>JARHVA010002714.1:600000-957500 GCA_037957365.1 Torreya grandis | reverse complement strand
ATAGTAATATATTCTTCTTGGTGAAAATTTTGGATTCAATATTCTTACAAATACCATCAATAAGGTGTACTCTATATTTTGGGATAGTGATAACATGAACCTCCATAATAGGGGATGGATGGTATCCATCACTACCTTGAGAGGCAAAATACAATTAATAAATAGAACCCTTGAGATTAGATGTTGAGATAATTTTGGTTACTAATAAAGGCCTAAATTTATTCATGATATATTTTAGCCTTAGTATTAGTGCATAATGATTGATCATCTTGATTAAATAGGTGTAAAAAATATCTTAGATTAAAGGAAAACAACATGTAATGATTAAAATCATATTATGTGTAATAAAATAGAAAGTATGCATATCCATTGTAACCATGAGTTATTTGAAAGGAATTCATAAATAAAGTTTCAAATTTATCCCTAAATACATAACTATAAAACCCTAGAAATAATGAACCCCTAAGAGTAAACCTAGGGTTTTTCATACTCACTATAAGTATTTGTTTCACCAATATGTTTTATCTTATTTTTAATAAACATGATCTAATAAGATAAAACATTGAACTATTTAGATTGTATAATAAAATATGGATTTGTTTGATATAATAGAGTATACATGAATTATTACACTTATTATAAATATAAATATACAAATGGATAAGATAATTAGATTTTTATTTGAGTCTATGTAGATTTTAGATTATGCCTAGGTGATAGAAATGGCTATAAATGGATTAAAACTTTCTCAGATCACAAAACTAGGTATTTTGATTTGCTTAGATAAGTTCGGTAGAAACTAGATGCCTACATTATCCATATCCATATAACCTCTGCTAGATTTATCCCCATAATATATAACTCACTATTTTTTCAAAGTCGATGAACCCAGTTCTAAACCATTATTCTCTATAGTATTAGAAGATCATTATGTGCACAATATCCAAAATCTTAGATATTTCACCTTGAAACCCTAGTCCCAATTTCAACACTAATTTAGGCCTAAAAAATAGAGATAAAATTGAGTGCATTTGACCCTAAACACCACCCACTTGTGGATGAGTGTTTCCTTGATTACAATACTTTTAAGAGAGCTCAAACCACATGTAGCTCTCCTATTTAATTGCATGAATGCAATGGTGCAATCTTTTGATATAACTTTTAACACTTTAAAAATTACCATTTTGACTTGGATTGGATGTTTTAGATTTGGATATGGCTTATTCCTCATTGATGATTTTTTATTTTGGAGTTTTAAGGTTGTTCCTTTAAATGTGCGAGTCATAGATATATGTTTGATGATTAGTTTATAGATGTATGTTAGATATCAGTACGATTAGGATTTAATTTTATAAATATTTCACTTTTTGGTAACTTATTATGCTAATAACATGTGAAACATAAAATCTAAACCATAAATATGATTTTAATTTTAAAAATGATTGTTTCTAGGCACACAAATAGATCCAAAAGAGGTGGAAAGTTATAGAAATATGAAGGTGTTTTAGTAAATCAAAAAGTTTCTATAAAGTAGGAACAATGGTCTGAATATCAGGAGATAGTCTAATTAGTATGATAAATATATTTAACACACACTATGGAATTCATATAGGTGGTTGATAGAAAATCAAAAAGTTTTATCCCATAGAAGGCAAGTGGATAGGGGAGAAGGGTATACATAAATTTATGTATGAGTAATGAAAGGTTAAAACAAGTCAATATTGACATTTCCAAGTTTTTAATACCAAATTTTATTATCTACATATACCTTACCTATCATGGGTTCAAGAATTTCTCATACCCATTCACCTACCATGCATAAATACTGCCATGAATAAATATACTATAAAGTTAGGAAAGAAGAAACACACAAGATGATATCAATCTCAATTCATCTTAAGAAGTTTTTCAAATATAAATATGACATACTAAATATTTTCCCAGACATTAAATTGGTTGAGCTACCTCATATTCACTAATTTCATCAAAAATATAGGCCAAAATTGTATAATACAAGAGTATTTTGTTATTATCATACTATTAAAGGCCATTTAACAAATTGATGATTTTTTTTAAGGGACAAAATCAAAGATCTTATTGATCAGGACAAGATTATGCTAGACTACTAAACATTCCTAGGAAGGGTATTATTAATTATTATCACCTAAATTTTCATCCTTGGAAGATTGTTTGAGTATTCTAAATCTTGGGTAACATGGAGACAATCCTAGGTTGTGGGTGGCCTAATAGGTGGATTGAATCTCTAGGTTATAGAGTTATCTCCCCTTGATGTATCACTTAGGCTCATTCACTAATATATAAATTTGTTACAAAAAGAGAGAGATAAACCTACTCAATTTAGGTAATGCACCAAAACTAATTAACCAATACCAACTAGTTGCATGTGCACATCAACCAAGAGACTAACCTGAACACACACTACCCCTAATCTACCTCTCTACATCATCAGTTCATTGTGGAAGTTGTGATAGATGTTTGGGATAGAAGGACTAATCAAGAGGTCATATAATGAAACTAATGAGTATAAAACTCACTCAACCTTAAAACCTCACTTGAACACTTCACATGACTTGAAAAGAAGCTTTAAAACTAGTGTCTAACCCTTGGTCACCTTCCCCCTTGGTCCATTCCTAACCCATTCCTAACAATTACTAATTTAAAATAATAAATTTATTTTGAATTAACCCCCCTCCTTGGACACATCACCCATGACACCTCACCTAGGACACCTTGCCTTGGACTAATTCCCATCCTATGACTCACCCAAGACCTATTCCTACTTCTCTCTAACCACCTAACAAACTCTCGTGTGTATTTAGCCTAACCCTCGACACTCTCCAATGGATAGTGCACTTGGTGGATGAAAAATGGGCTTGGTGGCTCTTTTTTCCCATTCTAACACCGCTGACGTCGGTCAAATGTCGACTGATGCCGACGGAATCGCCGATGTTGGTTATACTTAACCAATTTTTTAGACTCTTTGAGAATTCGAATCAGAAATTAGCTAATCTCTAGAAGCAAACTCACAAATCCTTGAATCTTGATTCTTTGACCATCCGTCAATCTACAAAATCTCTTAGTCAAGCCTCTCACTCTCTCCCTCAGGTGCAGCAATAGCTTTAGGGTTCTCCATCAGCAACAGGTTCTCCACACAGGCTACATCAATAGCAGGTACAGGAATCATCAGTAGCACACCTTCCACAAGGCACAGGTAAGTATATTGTCTGTGTTTTTATTCTTTTTTCAGTTATTGCTTTCAAACAATATCTCCTTAGACCAGACTGTTAACCAAGCCAGACCTGAATCTTGACTTATCCACCTCCCTGTTTCCTCCATCCTCTATCGGACCATACACTCTGCCCATTCAACCAAACTCTCAGACCCAGACCCCAGACCATTCAACCAAGCCCAAAACTTTGTCTCAAGACTGTTAACAAACCCAGACCCTTCCTTGGCCTTGTCCACAGACCAAAACCCTAACCAGACTCTGTCCACAGACCACAAACCTGCCCAGACCCCATCCAAGCTAATTGCCCCGACTGACGCTGGTCACTACCCCAACCGACGTTGGCATATTAACCGACGTCGGCACCTTTACCAACGGACACCGGTAGGACCACCAACGCCGGTGACTATGATTAGTTCGACAGCTTCTTTCAAGTAAGCCTTTGCTTCCCTTTTTCATTTCAATCTTTTATCACTTTAGTCTTTCATATTTTGCTATTTATCAGACATACTTCTGTTTTTGATTAGTGGGTTTATATCCCTTAAGGAAGTCTCTATACTTTTGGGATCAAGCTTTCACTTGACAACCCACCATCCATCTATTTAATGCCTTCTTTTGTCCAAGTTTCTTTTCTTTGCAGGTGTCATTCCTCCACAGCCAAAGAGGAGTACTCACAGCATCTAGATTACGGTGCGCAGACTATATCCAGGTACACATCAAGCCTTGACCATTCCTTTTTAAGTTTCTCTTAATTCTTCCTTTGAAATTGAAAGCAAAATTTGAATAGAAACATTCTGGCACGCTCGGTGGGACCCCTTTAGGGCCTTCCTTGGGTTCCCTTCCTTCTTTGTTCATTTAGGTGCATTAGGCTTCTTCCTCTTCATCTCTTTCTTCTTTTCTAAAAAACATTATAAGCAGGAAATAAAAAGAACTTTTTCTTTCTTTTTCTTGCATTTCTAGACTAGTAAAAAAATCATTTTCTTCAACCCTTTCTCCAACTTGTCTTCATTCCAATTTAATATTTCGATTTGGGACTTTAAAACTTACTGCATTCCATTTCTTGCTTTCTTACATCTTTTTAGTCCACACTTAGTAATTAGTAAAATGCATATTGAATAAATCGTAGATCACTAGATGTTACACAACCAGACCACGTGCATTCAATTAAACATAAAACTCACTTGAGACAAAGCCCGACTGGGATTTCATCACCCAGCAGATACCTTACCCATCCCAGCAATCCTACTTGGATTTCACCACCAAGGGGAAAGCCAACTCTGTTCTCTGGCAGAGTCTAAACTATAGTGAAAGTATATTTTGGCTAAGCGAAACCAGCTAACCACTGAAATCGTGAAGTGAGGGGAGCTTGCTCCTTAGCACCAGGCCTGTACGGAAGCTAATACAGACTTTTGAGCACCTTAACATACCTAAAACCATCTTTAGATTACCTATTCTAGGACCCTTCTTACAGCCAACTTCCTCAAACATCACATTAAGGCATAAGCCACACGATCTTAATAAAATTGTTTCTAGGGATTTAACGCTAGAATCTGTTTGTCATCATCATATTTTCTATTTTTATCTGTCTTTTTTGAGCTGGTAAGGACGTCTTCTTTATTTCCAAAAACTTTTTTTTCTGAGTTTTTGGAAAACACAGTAACCGACATCGATTCTGTAACTGACGTCGGCAACTTTTCTGTACCGGCATCGGTCATCTGACCGACATCAAGAGTCTTCTTCACCGACATCAGTTTTTATACCAACGTCAGTCTCTGTCTATTTTCTTTTTTCCAAAAAAAGCAAGCTTAAAATCCAACTTTCTGGCTGTCTAAACATTCATTCTGGTTTTTTGAGACTGACAAAACACAGTTTTCTGAAACTTGACCCTTTCTTCCCTTGAATGGTTTTGACACGCAGTCAAACCAAGGCCCTTCTTGACCACGCTAGTCAACAACCGCTTCCACCTTCACCATCTATAACCAGTCCTATAATGGAGTTTAACTCAGAGACTGAAAGAACTCCTACTCGCCCAACCCCGCCTCAAACTCCTATCGTCCCAGAAGGGGACCAAGATTTCGCACGATTCTTGGACCTTAACGTCAAAGCCTTACAACACTATCTTGCGAATAGCCAAATGTGAGACTCCCTAGGCAACCCAATCTATGGGATACCGACTTCCTTAGTTGACACAAGAATCACATCAACAGCCCCTATAATTCAGCCACTAGACAACACCTCTACTAATAACCCAATCGTGTCTTACCTTCAAAACATAACCTCTCCATCTAAACCTACCTCCATGGGGGTTCTGATACTCCCTCAACCTCAAATCACTCAACCAAACCCCACACCTTTCCAAAACTTACTAGTCTCTATTCCCCCTACTCTTGCACCTATCAACACAAGAGTAACCGTTTACCCATCAACAAGCGTAGCCACTCCTCAACCATCCTTGACGGCCCCTATCCAACTTGTGCCAACCAACCCCATAACACAAGTGCCCTTGGCCCCAACTTTTGCTCCCATAACCAGCTATCCATATGTTGCGTCTACACAACCAACCACGTCATACGCCCCTCCCAATATCTTTCAAGTGCCTTATAATCTAGGAGGCACTCCACCCACCAATCCATCAATAGATATCATCAAAATGCTGATGGATAAGATGTCCAGCTTAGAGACCTCCATTTTTGGCTCACGCAATGCTCTCTCATACGAGCAAATTTTCAATGAGCCTATTCATCCTTCTGTTCCAATTAGACCATACCCCAACCAGTGGGAGCTTCCCAAATTTTCTCGCTTTCAAAGCAAGGAAGACCCACAGCAACACTTGCAGGCATTCAGATATGCCTGTTACCTTATTGCCCATGACGATGCATTGCTCTTGCATACATTTCCTATGTTCCTTTCTGGCACTGCACTTGACTGGTACAGCTCGATTGCCAGCCATTCCCTCTTCACCTTTACACAGCTAGCCCAGCTCTTTCTTGATCACTTCTCCATTAACATCACCAAGAAGGTCTCGATCACAGAGCTTTACACTATCTGCCAATTCAAGGATGAATCAGTAGCTGACTTCATTGCTCATTGGAGAGGTCTCATCAATCAGCTCTCCTTTTCCTTACCTCAAACTGAACTTATTGAACTATTCTCCCGAGCTTGCGCCAAACATATTTCTTCCACTTTAAGGGTTTAAACCTTCCATACCTTCAACGAAGCCTTCACGATGGCCCGTAAACTTGAATTATGTGCCATCAAGGAGAATAAAGTCAAGTTGCGGAGCAAGAACCCCAACTCTAAGACTAATGACTCTTCTTCTTCTAAACCTTCATCATCAAATCCTAAGTCTAAAGCTTCAGCTAATGCTGTGGTCGTTAGACCTTCATCCTCTTCATCCAATCAACTTAAGCCATCCACATCTTAGAGCGCCACCCGTCAATTCTAGCAGAGATACGTACCAAGATAGTATACTCCTCTTGGAGAATCTTACGCATTTATACTGGAAAAGCTTGTTAAATAGGGGATTCTCAACCTCCCCCAGATTCAACCACCGCCACAATTTGATCCCTCACGTGCCATCCCTGCGTGGTATAGGGAAAATGACTTCTGTAATTTCCACCATGTCAAAGGTCATGACACAGGAAACTGTAAAACTTTCAAAAACATAATCCAAGACATGCTTGAAAAGGGAGAGCTCATTCTAGATAATCCTAATGCACCTCCAAACTAGGGCATCAACATTTTCAAACAACCATTCCCCAATCATCCACCAACCCAAAATAATGTCCAGACCTTGATTGACAACACACACGAACACGACATTCGAACGGTCAATACGGTCTCACCCTTCATCCCCAACCAATCTCAAGAGGTTAACCCATCTACCAGTCCATCACGTGTGGATGAACCTCTTTCCCCGGTTAATTCTCCATCAACCTCTCTCATCTTGGAGGATGCCTCAACCTTACCGATCTCACCATCCTCCTTTCTTTTGCCTATGGAGGCCCTGACCTTACCTACTCCTTGACCGCAAGTGGAGGGCACCATAATCTCTGCCCTTTACCCGCTTGAGGAGTCACACTCTCCAGTTCCTTCTACACCAAAAGAAGAACTTGACTCTCCATCTTCCTCAACCAATGACAATCCAGTTATAACTCCCACACACCTTGGGTCCAAAACTACTGCCACACCTAACACATCCTCTCAAGAATCCAAACCTCATCCCACATCCTCTCAACCATTTTCCCGACTAGTGGAGAAATTAGAACTTCTCCCTTCAAGGAAAGTGGAGCATCGGGGATTGTGGGAACATCTTAAAGTTCTTCAACATTCCCGTGCCCTCTCGTCTCATGCTGCCAATCCTCCCAAGGCAGAATTGCCCAAGACTCCAAACAAAGACCAAACCCCCACTTCTAAACCTGCATCTACCCAATCTAAACCGATCAAGTCACTCGGTATTCACCCTCTCTCTACCCTCACTCACCCACAAGTGAAGGTGGACTTGGACCAAACCTCAACCAAAAGTAGTCTTCCAACCAAGTTGAAGAAGACTGCCAGACCACAGAAGCAAACCCCTCCTCCATCGTCAACTTTGCCCTCCATCTTAGGTCCTCATCCTTCTACCCTAATTGGTGTGCTTCCTACTCCGACCCTTAATCAAAACAAATTACCTCCATTACTTCCTTCGCCAACCACAAGTGAACCCCCTCTCAAAAATTTGGCACCTCTCACAAAGAAAGTTTCATCTTCACCTGTCACCGTACCATCAAACCAAAAGGTGGTACAGAAACCTTCTTCAACATCCCCCAAGCAAAAGTCACCAACACGTCATGCATCAACAAGCACAGACCCCTTTGTAGGTTCATATGCTTTGATATTATGCCAACTTTTGTAGACTTCTAGCGTTACCCTTCCTTCCATCAAGCCATTCCAACCCCTCGGGTCAAAACCTTCTTAGTTCGATGATACAAAGATTTGTTTATACCATCGCACACCAGGACACGATACCGAGACTTGTTGTGCCCTCAAGGCAGTCATTCACCGCTATATGGAGAAAGATACTCTTCTCCTTGAGGACACTCTTGACCAACCCTCGACACCTTCCCATCCAACCTCTTCAACCACATCAACATCTCACCAACAGACCATAACCCCTTCACCTACTATCTTTGAAATCAATGCTATCCATATAACCACTAGGTCACAAAAGGACAAGGCGAAAGAAAAAGCCGCTAATCCTTGGACCTATCCTTTTGTCCAGGCACCTCAACCACCAAAACCCAAGATTTCCATCTTAGGTGCGTCTCAACCCACTTCTTCAGAGGCAATCACAGAATCTAGGATAAAACAACTTCATCAAACTCCTGTGAAGATGACCCTATATGACCTTATCCAAAGCTCCCCCCAGCATCGCCAGGCTCTAATCAAAGCCCTATATGCAGCAGAAGTCCAACCTGAAGACCCTCAACCACTTGTTGCCTTAGTACATTCTTTATCCCCCATCGCCTCCATCACTTTCAGTAATTCTGAAATTCCTACCTCTACCTTGGAAGATCAGGACGCTGCCCTTTTCATCATAGCCTATGTTGATTGAACCTGTATTAAATGAGTTATGATCGATGGGGGTGCTAGCATTAATATCATTTCCACCCACGCCTTTGATCAATTGGCTCTTCTGAAGAATTACGTATCAAAAACTGACGCAATCCTTAGATCCTTTAATGACACCACCGCTAACACTATTGGCACTGTTGTCCTACATATCCGCGTTGGTCCACGCACAATCTTGGAGCTCTTCTACATCATTGAGGGAGAATTCCAATATAACATGCTATTAGGGCAACCTTGGATCTGCACCATGGCTTGTGTCCCTTCAACACTTCACCGTTGTGTCAAATTTGAACACGACAAACAAGTCCATGTCATTCCCACCGACCCATCTTCTTTTAAGACTTGTAACACAACCTATAGCCCCAACGATGTTCTTATCCCACTTAAGGCATCAACCCAAACATCATCTCCATCTGTGAAAGCATCAACTAGTACACAAACAGCGATTGCCACCACATCATCTTCTCAATTAACAACCAAGGACCCCATGGACGACATCTTCCAAAGACTTTCACTAGGGGAATATTGCCTACTTACCCTAGACATGTTCTAGACTCCTCAAGAGTATGGATAGCTTCATCAAAACCCAAACTATGACTGTCAGATCGGAATGGTCATTCCTCATGGTCCTCCTAGCTTTTGAACTAATCTCGTCTATGGGGGGCTGGATCAAGCTCCTACTGAATCAAATCCTTCCTCCTCGCCTCAAATATTCACATCCAATTTCTCCTTTCTTAGCAACCCCACCTTTGCACATACCTACCTTTATAGGTGTGCATCGAAGGGTTTTGGCTTTGGACGTTACGAACAAGGATCTCATTAGCCTATCAAACCACCCAATGATGATAATGCCAAGAAATGGTATGGACTGGGTTTCCAAGAACCCACTGAGGCTTCCATAAACCTTTGCCCTGAACCAACCATCGACCAAACTCTTCCAGACTCGCCTATTCTTCCATCCTCACCTACGGAGTCAGTGGTTTCTATCCCTCCTAGTTTTTTTTGCATAAACACCATCCGCTTGGAACCCCTAACCTATCAGTTCAATGGGGTTCCCAAGTCTCTCCCTCTCATTTATCCCAGCATGATAGATGATGAATCAGCAACCATCAACATAGTCCACTGCATAGACGATGATGTTATTCTTACCTATATGGGTGTCGATGATTCTTTTATTCAGCGCTCCCTCCCTTCTAAAACATAGGTTATGTTAAATGAATCAACCATTGACATTAACCTTTCATCTTCTGATGTTCCTCAAGTCTTAAAGATTGGTCAATCTTTAGACACTCAAGAGCAGGCCGACTATACCACATTTCTCTCAGACAATCACAAAGCCTTTGCCTGGACCTACGTTGACATGCCTGGCATCGACCCTAACATTGCCACTCATAACATTGTCACAAACCCAGAGGCTAAGCCTGTTAGGCAAAAGCTTCGCAAAATACATCCTCGTGTTGCACTTCTTGTCAAAGAAGAGCTTCAGCGTCTTCTTTCAGTCTCCATCTAACCCATCAATTATTCGTAGTGGGTCTCTAACATCATTCCTGTCACCAAGGTGACTGGGGGGATCTGGATCTGCACAGACTATTGTGACCTTAACCTAGCTTGTCCCAAAGATGACTTTCCTCTTCCAAACATTGACCAACTTGTTGATCTTATGGCTAGACATGAGATGTTGTCACTCATGGATGAATTTTCAAGATATAACAAAATCTTGATTGCACCAGAAGATCAGCACAAAACCACTTTCATTACACCATGGGGAACTTTCTACTATCGAGTCATGCCTTTTGGTCTGAAAAATGTAGGCACCACATATCAGCGTGCCATGACTTACATCTTTCACAATCTCCTCCATAAAATCATGGAGGACTATGTCGATGACCTGCTTGGCAAGTCTAAGCTTCATTGCGACCATTTGACTATCCTCAAAATCATCTTCTCTCGCCTTCTTCGGTACCAGGTCCATCTTAACCCTAAGAAATGTGTCTTTGGGGTCCTCTCAGGAAAGCTCTTAGGATTCATTGTTTCTTTTCGTGGCATCGAGATAAATACTACCAAAATTTGTGCTATCCTCGAAATGCCACCTCTAACTAATCTCAAGCAACTTCGCAGTCTACAAGGGAAGCTACAATCCATTCACAGTTTTATTTCACAGCTTTCTGACCGTTGCCAACCCTTTCATCACCTCCTCAAGAAGGACGTCTCCTTTAAATGGGATAAAGATTGCCAAGAAGCTTTTAAAGCCCTAAAATGCTATTTGGTTTCTCCACCAGTACTTATTACACCAAAAGATGACCAACCCTTCTACCTCTACATCTCAGCAACCAATCATTCGTTAGGTGCCATGATCGCGCATCAAGATGAGCAACACCATGAGCAAGCAGTCTATTACATAAGCCAAACACTTGTCGACTATGAAACTCGGTATACTCATATCAAAAAACTCTGTTTGGCATTAGTCTTTGCCACTACCAAGCTCCATCACTATCTTCTCAATCACAAAACCTTTGTCGTCACCCACACTGATCCCCTCAAATACATGCATTCTAAACCATATCAAAACCAGCGTATGGCTTGTTGGCTCATGCTTCTTGCTGAATTTGACTTAGAATTTGTCCAGCAAAAATCTCTAAAAGGGAAAACAATCACTGACCAACTAGTAGATGCCCCTCTTCCCGACAATCAACCTTCTCAGTGTGAGTTTCCCGATGAATCTATAGCCACTCTCTCGACTGATGACACATTCTACCAAATGATGATGTTCTTCGATGGCTCTAAATGTCAACTCGGTGGGGGTGCGGGGGTCATCCTCATTCCACATGAAGGTGAACCCATGCCCCTATCTTTCAAACTTGACTTTGAATGTACCAATAATATGGCCGAATACAAAGCCTTAATTTTGGGACTTCAAACTGCTCTTTCTTTAAACATCAAGACCATCAGCATCTTCAGTGACTCACAACTTGTCGTCAATCAAATCAATGGTTCATATCTTTGTAAAAATGAGATTTTACAAAGGTACAAACACTGTGTTGACACTCTTCTATCATCTTTCGACCATCACTTATTGCAGACTATTCCTCGATCGACGAATAAGTTTGCTGACACCATGGCTTCCCTCGCCTCTCATATTTCATCTTCATCATCATCCTCATCAAGAATTTATGTCATGGTACATCGTCTGCCATTGCCTTCATACATTTCCACTGACATCAATCTCATCCACACCATAGACTCTAGTCCACAAGATGTATGGTATAAACAACTTGAGGACTACTTGGCTCATTCTCTCATTCCTCTCAACCTCTCTAGCAATGCGCGGCGGGCTTTCATCAAGCGCACCGCTTGCTATACCATGCTAGGGGACCTTCTCTATAAAAGATGTTTTGACGGCCTTCTTCTTCGTTGTTTAAACTCCACTGAAGCTTCTCATGCTGTTAAACAAGCCCATGATAGGATTTGTGGTGGACACTTCAGTGGTAACTCGGTTGCCAAGCGCATCCTTCGCCTGGGTTATTATTGGCCCACTCTTCATCAAGACTGTAGTGATTATGTTCAGCATTGCCTCAAGTGTTAGTAGCATGCTAACTTGCTTCATCTCCCTAGTCATGCCTTACAAGTCACTCAAGATTTTTGGCCTTTTTTACAATGGGGCTTAGATCTCATCAGCGAGATTAACCCTCATTCATCTCTTCGTCATCAATACATCATCACTGCCACCGAGTATTTCACTAAATAGGTGGAAGCTATTCCTCTTGTCTCCACAAAAGATGACAAAATTGTCGACTTCATCAACACCCACATCATCTATCATTTTGGTGTACCTCACAAAATCATCACCGACAATGGCAAGTCCTTTAAAAACAAGACTGTCCAAAAACTCTGTGATTCATTTGGCATCAAACTTAGCTTTTCTTCGCCTTACTACCCACAAGCAAATGGGTAGGCTGAGGCTTCCAACAAAATCCTAACCAAAATTCTCATGAAGGTGGTCAACGACACTAGAAGGGATTGGCACGTTCAAATACCCTTCGCTTTGTCGGCCTACCGCACTAGCATCCGAACCTCTACGGGTGCTACCCCCTTTTCTCTAATGTATAGATCAGAGGCTGTCTTACCTCTCGAAGTACAAATCCCATCTCTTCGCATTTCCCTCCATGACATTCTTTCTAATGATGACTTTCATCAAGATCGATTAGCTCAACTTGAGTTACTTGACGAACGTTGTCTTGCTACCCTCAATCATCTCCATGTCTATCAAAATCGCATCAAATGCGCTTATAATAAAACTCTAAGAGAATGAGATTTCAATATCAGAGACCTCATCCTCAAAGAGAACCAACATGTGACTAATATGGAATAGAGTAAATGAGGTAAATTCACTCCTAATTGGCTCAGACCTTATATCATAATGCACAAGTATGGATCAGGGACTTATCGTCTATCTTCTCTTGAAGGCCGACCAAAACCTAAGCCTCTTAATGCTTTACATCTATGACCATTCTACTGTTAGTCAAGTATTCATCCACTTGACATTTAGCTTGAGCTCATCCCTTGAGCAATCCTTGTCCTTGTAATCCTTAATCCATTTCACCCTTTTTCCCTTAACAAAATCCTCTACAACCCTTTTATAATGTACGGATGCTTCGTCCTAATAAAAGGGAGACCTTGATCTTCTATAAGTCTTGTCCATGACTCAATATTCTATCAAAACTAAATCAAGATGTCAAAATATCCAAGGTCATAAAATCAAAAAAATCAAAAGCAGACTGCTCCCTTGAAGGACAGTTGCACTATCATTGGTGTAACTAATAGACTGCTCCCTCGAAGGATGGCTATTCAAAATCTATAAAGCAAAGTATAGACCACTCCCTCAAAGGATGGCTATGACTAAATCTTGCTACAAACAACACTTTTTTAGAAGCTTCCCGCATCGATCAGCTTCACAAATGACCACCAAACAAATGACATCTTTATGTGGACTTCCCGTATTGATTAGTCCGCTCTCTAAAAAAAAGGGGGGAGGTCATGGACTTGACTTGTAGTTGTCTTAGGGTCTCCTATAAAAAGGGGCAAAGTTCTCCATACTCTAAAATGGGTTACCCTTTTCCTCCTATCATATCACCTACTCAAGGGACTTCGAGCTCACTTTAATGTCAAAAGTGATTCGATTACCACTCTAACATAACTATGGTCAATAATGCAATGCATAAATGGGGCTCTTGGTTCTAACAACCCTTGTCTATGTTGTCTTTCTGGTCCTTGTCAATGAAAGAACAACGCGCCTTTCACTTATCTTCCACATTTTGGTCACACTTAACCAAAACATTTTCAGACCAACAACAGAACATTATGCCATCATCCTAGTCCATTTCACATAGTTTCTATGGACACCAATACACATGGAAACTATCAACTACACAATTTATGTCAAGCTTAAACCAATACTTGTTGAAGCATAAATAGACCTCAATTCATTTTTAGCATACATCCATCATGAATATGGATAGTTGCTAACTCTGACTTATGTTACAGAATACACCATTTGGAAAAGGCTATAGCATCATATTCTTGTCATTTCAAGCACGCACCCTCAGACGTATGGGAAGTGCTATATCCTTATTATGACCAAAATCAACCACTTCAATCTTTCTCCTCCCTTCTTGGGAGAACTACATTGGCCTAAGGCCCTAACGACAGGGGCTATGTAGGCAACACTCAGTTGACATGGGGTCTTTTGGGGTTAGCTCGGCCATTCTCTTCGTCACTTTCTTCCATCTCCTTCTCTCGTCACCTGCCAATCACATCACAACCAATCACACATTTTCATAATCTTTAGCATAATCATTTTCATAATTTACATCATAATCATTAATCACAAACACATTATCATCATCACACACTTAAGCATTCACATCATATAAAGTCATAACATAAATATCACTATCATATAATCCTTACACATCATCATCTAATCTAAAGTCATGATCATTCTCATTATTAGCATTATCATAACGCATCATTATATTAAACATCATCATTATACTCAATACCATAACATTATCATCATCACATTTAAACATCATCATTATCATCATAAACATAATATCAAAACATGCATCATCATCATAATCAAAAATGCATTAATCATTCAACAATATCCATAACACATTAATGATCCAAAACCATCATCATATATATATAAATATCTTTTATACAATCGCACAACTCTGTGCCTCTATCTCTCTCTCTCATACATCTCGCATCAACGGCTCGCAGGCTAGTATATACATCAAAAATACATCTCTAAAGTCTGCTCTCAAGGCTGTGGTTGTGGTGGTGGTGGTGGTGGCCGAGAAGAGGCTGCATCCTCTCCTCCCTTTGATCTGTGCCATCTGTAAGACCCAGAAGCCATCACTTGAGACATAGACCTCTGTCAGCTCTGCTCTGCCTGCATCTCTGAGTATCACTGTATCTGAGGGAACCCCCTGATGGCTCTCTCATAATATGCAATCTCTTCTAACACATCACTGTATCTAACTAGCGATACAGTCTACGGTGGACCCATCTACCCTGCTACTGTGCCCTATCCTGACCCCTATGGTTGTGGCCAACCTAGATGCACTAATGCCAATGGTCCTGCACCCTGTTAAAATGTTGGCTACTGAGATGGTTGTTGTAATGGGTCCTACCCTCCAAAGCTCTGACCTACCACTGCCTGTGCCTAGGCTGCAGCTAGTTGTCCCTGTAATAGTGTGACCTGCCCTATCAAAGTTGTCACCTGACCTGTCATCTCCGTCAACTACCCTGTAACCCCTACCAGTTGTCCCTACAAAACTGTGACCTGGGCTTGAGCCACGTCTCTCTCCTACCATGCAGTGTCCCTCTCCTCACGAACTATATCTTGCTCCCTCGTGATAGCCTGTAGATCCAGCTGGGGACCCACCTGTATGCCTCTGTACTACCCTACCCACCAAGCTGTGTAGGCCTCTGTACACCCTGGGTTGGCTATCCCAGGTCCTGCCAGCAACTCCTCAAAATTTGGCTCCTCTGTCTCCTCTGGTAGTGGGAGCGGTGCCTCTATGTCATCCCGCCTGTAATGTGAGAATGCGGGAGGTATGTCTTATATCAGCCCGTACTGGCACCGCACTCTCTCTGCTGGAATCCTCTTGAGCTCACCGGCTCATTTGCCTCTAACCCATCACCTGCTCTACATCCTAACCATCTGCTCACCCTGGTCTCTAAACACTGGATAAACTAAGTATGGTCTCCAGACAATATCTGCTGGAATCAAGGCCTCCAGTACCCCTCTATAGTGGTCAATGTCTCTGACCACTCTATCCACCCGCGTCTGCGCCATCATCTCATGCTATCACTTGAATCTGAATCTGAAACTAGCCTAGATTGCCACTGGGAGGCTGAGAGGTTGGGTAACCACTATGTGCTCGTATGCCCAATAATGTAGAAGGTGGCCTACACATAGGCTGTACCATCACCATCGACTGATGCCCCATAGGTCTCTATATACCTGGGCCAAAAAGATGGGCACCCAGGTGAACACTGTCTACTGCTCTAGCATGTCCATCAAAACCCCAGTCATGGCCACTGGGAATCTGCCTCCCTCCACATCTAGCAATGCATAGACTGTGATGCCAATCATCATCAAAATCACCAACTGATGTGTACCCTCATCTGTTGCGTACAAAGGCTTGTAAGTGAAACTCGTTGAATGGTAGCTCATCTCCATGACGTGCTCCCCAAATAGCGTGACCATGTGTATGTCATGCACCTCTCTCGAGCATGCATACATGTCAGCTCCGTGTACCGGTAGCCACACAATCTGGTACACGTCCTCGACCGTGACCATCATCTCACCCGTGGGCAGGTGGAAGGTGTTGGTGGCATGGTCCCATCACTCGATCAATTCCACCATGAGGCTCACATCCCTAACCACTCTGTAGTAGCGTCTCAACCTGCCTAGCCCCACTGCGCTCATCTGTGCCCACTCCTCGACTGTCATGCCTCCATGCATCTGCATCAGCAAGGTCAGGAGGTGATCTCGCAGCATCAAAGTTTGCCTCACCTGCATCCATCCACAGTCAATCTCATGTTAAATTGTTCTTATTTTTCCTATTTTACTAACCATTCTAACTATATATGCCTAACTTGACACCCGAGAAGCCCTTTACGTAGCTTCAACCTTTCAACTTAAACATTTTCACCATTCTTTCTGACCAGACAGCCATCGACATCGGTTAGCATGCTGGTGACAGCACTCACCTAATCGATGTCGGTCACTTAGTGACCGGCGTCAGTAGGTTACTGACCGATGCCGGTCACTGGTCGGCTGATGCCAGCAAAATTGCCAACGTCGCAGACTGGTTTGGCCCTAGGGCTGAATGGGGCGAGCCCTAATTTTTAGGGCTTCCCCATTTTCATCCCTACACCACCCAAAACCCTCTAAAAAGACTCCTAACCTATCCTAGACCCTTTACCCACATTCCTAGCTACCCTCCCATCTCTATTTCTACCTCAAACAACAAAAATTTCAAAAACTAAATATAAAACAAAAACAGTTCAAATAGGTTCAGAGACCCTCTTACCTCGTCTCGGCGTCACCAGCATGGTGGCACGATGGGTGCCACTGGTGGTGGACCTCTCGCAGGTCCTCTACTCCCCTCTGCCATCTCTTCCATACCAATGACTCTGCACACTTCACCTGGCTCACACATGTCCCTGTAGCGTCCAATCGCCTCCTCTCCACAAATGCCTATTTGCCATCTCACGCTGCTGCACCGATCAACTTGGAGTCACTTTCATTCACTAAACTCTAGAGCTCACTTTTTCACTTGGTCAAATGTCACAAATGACTTTTGGTGGGCTTCCAATCTGGTTTTGTTAGATTTGGTAGACTATTGATGTCAGCATAATCATGCCCTAAGTCACCGACGTTAGCTGATTTCCACTGATGTTGGCCTCTTTTGTCCATTGACATCGGTTCTATAACTGACATCGATAGCCTTAAAACTTCATCCCTCTTCAAAATGACCACAATCATGTCCCTAATCAGTCAGTCCTCTAGACCATGTCATTTTGGCCCCCTGGGGCACACTTGGATCACTTTTACCTCCATCCATCGACCACCAAACTTTGGAGATCATGCCCATCTCCTAAAATCGCGACTACTTCCAAAGCAATTTTGCCTTGGTTTTTTTTGCACGTATGCTACCTCATGATTGGTTAGTGAAATTGTGCACACGCTTTTGACCTTCACAAGTATAGGATCGCAAGCCAGTTGATCCACACTACTTGTGACTTTTTCATGTTTTTGAGAGCACTTCCTAAGCCTGGGATACCTGGAACATGATGACCATTAGAACTTCAGCTTTGATTGAATAACCCAATTAGTAGATGACTAGATGCTGGGGATCGGTTATTTCAATTTTGGCACTCTTTGACCCTTGACCTGTGACAATTTGACCTGACCATCCTCGTGAAGTGGTGTACATGCAATCACAACTTTTGTAGCATTCTCACTCTATCTTCACCCTTTTCATCCACTCTCTGTCAAATCAGCACCCGATTCCAGGTTCCCTTCTCTCGACTCCTGCTTTGAGGGGGGATACCTCATCCATAATTAGGGTAACCAACCCTCACCTATTTTTGTCTTGCAGTTCACTTGAAGAACCAACAAGATGAAATCAACCTTATCCCATACCTGGGGCAACCGACTCCTATTTTTGTCTTGTAGTTCGTTTAGGGCAACCAGCAAGACAAAAAGGGGCAAATGTAGACACCAAAATAGTGTCTAACCCTTGGTCACCTTCCCCTTTGGTCCATTCCTAACCCATTCCTAACAATTACTAATTTAAAATAATAAATTTATTTTGAATTAACCCCCCTCCTTGGACACATCACCCATGACACCTCACCTAGGACACCTCGCCTTGGACTAATTCCCATCCTATGACTCACCCAAGACCTATTCCTACTTCTCTCTAACCGCCTAACAAACTCTCATGCATATTTAGCCCAACCCTTGACATTCTCCAATGGATAGTGCACTTGGCAGATGAAAAATGGGCTTGGTGGCTCTTTTTGCCCGTTCTAACCCCACTG
This sequence comes from Torreya grandis, assembly GCA_037957365.1. Taxonomy (NCBI): domain Eukaryota; kingdom Viridiplantae; phylum Streptophyta; class Pinopsida; order Cupressales; family Taxaceae; genus Torreya; species Torreya grandis. The sequence continues at coordinate 938,518 of JARHVA010002714.1, read as the reverse complement.
ACGTCGATCAAATGTCGGTCGACGCTGGCAGAATCACCGACGTCAATTATACTTAACCAATTTTTTAGACTCTTTAAGAATTTGAATCAGAAATCAGCTAATCTCTAGAAGCAAACTCACAAATCCTTGAATCTTGAGTCTTTAACCATCCATCAATCTGCAAAATCTCTCAGTCAAGCCTCTCACTCTCTCCCTCAGGTGCAGCAACTATCAAGGTTCTCCATCAACAACAGGTTCTCCACACAGGCTACATCAATAGCAGGTATGGGAATCATCAGTAGCACACCTTCCACAAGGCACAGGTAAGTATATTGTCTGTGTTTTTATTCTCTTTTTAGTTATTGCTTTTAAACAATATCTCCTTAGACCAGACTGTTAACCAAGCCAGACCCAAATCTTGACTTATCCACCTCCCTATTTCCTCCATCCTCTATCGGACCATACACTCTACCCATTCAACTAGACTCTCAGACCCAGACCCTAGACCATTCAACCAAGCCCAAAACTTTGTCTCAAGACTGTTAACAAACCTAGACCCTTCCTTGGCCTTGTCCATAGACCAAAACCCTAACCAGACTCTGTCCACAAACCACAGACCTGCCCAGACCCCATCCAAGCTAATTGCCCCGACCGATGCCGGTCACTACCCCGATCGACGTCGGCATATTAACCAACATCAGCACCTCTACCAACCGATGCCAGTAGGACCACTGACGTCGGTGACTGTGATCAATTTGACAGCTTCTTTCAAGTAAGCCTTTGCTTCCCTTTTTCATTTCAATCTTTTATCACTTTAGTCTTTCATATTCTGCTATTTATCAGACATACTTCTTTTTTTGATTAGTGGCTTTATATCCCTTAAGGAAGTCTCTATACTTCTGGGATCAAGCTTTTGCTTGACAACCCACCATCCGTCTATTTAACGCCTTCTTTTGTCCAAGTTTCTTTTCTTTGCAGGTGTCATTCCTCCACAGCCAAAGAGGAGTACTCACAGCATCTGGATTACGGTGCGTAGACTATATCCAGGTACACATCAAGCCTTGACCATTCCTTCTTAAGTTTCTCTTAATTCTTCCTTTGAAATTGAAAGCAAAATTTGAATAGAAATAGAGTGTTATAAAATAGCAACATGCCAAGGAAGAGTAAGTAAAACACTTTACAAGAACAACTAGTCATGTACACACACTAAATTTAGTCAAAGGAGGAGGTAAAACTAGTAATTTCTCATTTATAAAAGGCATACAAAGGGGAAGGCCTTCACCATACCTAAGTGGTGGATCCATACAAATCCCAAAAAGGCTAAATTTATAGAGAACTGAGAATAAAAGAGAGAGAGGCGTAGAAGTGAGACATGGCATATGTCAAGAAAGAGTTAAAATAAGAATGAGGTTAAATAATAGTTTCAAAATGTCTTAAAGGACACGTGTTTCTCTATTAAATATGCTTCTTGGTCCAAATGGCATAGAAGTTTCATTCCTTTGCTTGACACCTCTTGATTCTTATTTAAACTACCCTCTTCTTTGCTTGAAAAGTGACAAGTGTCACTCTTAAATCATCAAGTCATGTTTAAATTATCTCTACAATTTTTATTCACACCTTGCATCATTTTTATAACATCCTAATATTAACATTACAATGATGCATATACCTCTTAGGTGTTTTAAAACCCAATTAGCCTTATTATGCCTATATTGCCCAAATGGCTCAAGTCTTTATTCCAACTTTATGAGTGAAACATATCTTTATGGATGACATATACCAATCATAGCATACCTTAATAAACACCTTTGGATCTATCAAAAACTCTCCAATTCTTCATCTTTCACCTTAAGCTCTCACTTACCTTCAATTCCTTGTAGCGCTAAAAACACACAAAAATCCTTATGTATTAAAATGTATGAATGATCTTGGTAAAATAAGTATGTATTTGAGTACCTAGTATGCCCTTAAAAATCTATGAAATTTTTAATGACCCAAAACCAAGTGGAAGTGTACTTATTATGCTTGTTTCTCTCTCCAATTATGCCTCAATTAGGCCTCTAGGCCTAGAAACTGAGTTTTGGCTCAAATGACCTCCCACACATGTGAAAATCCAAATAAGTGTTTGATTCAATTTTCCTACCCCATCACCATGTTCCATGTAAAATTTGGGGACTTGATACCCTATACAAATGTGTGAACCATGAAATGGCTAAAACCCTAGCCTAAGTGATCGTGCATGCTTAAGAGACATTTAAAGTAGTTTTTCAAAACATTTTTAGTTTCTAAATATTGTAAATGGTTTTTTTAGGCCTAAAAAATCATCATAAAACTCAATCTACTGAGGACAAGCTCTCCATTTTTACTTTTAGGTCTATAGATAGGCTTCTTAACTAACAAAATAGTGCATTTCTCCTTTCTTGACCCCACTTAGTGATTTAAAAATATCTTGTATCACTATATGAGACCTAAAAAGTTCTATATATGATCATGGAACATTTATCTAGTCTTTCTAGGACCCTATACATGGTTTAGAGACCATTCTACCCTTCACCTTCATAAATAGGCCTATAACCATGATTCTAGGCTAATTTTGTATAATGTACTTTCCACATGTGCCACTAAAATCACTCCACCAGGTGTTTAAATGGTATATAGAGTTAATAAAAATTTATAGGGCCATTCATGAGCATTATAATTCATAAGAAGTAATTGCTCAATCATCGATCTCTAAAAAGAGGTTTTAAAGGGTTTGAAGTGCCTTATCATCTTAACCAAGATCCATAAAGCACAAGACCTAGATGAAAGTATTAATGCAAAAAAATTCTAGTGCATATACCCCTCTATCTCTCTCATTTATCTCCTTCCACCATGTATATTATCATGGGATATCTAAGCATTTTTAGGAAACTCTCAGACTAGGTAGTTTGTAACTGTGAAGATTATAAGATAGTTTAGGCCTAAAACTGCCATCTAAAAGTTGATTTTAGTTCTAAATGTAGACACCTAAAAATGGTTGTTGATAACCTCCACTCAGGATTTTGGGTAGTTTCCATCTAAAATTCACAATGTGGCCTAAAAACACTAAAACATGCAAAATGATGTGAAACTGATATATTCATGTGTTGATTTTGGCCAAGGTATCCCTAAATGGGGAAATGCAATTTATGGGCCAACTAACTTTGATTAGTCTATTTTTATTCAAAATGCCAAATTTTCACCTATATTCTCTAGATTATTTTTTCATATCAAATATTCTACAGAAGATTCATGCCTTTGTTATTAATTGTTGGAAACATCCTAAATGGGAATATGCATCCAACACATCTGACATGGAATTCCAATTCAAATCTAGTCAAATTTAGGACCAATAATAAGGCATTCTAATCAATTTGGGTAATTTTTGCACCATGTGCTTAATCATGCCTAAGATATAATTAACCCAATCAAGGCCTAATCAAAAATTCCATGGAAACTTGTTGAATACTTGTTTTTAGAAATGAATATTGAATATCTACATCATCAAGTGACATCATTTCTTAGGAAGACATCCCTAGGCCATAAATGCCACAAATATCAAGATTCATGCCCTCCATGCCTCACCAATGCCTTCCATGATACCCTCCATGCCTCTTAATTACCCCTTCTTCTAATGCCATGATGAGGATAATTAAAAATTTTAATTCCAAAATTGAATTAGTCCTCAACCAGACATCTCAATCTTGAGATGGATGGTTGAGGTTGATTTTAATCAAATCCAAAAATCTATAAATAGGAGGTCTCAAAACATCATTTCTAAGCTTAATTTGAGCAAGGTTATAATGTAAGATTGGTTCCAAAAGCTTCAAACAACTAGTTTTACCATGCCAAATTGATTCCTAGCCAAGCTAATCCACAAGCCAAAGGTTCCAAGAGGAGATAAATGTATCCACACTCCATTAAAGAAGACCTCTTAAATCACAAGCTGAGCAAACCACCATTACAAAGGCATTTGGAGCATCCAAGGAAGGTGAAAGGAATTCTTGTGTTTTTATTCCTTGATTTTTAGTTGTACTTATCATTTGCTTTTGTTAACTAGGCTCCCCCTAGTGTCTAGGCCTAGAGATGTTATGATATTAATTTGTTTATTTGATCTTGTTTTCATTTTAGAACTAACACCATACTAACCATCCTCTCTTGAGTCAAATTCCCAAGTCATATTAATGGCACCCCTGGTGGGACTAGATGCATCTTACACCTAAAGGAGATCCTTTTGCAACCTTAAAAACTTATTTGAGCTTTCAAAAATGTTGCAAATTAGTTTTCTAACTTTTTTTTGCCATTTTTGGTTGCCACAGTTTTTACATAGTAATCAACATTGGCAAAAATACCGACATCGATTACTTGGCTTAACTGACATCGATCGGCAAAACTAACACCAGTCAGATCTCTGTTGGTTGTAATCAACATCAGTGGTATTGACCAACATCGGTCACTATCTTTTCTAAAGACATAGAATTGAGACCTAATTTTCCAAAGTTTCTTTTTTCAAACTCAAACGAGCTTCAAAGCTAAAGGACATGCTAACAATTTTATTATAGGACCAAGTGGGATATTTGCTCCAAACATGTTTAGATCACTTTTACATGCTTAAAGTTGGATTAAGAACTTTATTGTGGTGATTAACAAATAATTTAAGTGTCTTTGGTGAATTTTTTCAAAGTTTACAACTAAGACCAAGGGGTCGAATTAACACCACCAAACATTTCATTTGGGTTTAAAATTAAACACACTTGTCAATTTTTACTTGTAATAGTTGTTTAGATTAATCTTGTTTTGAAAAAAGAGGGGTGTTGCATGTATTCTCTTCTTTTTGTTCCCTATAGGGAACCCTTGGAATCAAAAGTGTCATTCCTATTGAAAATATCCTAGTCCAAGGCTTAGAAATAATGTCACCTAAAGAACTCCCCAAAAACTTGCTAAAGTTTGGGTGACCTTGAAAATAACCCTAAAGTCTTTCTACTTTCATGCTTTATTTATTTTTATGCATCTTGGCTTACAAGGGGGACTTCATCACCTCCTGCAAGTTCTTTAGAGAAGCTTTGACCTAGAGTTTCATCTCCCACATTGACTTCATTTGACTCTTTTAGAGTTGTACATAGGACGTAGTGGCACTTTTGACATCGTACTACACTGAGCGAATAGTAGGATGTAGTGGTTGAAAAAAGGACTAGACCTTTTTTCAACAAGCTGAGTGATATGGACCCAAAATCCATGCTTCTATTTTGCATTGTTTGGTGTGAAAGTCATTGTGTAATTGATTCCCCTAGATCATTTAGAAACTTATTAGAATTTAGACAAATCCCCACTTATTGTAGAAGTATTATTTGTGCAAGGTGCACCTCAAGGTCCATGTCACAGTACTATCCTTTGAGAGAAGGGGGGTGTAAAAACCCTACTATATAATGCACATTTACTTTTAGATGAACATTTAAAATCCTCTTAAATGATGTATATTGATGGATTCCAATATTACCAAGAAACCTTATCAATTTAGGATCTAAGGGTGATTAATTATTTGATCTTGTCCTAGTTTAAAGTCTTGTTTGGAGTCAAAACTTGGTGTAAACAAATAAACCAAACCCAACACATAGTCCAAATTTTCCTTTGAACAAAGAGGCATTATGCTACTTGCTTGAGATCATCCATTTGCCTTGTTCAAATTTCATCAAAAGCTTGAGAGTCAAATCATCCACTTTGGTACAGTTATGCTTCCCAATTGAGTCTAGACCTTTACCAAAGTTTTTTAAGTCCTTCACTTATAATTTAAATATGAAATTACACCTTTACAAGTTCATAGGGTTGATGTGTTAAGTGGGTTTACCATTTGCACTAAACTTGAGGGAACTTAGGTTTAATTTCCAATTTATGTTGAAGGTTGTTTTAGACTCATAATCACTATCATCACTTGATAGACTTAAGCCATTTTGTGTTAAACACTTGCACTTTAAGTCTATGTACCACAACATTTTAAGTCAAGAAAAGTAGTGTTATGCTATCAAAATTGTGGAAAAATGTCTTTACCTTAGAGATTATTTGAAACAAACTTTTTTATCACACCTTTTAGGTAGTATAGCATCATTACACTACCCAAATTATTTCAAACATTGTTTCATGGACCTTCTTACATAGAATTCCAAAAAAAATCATCTGTATTCTAGACCATTCCAAGTGTACTTTTGATCCTTTATCTAAATAAAAGTTATACTATTCACCTTTGTATAGCTTGATTGTAAAAAAATACCAAGATTTATACCATTATTTATGAGAAAATAAGCTATTGCTAAAGTGCCTTTTATTTCATACCTTATACCTAGTTGATCAAGTTCATGTCCAAGAATCGAATGCCTAATATTTGTTAGAAGTGTTTTAAATCTGTTAGATTAAAAATTTCATCTATTTTTAAAGTCTAAATTTTGATTCCATTTGGCCAAAAGTCCTAGCACATGCCTCATTTGAGCCTAGTTTTTGATGCCACATTTGGCCAAAAGATCTAGTAACTTTCAATTTCTTAGATTAGACTAATTTGAAACACTTCAACCTTAGAGTTTGGAATTTTGATTTTTTAGTCCATTTACTTGTTCATCTTTGTGTGAATAGTGAAACATTATATATTTTACACTAGCTTGTTTCCTCACAAATATTTGCATAAACATTTTGATCTTTTTGACAAATCTAAACCAAGTTGAAGTCATCATTTGTTTTAGATTTTGTCATTTTTAGAGTTTGTATAACTCTTTGACATTTTATCATCAAGCATTGACTATGGATCAAAACATGTATTCCTACACTCATAGTGGACTCATGTATAATCTAGGGATTAGTAATGTAGTTACATAGGAATAAATGGTGCAATACCCCTATGTGGATAACATCAATTATGAGATGGATTCTTATCCTTATTGTAATACTTAATTAGGGGCACAAAGCTAAGATCCATTGGCTAACTATTTGGTTAACCAACCACCTTACATATAACAGGACCAAGAACAAACTATGTAATACTTAGCTACAATACCCACGGTGGATGAGCCAGTTTTGAAATAGTCATACTCTACCAATTCATCTTCCTCATATGATCCATTTTTTTTAGCATAATTTATTAGAGAATAAAGATGATATTTTGATTAGGGCCATAGAGGTAGGGGCTAAGTTTTTAGTAGACTTCCCCCATGAAAATCTACCAAGTTTAGTAAGAGTGCCCCATAATACATTTACGATCAACAGGGTTCTTCTATAAATCATATGGCTCTATTCCATAAAACTTACCAAGACCCCAATATATCCAATTTATGAAAAAACATCATGAAAGATCACTTTAACTAAATGAAAATAACATACCAAACCTACCTAAATTTAGTACATGATTTCAATCAGATGAACATGGTAAGTAACCCTCTCATTGACCTAGTTCCTTCAACAGGGGTGTTGATGGAATCAAATGGACAAGAGAATATGAGTTATAACCCATTTGTATCAACCACTTCAATAGATAACTTGATACATGTGTCAATTATTGAAGAAGTGTCTTTGGCTTCTACACTGAATAGTGAGCCAAATGTAGTAGATAATGTTCAAACAACATTTAATCTTGATCAAAGTGGTACTAACACATAAATAACTAGCCAACAATGTGTGCATATAGTTAATCCAATGAGCATATCATACCAAGGAATAGGATTTTTTGTACCCAAACCTCAACCAGCCATTTCCATAAGTGTATAACCTACAAGATTAGATAATCAACCAGCAGCTAATGTTATGCCTTAATGACATAATGTGATGAATCCTACTCCTCGACAAGTAGCAAGTGGTATTCCATAATAGAAAAAATATTCTAGTGTATCAATGCAATAGAGGATGATTACATTACCACCTTAACCAAGGGAAACTAATATTCCACCTCACTAAGTAATGACAAGCATACCTCTTTAGCCACAGAATAATATGCCAGTCCAAAACCAAACAATAACTAGCCAAAAATGTGCAAATATTGCTCAATGATAGATGTTAAATTTGTAACATGCTTTCACTTCTTCATAAGGATTCATGCAATAAGGAAGTCCCCATTTTTCTCAAGTACCTACTAAACAACCATTAGTTCAAAATGTGCCATAAATCTAGAGACATGGTCTTGGTTCACAAGTTCCCACTCAACAGCAAGGTTTGATTAGTCAGTAGCATGTCCATTTTCAACCATAGTAGACATGATATAGTTAAATCCCTTCATCCCAACCACAAAATCCTCCAATTCAAACCTATGTTGTCAACCCAAACTAGAATATCATGGAGCCAAATGTATAATTTCAAGTACATCCCAATCCATGTATGCATATTCCTGGTCCATTCCCCAACCAACCCAATGTAGCCCAATAGGTGTCTCCATCATACCCTACTCAAAGTGTCCCGCTTGTGACCTCCCAACCATTTATCCAAGCCAATATTATTCCTCAAACCAATATCCTTTCCAGTTTCCTATTCCAAGAATTGTAACAAATAAAGGATGCAATTGCTAACATTCAGGTGGAGAAGAAAACTAAGAATTTTAAATTGGATGACATGTGTTCCTATCCATTCAACATGGAGTATTTTAAAATATCATTTCCTTCAAGATACGAACCACCCAAATTTGATAAGTACAAAGGTAAAGGTGACTCTAAGGCCCATTTGATTGAATTCTTTATCGCATGTCAACCAGTGGCATATAGTGGCATATACCTCTTACTATTGTTTCTAAGGAGCTTAGATGGAGAAGACTTGGAGTGGTTTTTAAAATTTTCCAAGAATTTAGTAATAGAATTTGATGATCTTTATGATAAATTTATGCAACACTTTTTTTATCATCTCAAGCATGAGATTTCATTAGTAGACCTAACACAAATAAAGCAAAAACTTGGGGAGAGTTTTATGAGTTATTTACAGCAATGGAGGGCCCTTATAAGCCATTTCACCCATAGTTTACCAAATAAATAATTATTTTCTATGTTTACTAATAATTTGCATAGTGAGATAGCCTATCATCTAGAACTGCAATGTTCACATACATTCAAAGAAATCATTAATAAAGGTTTGTTGATTGAGCAAGCACTCATCAATAAAGGGGTCATCAAGATCAATTCAACTAATCAAAATCAAGGTACCAATCATGGGAATGACCAACATCCCATCCAAGTGCAAGCATCACAACCAACATAGATCAATAATCATGAAAGACTGAAGCAATTCAACCAAAATAGGAATGTTGTGGGAAATGGGGTGACCAAATCTCATCATGTCCAAACTATGCAGACATCATCTACACCACCTTTTTATCTTACTCATACCCAAAAACCTCTCCAACAAATGCTGCAAGGGAAAAAACCAAAACCTACACAACAAATATAGCAGTCTTTACCATTCAGAACCCCTCCTCCTAGGAGAACCATGCCTGCATGTCGTATCTTTAGTGACCTAGGGTAACCTATTAAATTTCTATTCTATAAGCTTTCTACCACTAATCTGATTAGTTGACCTATACCAAACTACAAGGAATTCCTTATCCTGATTGGTACTATGAAAATGAATTTTTTGACTATCATCGAGTCAATGGGCTTAATCTATGAAGATGTGTCCAAATCAAGCATTTAATCAAGAATATGTTAGATATTGGGGAGATAAAATTGGATAATGGTGCTTCCACTTCCAATCATACTCTTGGGATCTATCAAAACCTTTTTCCCTAACATAATAATCAAAAGAAATAGAACAATCAGTAGCAACAACAATAATGGCTAGTGCAGCAACAAAATCAATAGTATCAGAATCAAAGGCCAAACTAGTAGAATCAACAAAATTAGTAATAGAATCCATAATGACAAAACAATAGAAAAAACCAAGGTTATAATGGTAACAACCAACAAAACTACAATGCAGTTTCACATGATTACATTAGGGTTATAGGTCATATTGTAGGGGGTAACATTAATACCATCTATATTAATCCTATACCAAGCACTAATCAACCTAGACCATTGCTAAATAAAAATATTCAACCAAATCACATGGATAATCCTTCTTTGACCTAGGAGGGCATATAAGCAAACCAACAAACTAGGACTTCCTCTTCTAGATCTTATAGTGACAACTCATTCTTACCATGTGACCACATGCAAGTACATCAGCAATCGAGACTTGTTCTATCTAGTCCCACACCATTTCCAACATCGGTTAGCAATAATGGTCTATTATTTAATCTTGATTATTAAATCACAACTTAGAGGTCAAAGATTACTATCCCAGGCCGATAATCATTTGCCACTTTGCCTATCATCCAACTGACTGTTCTACCTTAGAATAAACCATTCACTCCTAACCAAGAAAAGAAGTTTTATATTATGGACCAATTACAAAAGACACAAGTATAAATTTCTATTTTAGATTTACTATAGACATCAATAATCCAAAAAAACATCTTGAATGAGTTTTTGACCCAATCCATTATTGCTAGTGACATATCCCCTAATAACTTTCAAGCTTTGGTTGGACACTTAGCTCCAGCCCAACAAGTCACATTCAACCAAAGTGATATGTCTTCCCTTGGCCCACTCCATAATAACCCATTGTACATATAAGTTTGTATCTGATGGTATAAAGTGAAACATGTCCTTATCAGCAATAAATCTAGCCTCAACATAGTATCCCTCAAGATCATCAATCTTGTTAGGTATACAATGATAGATCTCTAACTAGAAACAATAACTATCAAAGCTTATGATAATGATGAAAGAGAATCATAGGGCATCATTAGTTTACCAGTTATCATTGGGCCTTTGACCCATGATACACTTTTCCATGTGTTGGACCTTGAGTTATCATACAACATGCTTCTAGGTAGGCCTTGGCTACATGAGATTCATGCAGTCCCATCAACACTACACCAATGTATCAAGTTTTCCCACTCAGAGATGGAGGCGACCATTCTAGGAAATTTACACCCGTATGAACACTAAAAGCATCTTGAGTCTAAATTTTAAAGATATAATTATTAGTACATTATGAATCCTAGTTCCAATTAGGATAAAGGAAAAGCTATACTTATTGATCCTTCATCAGATAATTGCATAGATCCTAATACCTTGGATTCCCTTTCCCATATACCACCTCCTGAAGATTCCAATAATTTCACCATTTTAGATAATAGACCAAGAGAATATATGACCCATGACACATTTCATATCACCAATCTTCCTCATAATCTGAAAACATTTGGGCAGCCTAAAGTCATTTCACATAATCATTGGCAATAAAAGAACAAAGATAAGGGACCTATCACCTTTATATCAGCATCTGGCCTAGCACCTAACCCTCTTGAAGGGAATGAATCATGGTTATATAATGATGACCAAGCTGATTGTTATAAAAATGTAAAGTATCCTATTCTGAATAGGATCATGGAGCATCACAATTATGAAGTAAGAGGCCTTAGACCAAATCAACAAGGAACCATTGAGTCAATTTCTATGACTACGTATGAAAGACCTTATGGACTTGGATTTAAACTACTCGGGGGTGACCCCACATATTTTATTCAAAATCCATCACTAGCGACTAGTGATGATGATGTTGATAGTGAAGTATATTTTGATCATAGCCTTACCTTTGATAACCTAACTAAAACTAACCTGTTTGATAATAATTCCATTTGTACCCTTACCCAAGCTATTCATCATAGTCCATTGCCATTATATTATCCCCAAATAATAGATTGGGACCGATAATAATCTAATCTATCGATTGATGATTTCTAGAATGATGAGGTATTCTATGATTTATTAGGCCTTAGAGACAATGTTTTGTTGGGACATCACAAATTAGGATTCTCAGTCATATTAGATCCTATAGTCTACTTTGGAGAATGAGTGAACACCCTTAGCCAAAAATAAAAAAGTAAATCATTGAGGTCCCAAAGTGAAAACCTCTTTGAGGTACTTTATAACTAGGGAAAAAGTAAATATAAAGGCCAGTCTAGTGGTGAAAACTTGTTTCAAGTGCCATTAGATGGGGGTATTCATTCTTCTTTGAATTTAGACTAGGAGACCACCAATGCTAAAATTACCTATAGATCTGAGTTTAGTTTTGAGAAACAACAAGTATTTGATCAAATTTTCCAAGAATTTTTTACTATTTTTGTTACATGGCTAAATATCCTATTAGGAGACTCAGATTCATCATGCCTAGGAGAGGTTTAAGAGCAAGTCCTAACAGAGGACCTTGACATAGTCTAATAGTTCAAGTCACTGCCTACTATCCTAGAAGATAGTTTGACCCTTCTAGTCGAAAATACAATAAAGGTAAATATTAAGACTCCATCAAACCTAAAATGGATAAAATTAGGAGTGTATCTCACTAAAGAGGAATGTGACATCTTTACAGATCTGTTGAAAGAGTTTGTGGATATATTTACATGGGCCTATTCTGACATGTCAAGATTAGACTCTACCTTGGTTCTGCACCACCTTGTGGTTAATCCTAATGCCAAACTGGTAAAACAAAATCTCTATAAGATTCATCCTCACATTGTCGTATTAGTAAAGAAAGAGTTGAAAAAAATCTTAGAATTAGGATGTATTCAATCCATTGACTACTCTGAATGGATCTCTAATATTATACCTGTTAGCAAAAATATTGAAGGAATCAAAATTTGTACTAATTTTTGGGACATCAACAAAGCTCGTCCTAAAGATGATTTTATATTGCCTAATATTGAAATGATTATTGACTCGATGGCAGGTTATGAAATGCTTTCACTCATAGATGGCTTTTTAGGATACAATCAGATCAGAATAGCACTAGAAGATCAACATAAAACAATGTTCACCACTCCATGGGTAACATTTTGTTACCTTGTGATGCCATTTGGCCTTAAGAATACAAGAGCTACATATCAAAAAGCCATGACTTTCATATTCCATGATATGATGCATGATATTGTTGAAGACCATGTCGATGACATATTAGGAAAATCTAAGACTAGAGCTGACCATCCAGTAGTATTGTATAAGATATTTGAAAGACTATGAGAGTATAAAGTCAAAATAAATCCAAAGAAATGTGTGTTTGGTGTAACTTTAGGTAAATTAATTAGCTTCATTGTGTCTCAAGAGGTATTGAATTTGATCCAGCTAAAGTCCACACTATAACTGAGATGCCACCACTAACCAATTTGAAGCAACTTTATAGTTTATAAGGTAAGATCCAGTCCATTTGATGCTTCATCTCTCAATTAGTAGACAAGTGCCATATATTTACACATATTTTGAAGAAAGGAGTTTAATTACATTAGGATGATCATTACCAAATAGCTTATCAATAACTCAAGGACTATCTTGTCAATCCACCTATTTTATTACCTCTTATGCTGGGAAAACCATTCTTGTTATACCTATCAGCTATCGATTATGCTTTGGGGTCAATCTTGGCTCAACATAATGACAATGGAAAGGATCATGTTGTTTACTACCTAAGTTTTACCTTAGTTATATATGAACATAACTATGCATTTGTTGAAAAAGCTTATCTAGCCATGGTTTTTGCAGCTTAGAAACTACGTCATTACATGTTGAATAATAAAACCATGGTCATTTCAAAAGTAGATATACTCAATTATCTACTATCTAAAATAGCTTTGCAAGGTATAATGGATAAATGGATCATGCTTCCTAGTGAGTTTAACATAGAGTATGTCAATCAAAAATCAACAAAAGGATAAGTTCTTATAGATTAACTTGTTGAAGTACCTCTCATGGACACACAAGCACTCAAGTTTCCCTTTCCTAATGAATCCATCATGATCATTATTAATACACCCCTTGAGGAGTATCCTTGGAAGCTATATTTCGATGGATCATTCACTACATATGGATCAAGGGCAGGCCTATTATTTATTACACCATAGAGGGATCTAACCCCTATATCATTCAGAATCAACTTTCCTTGTATAAACAACATGGCTAAGTATGAAGCACTTATTACAAGACTTAGATAAGTAGTGAATTGGAATATCTCATCTTCAAGTTTATGGTGATTCTTAGTTAATCATCAATCAAGTCACAGATCATTTTTAGACCAAAGATGACAAGATGGTTCCATATAAAGCCATGGTTGACACTCTTAGATAGAAAATTACCAACATTTAATTTGAGCATATACTGAGGGCTAGTAACACAGCTATAGATACCATGGCTACTAATGGTTCTTCAATTCGACAAATAGATAAAGCTAGAGAGTATCATTTCTTTCTCAAGAATTTGTTAGCACCAACTCATGAACCTTCAACTGTTGCCATGATTTGTGATATTGTTGGTCCTAATTCTATCTAGTACTCAGACCTTTACAACTACCTTCATGACCAAGATCTACCACCTAACCTATCTCAAAACAAACTAAAGCCTTCATTCATCATTCCATTTGTTATACTTTACTTAGATCCACTGTTTACTATCAGAGTTTTGATGGAACTATGCTTTGTTGTTTAACTTTAGTAGAGTCTACATTAGGGTTAAAGAGAAGTTCACAAAGGAGTATGTGGATCCCATTATAGCATGATAGGCCTATCCAAAAAACTATTGTGTATTAGTTATTATTGGCCCACAATTGATGTAGATGCCATTACATATGTAAAGAAATGTGACAAATGTCAAAAATATGCTAATTTGATTCATGTCCTATCAAAAACATTGAAACTGATGTTAACACCATGGCCATATTCTACATGGGGACTTGACCTCAATGGGAAGATTAGCCCCACTTCATATAATAGCCATAAATATATCCTTACCACTACTAAATATTTTACTAAGTGGGTTGAAGTTATACCCCTCACTTACGCGATTGGAAAGCAAATTTCCAAATTCATCTTCAACCACCTCATTTGTCACTACGGTATCCCTTCTAAAATTATATCTAATAATGGAGGATTATTAAAGAATAAAGATGTGGACTAGTTATGTACTAAATACAACATCACCCAAAAAAAATTTATAGCATATTACCCTCAAGGTAATGGCCAAGCTGAGGTATCCAACAAAACCATTGTCAACATTCTCAAAAAGATTGTCAATGATGCCTATCATGATTTGCACCTCCAAATATTACCTACCCTTTGGGCATACCATACCAATCATCATACCCCCATAAGAGCCACCCCATACTCACTTATTTATGGTACTAAAGCCATCCTTCCCATTAAGGTCAAATTTCCTTCACTATGCATCTCTTTTAAGCATGTCCTAAATGATCATGACTATCGAGTAGCTCACCTGTAAGAGCTAGACCTACTATATGAGAAACACATAGTTTCACTCAATAATCTTCAAGCATACTAGAATCAACTCAAAGGCCACCATAATCAGCATGTGAATTATTGAACATTTGAACTTGGTGATCTTGTTCTCAAAGAAAACCAAAAGAATACCATAGTTGAGAAGAAACATAAAGGGAAATTCAAACCAAACTAGATAGGGCCTTTCATCATCACTATAGATTATAGATCAGGACATATAGGCTTACCACACCAAATGGTGATGAACTTCTAGAGCTAATTAATGCTATTCATATCAAGTGGTACTATGTTTAAATGCTAAGGTGTATTGTCTATAAGGACCATTTCAATTATGCCTTTTTGTCACTATTCCTCTTTATACACATACCATTATTATCCATCCTCTTTGTCATATCCACTTTTCATTTCCAACCTATTGACCCAACATGTTATGAAGCCTAGCCCATTTGACCTTGATTTTTGTTATTTGTTACATAGTTTTAGCATCAAGGTATCTAATTATTTCATTATTTGGTTTAATAAATTTAAAAAAAGATTATATTTTAGAATAGTATGATATAAGTTTCAGTAGTTGTATCCTTTGTTTATTAGTCTGTTCTTACCACTGATCATGTTGTTAATTATAACCACCTTTGGGAAAATGAGTACCATTGATCTATGCTATTGTGTCCTAGTTATAACCACCTGTGGGAAAACTAGGGGTAATACTAAGGCTTGACATACTAACTTGCCACTTCCTATGCCATACTATGTCTTTTTACCAATTGTGCTTGTTTTATTTGAATTGGATACTGCACTGGTTGAATTACTCCACTAAAGTGATAGAACTACAGTGAATTGAGGTCCTACTCTAGGTCTATTTAAGTAGTGCTCAATAATTTTTAAATTTAGATTAGTCACCCTTTTCCCAATGTTCTCACCATTTTTTGAGAAATCTAAGTTTTAAAACTCTCACCATTTTATGAGCAATCTAAGTTTGAACACTCTCGCCATTTTGTGAGCAATCTAAGTTTGAACGTTCTTATCATTTTGTGATCAATCTAAGTTTGAATGCTTTCACTATTTTATGAGAAACTTAAGTATGAATTATCTCACCATTTTATGAGATTGAACCATTTAGTGTCTCATCATTCTTGATTGAGTTGCAACACTCCAAAACACTTCTAAAAACATTTCAAAAATCATTAGAAAAGAACAAAAACATTGACCACTTATTTGCCTTAAAGATTATGGTAACCCTTACTAAGTTATAATCAAATCACTTGTAATTTAGTTTCTCCA
Source organism: Torreya grandis (assembly GCA_037957365.1). Classification (NCBI taxonomy): domain Eukaryota; kingdom Viridiplantae; phylum Streptophyta; class Pinopsida; order Cupressales; family Taxaceae; genus Torreya; species Torreya grandis. Next base: position 921,900 of record JARHVA010002714.1, on the reverse strand, counting down.
TCCTTTTTGGCCTTTTCTCTCATGCTCTTTCCATTTTACAAGATCAGTCATATTCTTCTATCACATCCATTCTATTTATTTTCATTAGTTATCACATTCTTCCCATTTCCTAGGAGAACTACATTTGGCCTAAAGTTTTTTATTAGATATTGCATCCATGGAACTATGTAGGCAGCATCCACTTGCCTAGGGCATATGGAAATAACTTAGCCACCCCCTTCTTTTTCTTCTATTCCCCCATTTAGTTCATTTGTTAAGTTGTCACCTATTTTATAGGGGCAATGTTCATAGTATTTTTATTACATTGTTTGTTTATTTGTTTATGTTTATTTTGTTTATTTGTCTACCTCTTTTTTTTATTTTAGCATTGTTGCCTTGATTCAGTTTATGTGTGTTCATTGGGTGATTCCTTGTCCACACTTACACTTGAATCCATCCATATTCATATGTTTACATTGTCATCATGGTTTCTATCATTGGTGCATTATTTTCTATTTGAGTATTGAACTATGAGAGTCAGTACTTATGCTTATTTTGGTCATCTTTATGGTGTTCTATCATGAATCCTACCATCACATGCTATAATAAAACTTAGCTTTAAGAAGTATATTTAGCAATGGTGACATATCTTTAGCATCAACATCTTGATTCCACTCCGAATCATATCCTAAATAGAGTAATTGACCACGAAAGAATTTCAATCTTTATTAGTTCAAATGAGCATCTCCCTACTAGTAGGTTATTCCAATTCATCATTACCCTTTATGTTAATTTATAATCATCCTCAATAAATTTTATCATGTTTTCCATAATCAGGGTCCAATGCTTATAACCACCTATGGGAAATCATTGCATACCATCCCACTTGCATTTCTCAATGATTATAATTACCTTTGGGCAAATCATTATGTTGTCACCACTTTACTTTTTTTGCCCATATAGGGGCATGTTATTATCTTGTTTATCTATCCTAACTGGGGTAACTCCATCTTCTCAATGATTATAACCACCTTTGGGCAAATCATTGTGTTATCATACCACGTTGCCACTATCAGGGTATAATGCTTATAACCACCTTTGGGAAAACCATTGTGCACCATCCCACTTACATTCTCAATGATTTTGACTAATTTTTCAATTTAACTATATTTTTACCCCATAATCTTTCCTATCTTTGGTCCCCTCATTTCACTTCTTTCTTTTTGAGGGATCGTTTGCCGATCCACTTGTGCCAACCATTCCCTTGAAGGGGCATCATATAATTAGTTTATCATCATTACAGTTGTAGGCATACAGGACCTTTTCATTCTTTGAGAAGATGTTTCTATAATTATATCTTGAAATGCCTTCCCAAATAGGGGAAAATTGTAGACACCTAAAACTGGCCACCGATAACCTCCAATTAGGCTTTTGGCTAGTTTCCATCTAAAATGCATAATTTAGCCTAAAAATAGTAAAACGTGTAAAATGATATGAAACTGATAAATTCAAGTGTCAATTTTGACTAGGGTATCCCTAAATTTGGGAATTCAATTTATGGGCTAGCTAGCTTTAATCAGTCTATTTTGAGTCAAAATTCCAAATTTAAACCTAGGTGATATGAATTGCTCTTTCCTATCAAATCTTCTATATAATATTTGTGCCTTTGTTATTTATTATTTGAAACATCCTAAATTAGAATATTCATCTAACACATTTGATGTGGACTTTCAATTATAATTCAGTCAAATTTAAGACCAATAACAAGGCATTTTGATCAATTTGGGTAATTTGTGCATAATGTGCTTAATCATGCCTAAGAGCTAATTAACCCAAATCAAGGCCTAATCAAAAATTCCTTGGAAATTTTTTGAATACTTTTTTTTTATAAATGAATATTGATTATATGTATCATCAAGTGACCTCATTTCTTAGGAAGAGATCCCTAGGCCATAAATACCAAAAATATCAAGATTCATGCCCTCCATGCCTCATTAATGCCTTCTATGATGCCCTCCATGCCTCTGAATTTCTCCTTATTCTAATTCCATGATGAGTATAATTACAAATTTTAATTCTAAAATTGAATTAATCCTCAACCACACATCTCAATCTTGAGATGGATGGTTGAGGTTGATTCTGATCAAATCCAAAAATCTATAAATAGGAGGCCTCACAACATCATTTATAAGCTTAATTTGTGCAAACTTATAATGCAGGGCTGGTTACAAAAGCTTCAAGCAACTAGTGTTACCATACCAAATTAATTCCAAGCCAAGCCAAGCCACAAGCCAAAGGTGCCAAGAGGAGATGAAGGTAGCCACACTCCATTGAAGAAGACCTCTTGAAGCACAAGCCAAGAAAGCCACCATTACAAAGGCATTTGGAGCATCCAAAGAAGGTGAAATTAATTATTTTGTTTCCATTACTTGATTTTTATTTGTACTTATCATTTGTTTTTGTTAACTAAGCTCCCCTTAGTGTCTAGGCCTAGAGATGTTATGTTATTAATGTTTTTATTTTAGAAATAACACCATACTAACCATACTCTCTTGATTCAAATTATTAAGTCACACCAAACACCTTAGTAAGGTATATGGAAACCATATTAACTTATTCCAATATTCATATTCACCATTTTTCTTTATTAGGCCTTTTACAACATTCATTAGTTCATCCTAGGGTTTATGGGCCTAACACTGCAAATGATCCTAGCTGACTATGTTTGATATTGTTTTCTATTTTTATGGGTTTAAAACCTCATATAATTTCCCATTTAAACTTTCATATTAAACTTACACACATTTCTATGTGTGTGTATATTCAGGCTTACTAATAGATTTATCAACCCCAAAGATGCCTTCAATGAGCTTGATGATCATATAGAGACCATGATATCATTAGGGATTAATTTTAAATTAATTTATCATTCCCATATATATTTTTCCTTCAAACAAAAAATACATCTCTCTCATTTAACCAAACAGGCTTGACTGTGCTAATTTAGATTGTGAGTTCAGGCTTAGGGTGTATTTTATTTAGAGAACTTTATAATGTTATTCAATAAGTTAAAAACTTTTAGGATCCTCCCATAGGGTCCTCCCCTACCTCATATCAATTTTCATCTCTCAAATTCAGTCCAACTTGTATTCTTTCTTGATACCTTTACTTATAGTCATGTATGCTTCTTATAGGCTTGTCACTTATCAAAGCTTAAAAAGACATGTCTTTGATGGTTTATATTACTAAAAAAGATCCAAACCTCTTATACATTATAATAAAATATCCCTAATATCACCTTATTACCTTTTAATACTCAATTTCCAAAAAAATTTGCACATTTTCTTCATAAATTGAATACAAACATGTAGGTCTTCAATATGGTCTATGGGTGCATAGTCTAGGTTTCTTGAGTGTTAGTTAGTTGATTTTGAACTTTAAACATGGTAAATACCCTAAATTAATCTCAATATAACCTATTAATAACCTTTATAATTTTACACAACCATTCAAAAGTATTTTTTACCTCCATTTTACCTTGACAGGTCCGTTGGTGATTATCAGGCTTACATGGCTGCAAGACTCATTAGGTTGATATTTCTCATATTATTTTAGACCCTAATGATTATATTAAGTTTTTACACCTTAATAAAATTATATTTAATCTCTATGACCTTATATTTCCTCCATCTAGCACACAAAACTAGTATTTTTTCCTATTATGCCCATGATGGGCCTATATGTGCATTCTACTAGGCATAGACCTTCCTTCTCTATATTTCACCTTTGTTGAAGTCATACATCCATATAGGTGATTTTATATATTCAATATTCCACATTATCATTATTTTATTAGGTATATACTAATTCAAGTGACTTATTACCACTTCATGATCATTAGTATGTATCTTACATAAAAAATGAGACCTATAGGTATGCAAACATGTAGGTTTGCACTTATATTATATGAAGGATCCATGAAGTATATATTAACATTTAAAAATATATATATTACCCTCCATTACTTCTTTACACTTATAATGAGGTCATGAACTCTAGACATCTCTAAAAATGTAGTATTAGACCTTTCAAACCATATTTGTGTATGCAGCCTACACATAGTCATCAAGGTTATAACCATGAGTGATACTTAGAGGGATAGTATAATCATTAATGTACATATAAACACATTTAAAATAATTAAAATATGGTGTTAAACCCTTACTCACATTCTTTCAACTATTGAGAACCCTAAAGGAATCAAGAAACCATGATTTTTAGCTTACAAAATATGTAAATGAGGAGTTTTCTTGTCACTTGAGCCCACACATGCCAAATAGATACTAAAAAACATTATTATAAATATATTTAATCTCTATATGACCTCATTTAATCATAAATTTCATTCATTCTCTTGCTCCTACTCTGAGACTACTAGAAATTGAGCCTATAGGGTTTATAGGTAGTTTTAGAGCACCCTAGAGTCTTAGTGATTGCCAATAAATTATGGGCCAAAAATATTAAAACTATGGCCATTTATTTTAATTCCATTTTTACCCCCTCTTTTTAAAAATTTTTTAGGTCCCAAATCTCCTTGTGTTGTATGGACCAAGTATGTGAAATTTTCATTTGTGAGCTTGCCAAGGGAGCGATGGAGGACAGGAAGCATATATTGATCTATGAGACGTACCTGAAATAAAAACATGTATTTTTCTTGGTGGATCTTAGTATACACTCCTTAACTATTTTCACCTAAAATTGAGTCTTCTTGGTCTGTATAAGTGCTTAAAATTGCCTTCTTTGGATTAAAGACTAACATGTTCTGACATGAAGACTATTTTTCTAACTTTCCCCTAACATTAGTACATTTCAAACTCATTCTAAAGATTTTAAAAGTGTAATTTTAATTATATTTAATCTTGTGGGATTTTACAAACATTGGAGTTAGTTATATGCACTTTTCTCTTCAACTTCACTTACCTTAAACTTTGTAAATCATCCTTAACCTTTTCAAACATGTCTAAAATGTTCATGTATGGTGAAAAATGGTTAATATGAATTGAATATAAACCTAATAACCTATGAAACCTTTTTTAACCACATTTTCATAAAATGGAGAATATAAACTAGTATAATATCAACATAAATTATTTCAAGTTATCTTCTATATTCTATTAGTTTTTCACTTGAAAATATTATGGCTAAAGTAACATGAACATATTGAAGAGTATCTATAATAAATTAATGTTGGTCCTTATTTTGAGCCTCTTGAAGTCCACTAGGGATCCCTACATCTTCCTTAGCTTCTGATACAACATGAAAATCATAATCTTTCTTACTTTGAGGAAGATCACCTTCTTTTCCACCTCTAAATACTGACTTGTACTTTTCTTCACCAAGAGATATCCCAATGATAATTTCTTCATCAAATTTACTTGAATTATCTCCATCATCTACAACTATAGCTTGATCTTCTCCATTTACCTCCCATAGGATAGGTTCCTTCTCAAATATTGAGACGGTGGGAGGGTGATGAATTTGTTCATGAGTTTAATTAAGGACCAAGGTAGAACTCTTAACACTTAAGGCCTTGAATATGTAATATTACTCTAATAATTCTCAAAGAGAGAGGAAATTAAGTTATGATATGAGTGTCTCATTATTTTTATCAATCACTTAATTCTTCTTATATTTTTCTTGAGGTTCATTTATAGTAACAACTTGATTTCCAACCTTCTCAACAAGGACTTCCCTCTTGTTTTGGATGTTTTATTAGATGGACCTCTAGGATGGACAAGATTTAGGTTCTTAAAGAGAGGTAAATGGGGCTTGAACAGGCACAATGTCCTCTTTGGATTCAATTTCTAAACCTAGGATTGATTAAAGATCTATGATTTTTAATTACAAGGCTTCAATTTTCTCATCTATACTCTCTTGTAATATCTCTTCTTGAGTATGGTTGATGACTTCATGAGGATAAAGAGCATAAGAAGGCTAGTAAGGGATATAAGAGGAATATTGAAACATCCGATCCAACCCATTTTGTTTTCTTTCCCAAGTCTCCATCTTCTCTAATACAAATATACACAACTCACCCTTCTCTAATGGATCACTAGAGGACATATATGTAGCTTGAAAAATCCCAATCACTTCCTCATATTGAGAAGTTGAACAAATCCTTTGTGCACATGCTAGTATCTTGTTATCCATCCCATTCATTCCATCTTGATGATCTTGGAAAGATAATGGAGGAAGGGAAGGTGGATAGAATGATTAATGATAAGTTTGGTCATATACATCATCATATCCACATAGAGGTGTAGATTGATATTAGGATTGATATGGCTCATAAGGAGGATAAGGGTGATACTCTTGATAGTAAGGAAGGTAAAAATATTGATAAGTCTATTGAGATGTATATTTATAATCATATGAGGGGAATTAGAATAATCATATGACTAATAAGGCTCATCATAGGGCTGATGGGGAGTACTACAAGCTTGAGATGTCTCATCAATTTGAGTAAAATTGAAATTTACTCTAAACTGAGCCATAACAACTTCATCAAGATAGGGAGTTGAAGATACAACTTACTTTGAACAAGTGATTGGCCTGATAGAACCAGTTGATTGAGCTCAAATTCATCATTGATATCATGAATGCCTTCAAATATTGATATTTATAAGAATAACACCAACAATCCTTCAACCATTTTGGAACACATCACACCGAACATGCTAGAACTATTATCACCTAAATTTACACCCTTGGAATTTTGTTTAATCTTTTAAAATTTGGGGTAACATGGAGACAATCCTAAGATGTGGGTGGCCTAATATATACATTGAATCTAAAGTTATAGGGCTAGCTCCCTTTGATGTATCACTTAGGCTCATTCACTAATCTATCAACTTGTTAGCAAAAGAGAGATAAACCTACTCTAAGTAGGTGATGTACCAAAAATAATTGACCACTACCAACCAAATGCATGTGCACATCAACTATGAGACTAACATGAACACACACTACCCCTAATCTACCTTTATATATCATCACTTCATTGTGGTGGTTATTTTAGATGTTTAGGCTAAAATGACTAATCAATAGGTCATAATGACACTAATGAGTAGACAACTCACTCAACCTTCACACTTCACTTGACCTACAAAGAAGCTTTTAAACTACATATGATTGTTAGAAGAGGACAACATGCCAATCAAGACTAAGTAAAACACTTGATAAGATCAACTAGTCATTCACCCACACTAAATACCATAAAATGTGGAGGTAAAACTAGTAGTTTCTCATTACTCAAAGGCATAAAAATGGGCAAGGCTTTAGCATACCCAAGTGGAGAATCCATACAAATCCTAACAAGACTAAATTTATAAATGATTGAGAATAGAAGAGAGAGAGGGGTGTAGAAGTGAGCCATGACATATGTCAAGAAAGAGTTACCATCAAGAAAGAGGTTGAAGAATAGTTTAAAAAGGTATCAAAGTAAAATGGTTTCTCTCTTGAATGTGTTTCTTCTTCCAAATGGCATATGATTTTCATTCCTTTGCTTGACACCTCTTGCTTCTTCTTTAAACTATCCTCTTCTTCGCTTTGAATGTGACAAGTGGCACTCTTAAATAATCAAGTCATGTCTACATGATCTCTACCATTGTTATTAAAACCTTTCATTATTTTTATAGCATCCTAATACTAATACTGAAATGATGCTTACACCTTTTAGGTGTCTTGAAACCCAGTTGGCCTTACTATGCCTATCTTGGCCAAATGAATCAAATCCTTATTCCACCTTTATGAGTGTAAAATATATTAATGTATGGCATATATAAATCATAATATACTTTAATTAACCAATTTGGATCCATAAAAAACTCTCCAATTCTTCATCTTGCACCTTAATCTCTAATTTGCCTTCAATTCCTTGTAGCCCCAAAAATAGACAAAGCTCCTTGTATAGGAAAATTTACTAATGATTTAAAAAAAAATAAGAATTGATTTGAGTACCTAGTATTCCCTTACATCTCTAATCAAAGTTTCATGACCTAAAACAAAGTGAAAGTGTCCTTATTCTACTTATTTCTTTCTCTAATTAGGCCTTTAGGCCTAAAAACTAAGTTTTGGCTCAAATGACCTCCCACACGTGTGAAACTAAAAATAATTATTTAATTAATTTTCCTACACCATTTCCATGCTCCATGTAAAATTTTATGACCTTATACCTTGTATGAATGTGTGAACCATGAAATGGCTAAAAGCCTAGCCTAGGTGTTTATGCATGCTTAAGAGACATTTGAAGTGTTTTTTCAAGAAATTTTCATGTTATAAATATTTTAAATGGTTTTTTGAGGCCTGAAACATCATCATATAATGCAACCTACTGAGGAGAGGCTCTCCATTTGTACTTTTAAGTTTGTAGATAGGCTTCTTGACTAGTAAAATAGTGCATTCTCCCTTCTTGACACCACTTGGTGACTTAAAATTATTGTATATCACTATAAGTGACCTAAAAAGTTGTGTATATGATCATGGAACCTTTATCCAATCTTTATAATCCTTTTTACCTAGTTTAGAGACCATTCCTTACCCTACAACTTCATAAATAGGCCTACAACCATGCTTCTAGGCCAATTCTGTACAATGTAATTTCCACATATGCCAAGATAATCACTCCACTAGGAGTTTAAAGGAAACACAGAGTTAATAAAAATGTTAAGTCATTTAAATAACCTACATATAATTATAAATTCATAATAAGTACTTGCTCAGTCATTGAGCTCTAAGAAGGGGTTTTAGAGGGTTTGAAGTGCCTTATCATCTTAACAATTTTTCATAAATCATAAGCCCTAGATAGAATACTTAATTCCAAAATTTTATATTGAACATACCCCTCTATCTCTACCTAATATCTCCTACAACCATGCATATTTTCCTAGGAGATATGAGCAAGTTTAGGAGACTCTCAAGATAGGCATGTTGTAACTATGAAGATTAGAAAAGAATTTAGACCTAGAAATGTCATATTAAAGTGTAATTATAGTTATAAAAACTTGAGGAAGGTATATTTTAACCATATTTAATTTTTAAAATATTTATCTTCACCATTTTTATTCATTAGGCCTTCTAAAACATTTATTAGTTTATGTTAGGGTTTATGGGTTTAATAATGCAAATGACCCTAGTTAAATATTTGCTCTATTTATCCACTTTGAAGGGTTAAAAACCTCATATAATTCCCCATTAAAGTGATCAAAATTTTATTATGTCTTTATGTTCTCATCTGACCCTCAATCAAACAAAATTTCATCATAAACTTACACACAAGTATTTGTGTGTGTATTCATGCCTACCAGGCCTAGATATAATTCTCAACCTTGGAGTTACCTTAAATGATCCAAAATATTAAATATATATAATTTTATCATTAAATTTCAATTATTTCATCCTTATTACATATCTTTGTGCTTAAAACTAAAAATACCTCTCTCTCATTTAACCAAACAGGCTTGATTGTGCTAATTTGGATTGTGTGAGTGCATGCTTAGGGTGTATTTTATTTAGAGCACTTTATAATGGTTTTTAATAAGTTCAAACCCTTTAATATCCTCCCATATGTTTCTCCCCTATCTCATATAATACTTCATCTTTCAAATTCATTCCAAAACCTATATGCTTTCTTTATACCTTTACCTACAGTCATGTATGCTTCTTCTAGGCTTGTCACTTATCAAAGCTTAAAATGACATGTCTTTGATGGTTTATATTACTCCAAAAGATTAAAATATCTTATAAATATTAATCCAATACCACTCATATCACCTTATTACCTTTTACTAATTATTTTAAATACAAGAATTGCACATTCTCTTCATAAATTGAATACAGACCTATAGGTCTTCAATGTGGTCTGTGGGTTCATAGTTTAGGTTTCTTGAGTGTTATTAAATTTATTTTGAACTTTACCAAGGGTATATACCCATCTTTACTCTCACCATAACCTATACATACCCTTTATCATTTTACACAACCATTCAAAACTATGTTTTACCTCCATTTACCTTAACAAGTCTATAGGTGATTATCAAGCTTACTTAGCTACAAGCCTCATTATGTTGAGATTTCATAGATTAGTTTAGACCCAGATGATTATAATAAGTTTTTCAACATTAATTAAATTATTTTTTATATCTATGGCATTCTAGGTCCTCCATCTAACACACAAAACCAATCTTTTTTCCGATTATGCCCATGATGTACCTGTATGTGCATTATACTAGGCCTAGACCTTCCTTTTATGTAATTCACCTTATTTTAAGTCATTCATCCCTCTTGGTGATCATTTAGGGTGAATATTAATCATTATAATTCTTGTATTAGGTATAGATTACTTCAATATACTCAATACCACTTCATGATCACCAGTATGTATCTCACATAAAAAATGTGACCTATAGATTTGCATTTCTATTGTATAAAGGATACATGAGGTATATAATAAACTTTTAAAAAAATTATATCACCATTAATTACCTCATTACACTTATTACGCATTCATGACCTCCATAAATATTTGGAAATTTAGTATTATACATTTCAAACCATATTTTTGCAAGTAGCCTGTACACAGTCCTCAAGGTTATAACCATGAGTGATACTTGGATGGCTAGTAGAGACATTAATTTACTTTTATATTATATTTAAAATAGTTAAATTATGGTGGTCTACCCTTACACTCTTTTAACTATTGAAAACCCTAAAGTAATTAAAAAACCATGACTTTCAACTTGTAAACTACACAAAGGAGGAGTTTCCTTGTCAACTTGGGCCCACACATGCCAAATGGATACTAAAAAACATTTTGAGAGATATATTAAAATCTATATAGGACCTCCTTGAATCATTAATTTAATTCATTCTCTTTTTCCTACTCTGAGACTACTATAAATTAAGCTTGTAAGGTTTATAGGTAGTTTTAGAGCACCTTGGGGTCTTAGTGATTGTTCATAAAGGAGTGGCACCAATATTACAACTATGGACATGGGTTTTAATTCAATTAGGACCCAATCCTATGTAAAAAAAATTAGGTACCAACTCTCCTTGTGTTGTATGGACCAAGCATGTGAAATTTACCTTTATGAGCTTGCCAAAGGAGTGATAGAGGAAAGGAAGCATATTTTTCATATATGAGAATGTACCTACACTCCAAACATGTATCTATCCTAATGGAGCTGAAGAGACACTCTTGAACCATTTTCACCTAAAATTGAGTCTTATTGGTCTTGAAAAGTTCTTAAAGTTGCCATATTTAGAGAAAAGACTGACCTATTTTGACATGCATACTATTTTTATGACTTTACCCTAACATTATTGCATTGAAAACTCATTTTAAAGCTTTAAAAAGTTAAATTGTACATATATTTCATCTTTAGGGCTTTGACAAATATTGGAGTTATTTATATGCACTTTTCTCTTCAACTTCATTTACCTTGAACTTTTTGAATCAACCTTAAACTTTGCAAACATGTATGAAATGTTCATGTAAGGTGATTAATGGGTAATATGACTTGAATATCAACCTAAGAACCTATGACACCTTTTTTAACCACATTATCATACCATGGTGATGATAAAATAGCATAAGACCAACATAAAATATTACCTTAATCTTATCAAAATAACCTTAAAATATGTTAGTAAGACCTTTTAAAGATTATTTGAATACTTTACAATGTAAAAAATGGCTAGGAAGAAGGTTATTTAGACATGACCTATAAAGTTTCAAATAATAGGGATTGACCTTTTGACCTAGAGGTCAAAGATGGTCAACATTAACAATGAAAATAAACCACCTACGAATGTTTCATAGTCAATAAATTTTAAGAAAAACAAGATATACCAATGCATTCCCTACTTTGATCATGAAAATACATACTTAGGGTATCCTTAAAATCCCCAACATATGAATTAATACTTCAAATGATATAACATGGTCTTAACCCTGTGTACATATTTTGACATTTCCATTTTTTTTGCACCTTTTGTAACTTTTTATACTATACATGATATTCATTTCCTATCATATCCCTTTATTATTTTACATTCCACACATGTTTATGGTATGCTATGATTTATAATATATTACTTGAGATTATTAATACATATTTAGAGTTATAACTCTCACTTCTTTAGATGTGTTATCAGCTATCATAACCCTTTTTCCATGTTGACTATCTAATTTGATTTTTTAGGTTTTCCTCACCCATTGTATGTTACTTTTGACACTTTGTGTGTCATATATAGCTATTTATGACTATGAAATTATGATTTTATCTAGATTATATACTAGTCATGCTCACCTATATTTAGTGCTTCATTGATACATATTTTTTCTAGCATATTGCACACACATTCATGTGTGATTATCTTTTAAAATTGTAAAATTATAAAAAATCTTATTAAACATAAAATTTTAAGAATAGATTTGTCATATCTTTGTTATATAATAGATATCTTATTTACATAATGTTATGGAGGTTTAGATATTCATGTTTTTTATGTGTTTCTAATGGTCTAATTTTAGTTTGTGAGATGTAGGATATATAATTTATATATGATTAATGGACATACAAGATGTTATGGGCCATCTTCATACATGTTATTTTATGAGACATATTTATAGCTTAGCTTTTACTATACAAAGATTCTTTATATATATCAAAAACATCTTGTTATCATTTATATTTTACATGTGTACATGGATATATACATGTTTTTATTACATAGATGCTTGCATACTATACTTTTGATTGATACTTCATATATATTACACCTTGGTACTGTAACATCCATGCTTCTAATATTATTATTGTGATTAATTGATATAACTAGCCTTCTTAGGTACATATCATATAATTGAGACATATGTTACTTTTATATTGTGGTAAACCTACATACATATTTCCTTGGACATATTAAATGCATCTTGTGTACATAGAGCATTTATGGAGCACATTAATTTTCCCTCTCAATATTGAGACTTTCATCCATATCTTACCACTTAGGTGAAGTATGATAGTTTTATCCTCATCCACTTATATACATTGGTTCATGTTTTTATCCCACATGTTATCATCTTGATTGGATTATGCATCTACATATGTACATTATCATGTAGATATCTATATTATAGGATTTCCATAAGGACATTGGTCCATTTGTCCTAATATGTATGTTAAGGAGCATGTTTTTTCACCACCACCATCATCTTCATATTCAATGAAGATGTGTCACACATATCAATCCTTACATGAGGACATATTTATGGACATTGATACTCACTAGAGTATTATATTGTGTATTGAGCCTTACTTGATGTTATCATTCCTATGTGATTTTATGTTGATACTCATTAGAGTAGTGTATTATGCATTGAGATATACATAATTTTATATTTATTGTGTGGCATGACACCTAGATTATTATACCTACCTACATATAACCTACTATAAGGATTTGTGTATAATATTTTATGATAATTGTATGTATTTTATGTAATTTTTAAAATTATGTCAGCTAAATTATTTCTTATTACACATAGATATTTTCTATTATTTTTAGATGATTGATTATAGGCATAGGTCATTAAATCCCTCATCTAAAGGTGGGGATTATATGAGATCATTTTATGGAATTGTTTTTGAGCTACTAAGAATAATTTAGGTAGTAATACATGAAGCCTAATAAAAAAAGTGTAGTTATACATGGAACATTATAAAGTTTGTGAAACTCTAATTGGAGAAAAACATGATATACTTCCTTGATCAAGAAGTTGGAGGAGGGTTAAAAACACTCCTATAGAAGTGACTATTATGTCTATCTCTTGTAAAAAAATAGTCAATATAAATAAGGGGAATAGAGGTACTTTTTTCTCATCATATAATTTTTTTTATATATAGAGTGGGTGTACCTATTATTTTGATCCTTTAAATATTCAATTCAAATTCAATGGCATTTATTACTTTTTGTAAAATGGCCATTATTTACAAGTATACTAAATTTTATGGAATGGAAAAAGTATAAATAGATGCATGGCATAAAAAATTTATCCTCCTCTCAATATGGTAAGTCAATATACATGCTTCAATTATGTATAATTTTAATTTTATTCATGCATACACCATTAACATGCACATTAAAGTATGGGCATTATGTATACATCTAGTTTTTGTACAATACTTCTTATTACAATGTTTTAGTACTTTTTTTGCATGTGGTTTGTTACCTTAAAATGAGGACTTATTGGCACTTATTTTTCTCTCTCCTTATTATTTATGTTTGTAATAATATTATACATATTTGTTATTAATCATAGGTGTCTAGTATTTTGTCTTATTCAATAAGCTTTTTATTTCCATAGGAATAGGAAGAGTAATTAGGAATGTGAAATAAATAGTCTTTCTTACTCTATCAAATGTAATGTTTTCTCTCATTTTGATTTGAATTATGAAATATAAATTTCATTGTCATTCTGAATATAATTTGGCTTGTCAATGGTATCAAAGCCTAGTTAAGCTATTTTTTCCTTCTCCATGTTTATAGTTGTATGGACCTACAATTAAGTTTTCTATTTCTCTAAACTTTTGTATAACAAGTGTATGATATAAAATTATCCTAGAGGGAGTTTTAATTAATTTTGATTGTATGGCCTACAACATCAAACTGTTAGCCTGGTAATCTTCAAAACATCATGGTATAATAGATTATTGGCTACGTACTATTATGGACATCGCACTTTTGTTGAATAAGCTACTCAAATTTTTGTAACATCTATAAGACCTATGTTGGTCATTTATGGCATCTAAATCATCTTGCATTAATATCTGCAAGACTTTTAGCATTCTTCTAATAGAAAATTATGTAAATAAGAGTCAAACTTTGCTCTTGGTGAGGTATTTTGACCATATTGTGCTCTTATTTTGCCTATATCTATGCCACAATTAGACTAGCATAGCATTTGGGGTTGCATTATTTTTTCCCCTTATCCAACATCAAAACCTACATCATATCCATTTGTGTTGCATGGAGGTTCCCCTAATTGCATTAGTTTGACTACATGTAAATATAAAGGAGTTGTGTGAAATATAAAAGAGTTGCACCACTTCAAAAAAAGGCATTTTAGATTCTTTGTGGCTGCATATCAATTGGAATAAGTGGGTCATATATTCTTATTTTCCAATATTGGAAAAACTTACACATAAGACAAATAATGAGAGAAAAGGCACACTATTTTTTATGTTTTTTTATTTAACAAACAAATTCAATTTTATATTAAATGCCTTTTTTAGATTTTAAAACATTTAAATTTGAAATCATTTAAAAAAATGATCAATTTTTTAATTTCCTTGAGCAAGCTACTCTAAGAAAATTTGGGAAAAATTAACCAAATCACATAATTCAAGGAGAAATAAGGAGAGCTACACTTTTACCCATTTGTGTATGTCAAAAAATGTAAATCCATAAATCAAGAAAAATTGAGCATATTGATGTATGAGGTTTTATTTTTAAGCTAGTGTTAATGATAAATTGAATCATTTTTAGTACCTTTTCACATATGGAAAATGGGACCATTTAGAAGAGATAAGGAACCAATTAGGGTTAAATAAAAACTCAAAAAACTCAAAACCATGCATTCCATCAAATCTATTATTGTCACTATCTTGATTGGCAAAGATAGTTGGATAGAATGGTCTTATTAATTGGAGAACACACTCATATTCAATGATCTATGGTTCAATATTTGTGATGGGGAAAAAAACTAGCTAAACTAAGAGGGAATGCAAAGGACACTCAGACATGGAAGCAAAAAAACTATAAGTCTTTGGTCTTGATGATGGCATCAATGGATGGAGATGTGTTTCATCATATAAAAGGGTGAAATACACCATGTGAATCATTTCAAAAACTAAAATACCTATATGACTCCATTCAGAGTTGGAATTCATATAGTTGTAGTTGAAGCTACTCAACATAGATTTGAAATATGGTGATGTAATGAGATTAAATTTTGAGATGCATGTTATCAAACATTATGTTGAAGTAATAGGTGTCAAAATTGACATATGCATGACCACATTCATGAAATCCCTTATTCCCAACTATCCAACGTATTTTGAGTCTCTACAAGAAAGAAATCAATTGAATACTCTCACATTTGACTAGTTGGTTGAAAAGATGGTAGAAAGAGAAAAGGCCTTTGGAAGGAAAACTAAAACCAAAATAGGTGAAAGTGTGTGATATGTTAGAAAAAATTCTTCCAAACCATCAAACAAGGTGACATCTTCCAAAAATGAAGGAAATAACAAGTACAAGAAAAATTTCAAGGGAAAAGGTGTCAAAAATGAAAATCATGGTGGTCAAAATCAAAAACATAATGATAAAAAACCATCTATTATGAATGGTGTGATAGAAAAGGTAACCATGAGACTCACAAATGTAGTACTCCATGGGAGAAAATTGAAGCATACCATAAAAAGAAGGGAAATTCAAATGAATAGTCAAAAGAGTCAAACTCAGCCCAATTTACTAATGAATGTGTGTTTTTTAGTACCAATGATGAAGCAAATAGTGCCTCAATTAGTTCCTCATGGTTTTATACTTGGGTTATTGATACTAGTACCACTCAACATATGACTTTTTAAAAAGACTTCTTTGAGTAGTACAAGGAACAAAGTTGTGGCTTAGTATACCTCATAGATAGATCAATTCTATAACCACATGAAAGACATAAAATTTAACTCAAGCATCCAAGGATTCTAGACTACAAACTTGAGAATGTTCTTTACCTTCCTCAATTGAAACAAAACTTGTTGTCATTAGTGCTCATAAGGAAACAAGGCCATTCTATTTTGTTGGATAATGGTGATGCCACAATCATGAAGAAAAGTGACAATTCAATCATCTTGAATAGATATGAGGAAGGTAAACTTATCAAACTCAAGGGTGAGCCATCAAATTCAAGGAATTATGCTCATCTCATGGAAGATGGAATGTATGCAAACATGTTGTGGCATGATCAATTTGGGATAACTCACTATAACAACATTCATATATTATAAAAGAATGGTGTTTTTGGAATGCCTACATTTCTTATGAAATAAAATGAGAAGTGTGAAGCCTGTATCTTAGCTAAACACATAAGAGAACCATTTCTAAAGTCACATTGGAAAGCAAACAAAAAATTACAGCTTGTTCATTTAGACTTGTGTTCTCTTCCAATCCTCTCCATTGGTGGTCATTAATTCATGTTATTCATTGATCACTACAGTAGGATGACATGGATACAATTTATAAAAAAATAAATTATAAGCCTTCAATAATTTCAAAATGTTTTGAATAATGATTGAAAATGAAACACCAACCCATATCGAGACACTCAGGATAGATAATGGTGGTGAATTCACATCAAATAAGTTTGAATCCTATCTTGAGAAAAATGGGATCAAACACCATCTCACATTTCTTCAAACTCCATAATAAAATGGAGTAATTGAAAGGATGAATAGAACTATGATGAATATGGTTCATGCAATGTTGTATTTCAAAGGGGTAAATTTGCACTTTCAAGTTGAAGCAACTAAAATAGTAGTATACCCTCACAATAGATCACCATAAACAAATATTAATCAAATATTCCATATTATATGTGGTTTGGTTACCTCCCTTTAGTGTGACAACTTTAGATTTTAAGATCCACTTGTTATACATTGATTCCAAAGGAGAAGAAAAAAATTGGACCATATAAGTCAAAAATGCATCCACTTAGGATTTTTTGATTCCTCCAAGGCATACAAGCTATTTAATGAGAAATAAAATAATTTTATTATCACAAGAGAAGTTATATTTTATAAAACTACAAAGGATAAATATCATATTGATCAGTAATTGATTCGACTAGATAAATATGCAAAGTTTAATGTCTATAAAGAGAGTGATTTGAATGTTCCAGATAATGAGTGGAAGAAGCAGAGTGGGGAATATATTGATTTTTTTGTCTCCTATACATGTTTTTGAAACTCATCCTAAAGGAGAGAGTGAAACTTCATCAGATAATGAATAAGGACTAGCATAATAGAGGCCAGATAGTGAAATAACTTTAGATGATGAACCCAAAGTACCTAAAACATAAAACAAGATGCCTAAGTGGTCCACTCAAACACTAAAATATGTGAGGCCTAATTAAGTTGGGAAAATAGGCACTTGAAGTGCATGTGACCTCTTCTCAACCAAATAAGTATATTGATTTAATTTAGGACATGATTGGAAAACTCACATTGGATGATTCTCAAGAGGAACTCAATGTTGCATTTAACTCAAAATAAACAGCTTTTAAATAAGCTGATAACCTTGACTCTCAGATAAAATCAATGAAAGATGAGTATAATTCTTTGGTGAAAAATGGGACTTATAATCTAGTTGATTATATGGTTGTAAATAAATTGGTTACAAGTGGATCTACCATAATAAATACAAGATAGACAACTGACTTGACAAGCATAAATCAAGGCTTGTTGCAAAGGGGTATGCTCAAAAAGAAGGAATTTACTAGAATGAAATATTTATACCTATATAAAAATGGAGTACCATTCAAACCATGTTGGCTCTAGCATCTCATAATGGATGGAAGTTTACCAAATGGATGTAGAAACTACATTTCTAAATGGAGACCTCAAGGAAACTATGCACATGACACAATTTGTAAGCATGGTACAAAAAAATATCTAAGCACGTCATGAACATGAACTTTAAAAAATTGAGTCTAAAGATGCAACTCTTTTCATCAAAATAGTTTTAAAAATGTTTTATTTATGGTGGTGTATGTTGATTATTTACTCATCACAAGGAATAATGAATGGTACACTACAAAATTCAAATCAGAGTTGATGAAAAGATTTGAAATGACTAATTTGGTTTATCTTCATTACTATTTAGGTTAATTCAAAAACCAAAGTATTTCTTAATCACTCAGTAGAAGTATGTTGGTGATATTCTGAGCAAGTTAATAATGGAATATTATAAGCCTCTTAGCATGTCAATGGAACATAATCTCAAATTGACATCTAAAGATTCAACATATTTGGTTGATGCCACTAAATATAGATAACTCATTGGAATTATAATTTATGTGACTAACACTTAACCATATATATCATTTATAGTTGGTGTACTCTCAACATTCATGAAATAACCTAGGGAGATTCATTGGGTAGTAGCAAAAAGGGTCCTCAGATAGCTCAAAGGCACACAACATTTTGGGCTCAAATATTCTAGGGTAGGAGACCTCAAACTGGTTGGTTGTTCAGATTTCAACTATATGGGTGATCATGAAGATGGAAATTCCACCTCATGTTTCTAATGAATTTTGTAACAATAGTTGTTAGTTGGAAATCCAAGAAGCAATCAGTGCCAACAATTTCTTTTGTAAAAGTAGAATATATGGCCGCTTTAAAGGCTACTAGAGATATATTTTGGCTTAAAAGGGTTATTTTAGATTTGTAAGAGAAAAAAGTTTTGTCAACACTTCTCATGGTTGATAACACTTTTGGGATCTAGATGGAAAAGAATCCAGTCTTTCATGACCGAACCAAGCACATCAATACCAAATTTCATTTGATTAGGCACTATGTGAAAGATGAAAGTATAAATTTGTAACATTGCCTAGCAATAGAGCAACCAACAAACATCCTGACGAAACCACTTGGATGAGAAAAATTTGAAATTTTCATATTAATTCTTGGTCTAACAAAGACCCCTACATATTAAGGGGGGTGTAACAATATAGTACATATTTATTATTAATCCTAGGTGTCTAGCTTAGATGTCTAGTATTTTGTCTTATTCAATAACCTTTCCATTCTCATAGGAATAGGAAGAGTCATTTGGAATGTGAAATGAATAGTAATTATTGGTCTATTAAATGTAATGTTTGCTCTCATTTTGATTTGAATCATGAAATAAAAATTTCATTATCATTATGAATACAATCTGACCTATCAATGTGATCATGTGGCTCTATGTTTATTTTTTTGGTCATTATATCATGTTTTTATGCTCATGAGACTATGTTCCCTCTCTTATGTCTATATGTGTCTATTCCTTCTTTTGAGATAGGAAAATTCCATAAATCAAGTTATATTTTTTTTTAAATCTCTTTTTAACATAAACACTTCATTTCAATGTTTGGATTCATTTTTTAATTATTTCTATTTTATTTTTTTAGATTTTGTATTCTAATAGGTATTTAATTCATAACATGATAAGTGTATACATACAAATCATCTATAATAATTTCAATAAGGGAGAAGATACAAAATGTTCTAATTTAATAATATTTATACAATTTTTCAACCTATTAATAGTCATTCAATTTCAAGTCTACACACATTCTACAGTGTTTTATATCTAATAAAGGACTTGCATCATCATCTTGAAAAAATTTGACTTAGGTGAATGTTCTTATAGTTTCATCTCACACCTATGGAGATAACGTGGATATTTTTATCTCAATCCTCCATTAACATTGCATATAAACTATAATATTTTTAAATTTGGAGTGTGGGATACATAGTCACAATGCAATTTTGGTTTCCCCACCAAACTACTACTTCCATTCTATTTTTCTAACATATTACGGAAAGCTAGATCAAAAGCATTGAAGATACAAAGTAAGAGTCCATTACACTTTTGAAAAAATAATATATAGATAAATATAACATATAGTGGCAAAGCACCATATAAAATTAAAGGTTTGATAAAGTTTTGCAATAAATAAATGGTACAAAAGGACAGATCAACAATCAAAATAGGTCAGTGCCAATCCTACTAGGGATTGAATGATTTAAGAACCTATCTTGTCCACATGTAATTAGATACATTATTTTTTTAACATAATCATATATAGGCATACATAGATCATATTTAAATTCATAAACATATAATATATCAAGGTTTGAGCATTCCAACTCTTTTAATTTTCATAATGTCCACTAATTATTTTCAAATTTACAAATTGGTATGTTTACTATTTTTATCCACTAAGGTGGATCTAAAAGTACTATTAAATTATAAAATAGAAAATCTACCTTATGAAATAAATTCAAGAACAAAAACATGGTAAATCTGAAAGAGGTTACATATTTGGCATATCTAGTAGCAAAGAAAGGGATGATGTTCAATTATGCCAAATATATTAGAAAATAAGTTGTGATGGCATTAAAATATGCACATAAAAGGGTAAAATATTTTAAATGGGTTATTATTTATATATTTCTTATGATTTGGTAAATTATAACTTGTGCAGGAAGATATGGGTTCTATGAGATTATTGAGCAGGGTCATGTACACTAAAATATGTGGCACATAAATTCAAGTCATTAAATGATATAATCTTTAAAAAATAATATGAAGGAATTGGATGATATGTGAGTGAATATATAAAATATTATTACATAACACAACCAAGTATTATATAATATTATCAATATATAATTAGTTTTTTATGAGGGCACACTATTCATTGGAAACTATACGGACTAGAATGATAAGTGGTCACGTTCGGAAAGTCTCAATATGTGGTGAATATGAAATATTTAGAGTGAAATTTAAAAAAAGTGAAGGAATTTCCAGTATTTAATGTTGGATGTTGTGGTCATGTATTCTCTAAGGATTGAGTTGAAGAATAATTATAAACCACCAAGGAAAGTTTAGGCATCATAAGATGAAGATTTGGATAGCAAAATATTCAATATTAAACCACCAATGTTTTTAAAAGTGGGAATAATTAGTCTAGTATAACATGTGTGTTGAGAAATTAAAAGAGTAAAGTCACAAAAAACTTAATACTATAAAAATAGAACATTATAAAGATTACTATTATTTGATGTAGCTACCATGCAAAGAATGGAATAAGAATGAATTAAAAATTACATCAATTAAAAGCTTCAGTAGGGAAAGAAAAGGGGAAATAAATGAAACATATTAAAGGTATGTCCTCATATGACACACTTATAGGGAATATACATGAGGCAAATGTATGAATAAATATGTTTGTATGAGGATATTTAGGTACTATTATGAGTATTATTCAATGAAAGGATAGAAAAATAATCACAGTTATGAAAGATTATTGAACAAAGATTATGATTCAATTACCTTAGGGATGAATAACTATTGATGTGAAGGCTACTAAAAGTAGTATTAAAGATTAGATAATAGGTACATGTTTATAGTTTTGGGAGCCCAAAATATCCTAATGTGACAAGTCATGTTGAGCAAGTAAATTTTCTCCCAAGCTTGCTTCTAAATACTACAAAATTCTCGTAAGGACAAAGGCATTTAACACAATAAATTATTGATACATGTGATAAAAATAGGTTAATTAAGAAGACATTATTCATAATGGAGTGGGTGGATAATTAACATAAGAAATAAATATCACAGATTTAAGGAATGGGGTTTAATACGAGGAATAAAAAGAATAACCAAATAGATATTCAAGAATATGTTCATTAGGAGAAATGTAAAATGAAGAAACCATTACACATGATAAGTAACAATAGTTTGATTATGTTTTTTAATAGGAAGAACACATTATAAAAGGGTTTATATTTTGATAGTTAAATTAGAGTCCTAAGTAGTATCAATTGGTATGATTATATGCAATAATGTAATCAAAGATGCATTAGAAAATCTAAAGAATTTTTTTATAGATATATTTAAGATCTAAAGTTTTAAGTCTTGGTATTTCATCCTAAGAGAATTATGATAGATGTTATTAGGATAGCCTTCATGAAAACACTACTACATTTAATGCATTTTTGACCTCAAAATGGGTCAAATTTGCATTGGAAGTTGATGGTTTTTGGTGTTTTTAGCACCTAATTTTCTAAAAAATAATGTCAAATTTTACAACACGAATCCTAAATGCCTTTTTATTTTTCTAGAGTTGTATTAGAGTCATGCCATATTTACATTGACATTACACAAAATTTGGCATCACATCACGACATATTTGCACCAAAATTTGTTTATACATACATATATATATATATATATATATATATATATATATATATATATATATATATATATATATATATATATATATATGTAATTTATATTATATATTATCTCATTATTTAAAAATAATATGTTTATTTATATAAAATAATTATTAATTTCAACTAGAAATTATTTTTTAAATTTTTATCAAAAACTTTGATGTAATTATATCCAAAAACATTATTTGTAATAAACAAGAAATCTTATTAATTATGGTAATTATATGTATACAATAATCTATGATGTCAGGAGTATAATTGATATAATATCTCTTCTAAATTAAAAATATACAATTAATGTCTAAAATAATTTTCATCATCCTCCTCTTTAGCAAGTATGTCAAATGTATATAATGAGACATCCTCTAACTCTTCATCATCAATGTAATAAATATCCTCATCATCATCATCATCATTCAATATCAGGTCCATCAATGAGGATAAAATGTCTATGCACTACAAATTAGGAAAAAAATAATTGTCATATAAGTATTTAAGGTGTTTAACCTTTTTCTGATAGGTTAAGGATTTGAGGGAATAACGTAATCAAATATGGAGTAATTTATTATAAAATCAGGCCAATTAAATAAATTCATATATATATATATATATATATATATATATATATATATATATATATATATATAGAATATAATAATATGTTAAATATATACATATACAATGCCAAATAATATCATGAAAGTGGAAATATGAAAGAGAAATAATACTTACCTTATTCAATGAGGTGTAGGTAGAGTTGAAATTTATAGATGTAGAAGAATATTTATTGATGGTCCACCTTGATTCATCATATTTCATAAATTACCTTTCTCTCAACCTAGACACTACCATTAAGATCTAGACACTATTATCGATGCTTCTTTCATTGTTTTTAAATCTTCTATCTAGCTCAAGATACAAACTTTTTTATAGAACAACCTATTAGTGTAGGTTTTTATTTTTCCCTATTTATTAATTAGGGAATATCATATATTTGTGCATACATGGAGTTTTCCTACATTCGTGGGATAGGCTAGCTTATGTGGAGATTGTGTGTCATATTTATGTCATAAGGTGTCATAAGAATGGCATAAGATACTCCTATTTCGGGTATGGGAGTTATTTCTCTATTCTTAGCACCTTGTCACCACCTTTTGAGAAGTCTATTCTTGGGGTGCCTTGACCGCCATTTGTGGAGGAGTTACTTTCTAGCTCTCCTATATGTATTCTTCATTTTGGCCATTTCATGTTACTAATTCAGATTTGGTTTCTCCATTTTGTTTTGTGCAATTTATCTTCTTGTCATTGTCAAATTGCTTTAGCATCTTCGTGGTGTGCACTTGTTCATCTTGTGTGATCACGTCTTCATTGCACTCGCGTTATCCGGATTCTGGCAACAACAACTCCGATATGGTATCAGAGCAAAACCGGTAATCTTGTGTATGTTTTTGCTTTTAGCTTATTTTGAAATCAAGAGGAGTGGAGTTTTTTATTTTTGATCAAAATTAAAAATAAAATTCTGTCCAAATTTGGTATTGGTTTCTTGGAGATCCTTGCATTTGGGTGTCTTTTGTTGTGTGGAGCAAAGGGAGGAGCAGCGCTAAGCTTTTTGGTCAGCAGCACACTTCTAGTCCAGGGGCCAAGCTTATGTCTTTCAACAACATCAGCTCCAACGCCACTTCTGCTGCCACGTTTCTGTCTTTCCAGCGCCCTCCAACAGCAATCTACAGCCAAGCCATAAGCCGTACGGCATCCAGCATCTAGCAAGTCAGCAAATCAGGTCCGGTTTTTGTTTGGTGACACTTCTGCGCCTTGCTTTTGGTCCATTTCTGTTTGCTGCGCCTAGTTTATGCGCTTTGCCTCTGGTTTATTCTTGTTTGCTGCACCTAGCTTCCTGTTTTCACTCTCCAACAGCAGTTCTTGCCACCAGCAGGCCGTACGGCGCGTCCAGCAGGTCTGAAAATCATTTTTTTTGTCTTTTCTGCTGTCAAAATCTGGACTGTGCACCTTTGGACGCCCCTGCCTTACTTGGCATCCTATATGGCACCCTTAGACACGTGGCATCTTTCAAAATTGTCTTTGATTCAATATTTTCAGTTAAAATTGATTTCATAAACCAAAAATCAGTCAATTTGACTGAATAATAAACTTTTTAGACAATTTTGTAATATGGGGATTTTCAAATTAAAACTTGTATTTTCGCTTGTCGAAGACGAAGGGTGAGGCCCGGGTTGGTAGGAGGCCAATTCCCCCTCACAAAAACCTCATTTGGATTCTTCATTCCATGCCGAATCCAACGAGTGGTTGGAAGGCCATTTTCTCTCCTCATAACAGCTTTTTTTTAACGTTTTAGTGCTTTTTTTTGTAAAAACACTAGTTTACGGGAAAATTGTAACTTTAAAATCTTGCAAACGGTAGCTTGGTTTTGGGTGCCGTTTTTTGCAAAAGTATTTGTAATTCAATTCTCCACAACGTAAACTTGTTCTTTTTCAAAAATGCACTAGTTTATAAAGTGCCAAAATTTGGGTCTCCTAGGACGCATTTTCGGCTGAGTCCGACGTCCTGTTTGCTTTTGTCTTGCACTGATTGCTCTAAGACGCATTTTCGGCTGAGTCCGACGTCTTTTGAGCGTGCACTTGCATACTTTGGGGGGGGCTCAATATTTTGGGGGGGTGTGATTGCTTTCCACAACTTGCAACTTCACTTTCATTCTCCTTTCTGCATACAATCACAACTTGCAATCAACACAACTTCACCTAATTTCAGCTAAAAAATGGATTCTTTTCAACTCAAACCCCTAACACCCTTCAACTATCATGAATGGAAAGTAAAAATGTCTATCATTCTTAGAAGCAAAGGGTTGTATAGGATCACAATGGGTACAGAAGTAGAACCTAATACAGATGCTGAAAAGGTTAAGTGGTACAACCGTAGTGATGAAGCCTTTGGGTTACTGAGTTTGTCCGTGTCTCCAGAACTTTTCTTCCACTTAGAATCCTCCCAAACTCCTAATGACATATGGGACACCTTAGAAAAGTTGTTTGGGAAGCTTGATGAGATGAGAGGTCATGAGCTCGAAAACGAACTCATAAGTCTAAGTCCTAGTAACTTTGACACCCTACAGGACTTCTTGACTAAGTTTAAGGCCCTTAGATTGCAATTGAAAGAATGCGGGATAGAGAAGAAAGATGATCAACTCATACTTTCTATTCTCGCAAAGTTAGGTCCAAGTTATTCAGTCTTTGTCTCCACTTTCCATGCCACTAAAAGTGCCCTTGGCACTACATGGAAAATGCCTTCTTTGGATTCATTCATTGCCGACTTGACTAGGGAGCAAGATAAGCTAATTCAGATGGGCACAATGAAGTCTACTCAACCCCAAGCTTTGATAGCTGGAAATGGTAAGGATAAGACTTCAACAAAGGAGAAGAAGAAAAAGAACAAGGATCAAGAGAAAAAGAAAGAAAACACCAACCCTGCCAAAAACAACACTGAGTCTTCATCTTCCAATGCTAAACCTAAGAAGGAGAAGGTTAAGTGTGGCTATTGTAAAAAGAATGGGCATGATGAACACAAGTGCATGAAGAAACAAATAGACCACCTAACTCATCTTCTAGAGAAGAACAACATAGGTGTTCCTGAGTCCATCAAGCAGAATTCATCAACCCAAGATTCTACTAAGGCAAAGGGCAAGGGTAAGGAGAAAGAAAAGGGCAAGGCCCTTGTAGCTACAGCAGCTTCCACATCTTCATGGGTCATTGACTCGGGTGCTTCTCACCACATGGGCTCTTCACTAGTTGAGTTTTCATCTTTAGAGCCTTGTAGCATGACTTAAATTAGTTTGGGTGATGACACATCAATTTCCATTGCAGGGAGAGGGTCAGTTGAAATGGAAGGAGGAACATTCAACAATGTTCTAAGTGTTCCTTCTCTTTCAACCAATCTCCTATCAGTGTACCAAATCACTCACATTGGTTGGGGCATGAGAGTTGAGTTTTCACCAGATTCTGTATCTATCAGGGAGTTGCATAGTGATACTACAGTGGCAGTGGGAAGGGTAGATCACCAAGCAAGGTTATACACCTTTTCACATTTTGCATCAGATTCTTCTCCTACAGCATTGCTGACTCATTCAGATGGAGTTAACAAATTATGGCATGAGCGGTTTGGCCACCTTAACTACCGCTATCTTGAGCAACTTTGCAAAAATGACATGGTCATTGGCTTGCCTCGTGTCCAATTCTCAAAAGGACTTTGTGAGGGGTGCTCCCTTGGGAAGCATCCCAAAGCAAAATTTGACAAAGGCAAAGCTTGGAGGGCTTCACAACCTTTGGAGTTAGTCCACAGTGATGTATCGGGACCCTTTCCCAAACCATCTTTCACACGGGCCAAGTACATCCTCACTTTCATTGATGATTTCTCTAGGTACACTTGGATATATTTTCTCAAACAAAAGTCTGAAGTGTTTGAACATTTTCTAGACTTCAAGGCTCTTGTTGAGAAACAGAGTGAGAAATCCATCAAGGTTCTTCAAACTGATAATGGAGGAGAGTATGTCAGCATCAGGTTTGAGCAGTTTTGCACCACAGAGGGGATTGATTTACAACGCACAGTCACCTACAGTCCTTCACAAAATGGGGTTGCAGAACGCAAGAATAGGTTCTTGAAAGAGATGGGTAGCTGTATGATTCACTCCAAATCCCTAGCACCACAGTACTAGGCCGAAGCCATCAATTGTGCTTGCTACATTCAGAACAGGGTTCCTCACAAAGCTTTGAAAGGGATAACACCCTTTGAAGCTTGGCATAAAAGGAAACCTGATGTTGAGCACCTTAGAGTTTTCGAATCCCCAGCCATGGCCCGCATTCCGAAGAAGAAATGCAAAGCTATGGAACGTCAGTCCAAGCCTTGCATCTTTGTAGGATATCCAGATGGTATTAAGGGATATCGTCTTCTAGATCCCGTCACACATGAGTTGTTCATCGAGAGAAGTGTCCATTTTAAGGAGAGTCCTAGAGACTCAACACTTGACACTTCTTCTCCCTCATCGGATCTACTTCTTCATGATGATTCCTCGTCAGATTCAAATCAGCCACAGCACATTCTTGAGCCAGAGTCATCTTCTTCTTCTTCAAATTCAGACAGTGAGGACAGTGATGCAGTGTCATCCACCTCTAGTCAGTCAGAGGATGAGGAGTTAGCACCTGACTCGCCCACTTCTGGGCCACTTTGGGCCAGACAGACACTTGAGAGTGCTGGCACATAGGCAGGAGACCCTGCAGATGACAGACGTACTAGGGGGGATTTTTAGAGAGATCCACATGCCTTCTTTGCTTTAGTTTCGGATCCACAAACTTTTAGAGAGGCATCGGGGGTACCTGAGTGGGATAGTGCTATGGAGGAAGAATATTCTTCCTTAATAAAAAATTGCACTTGGGATTTGACTTCACTTCCTAAGGGAAGAAAGATGGTTCGATGTAGGTGGATATATCGGACCAAATTTGCCACAGATGGGTCGGTTGATAAGTATAAGGCGCGATTAGTAGCCAAGGGTTTCTCACAGGTGGCAGGCATTGACTACTCAGAGACCTTTGCACCCGTTGCAAAGATGACTTCTATCCGACTCACCTTGGCTATTGCCGCAACACATGGTTGGGATGTGCATCAAATGGGTGTGAAGAGTGCCTTTCTTCACGGAGACCTTGAGGAGGAGATCTACATGGAGCAGCCGCCAGGATTTGCTCAAGATTCTTCCTTAGTATGCAGACTTAGGAAATCTATCTATGGCCTCAAACAGGCCCCTCGGGCTTGGTATGCCAAGATGGATTCCTTCCTTCTCACAGCGGGTTTCACTAGGTGCCATTCTGATCCTAATGTCTACTTCTTGCGGCAGGATGATTCGCTTCTGATTTTGGTTCTATATGTTGATGACCTTTTGATCGCTGGAAGTTCTTCATCGGCTATTACAGCAGTGAAGGCATCTCTTCAAGAGAGATTTGACATGACAGACTTGGGTTTGTTGCACTACTTCCTTGGTATCGAGATCTCACAGTCAGATTCAGGGATTTCTCTTGCACAACCTAAGTACGCTCTCGACTTGTTGGCTCGATTTCACATGGCTGATTGCAAGCCATCTCCGACTCCCTTTCTATCAGGAGTCAAGCTTGAGACTGATTGTTCTTCACCACTAGTTGATGCCACTCGGTATCGACAACTTGTTGGTAGTCTCATCTACTTGACTCACACCAGGCCCGACATTTCATATACAGTGGAACTTGTCTCCAGATTCATGCAGGAACCCCATGAGCTGCATTGGAAAGCAGCTAAGAGGATCTTACACTACATACAGGGTTCACATAGATATGGGATTCACTACAGATTTGGCACAGAGGTTGACTTGGTTGGATATACAGATTCAGACTGGGCTGGCGATTCACAGACTCGTAAGTCCACTTCTGGTTACAGTTTCTCTCTAGGTTCAGGTCCTATCAGTTGGTCTAGCAAGAAGCAGAATGCTATTGCTATATCATCCACAGAGGCAGAGTACAAGGGAGCTGTTAATGCAGCCACTGAGGCTATTTGGCTTCAAGGGATTCTATCTGAGTTTAGCATTCCTATCAGGCAACCCACCATCATTTATTGTGACAATCAGAGTACCATACAGATTTGCAGGAATCCGGTTCAGCACCAGCGGACCAAGCACATAGAGATTCACATGCATTTCATTCGGGAGCTTATTCATAGTCAGGTCATTGACTTGATATTTTGCCAATCTTCAGAGTAGGTTGCAGACATCTTCACCAAACCTTTCACTGAGAGTAAGTTCATTCATCTACGAGCTCTTCTTGGGGTGCGGTCTACATCTGCAACAACATCATCTTCAGGGGGGGCCTTCTAGCCTCTTCTTTTCTTTTATGTCTCTCTTTTGGGGGGGGGAGTTTTTTCCTACGGGATTTCTCCTTTTCTCTATCTTATGGGAGATTGCATTTGTACATGGGTACCTCATCAGGCCTAGTTGTCGAGACCCATTTTATATTTCCACACTTCCCACCTAAGTTGCGCTTATGGGGGGTATTAGTGTAGGTTTTTATTTTTCCCTATTTATTAATTAGGGAATATCATATATTTGTGCATACATGGAGTTTTCCTACATTCGTGGGATAGGCTAGCTTATGTGGAGATTGTGTGTCATATTTATGTCATAAGGTGTCATAAGAATGGCATAAGATACTCCTATTTCGGGTATGGGAGTTATTTCTCTATTCTTAGCACCTTGTCACCACCTTTTGAGAAGTCTATTCTTGGGGTGCCTTGACCGCCATTTGTGGAGGAGTTACTTTCTAGCTCTCCTATATGTATTCTTCATTTTGGCCATTTCATGTTACTAATTCAGATTTGGTTTCTCCATTTTGTTTTGTGCAATTTATCTTCTTGTCATTGTCAAATTGCTTTAGCATCTTCGTGGTGTGCACTTGTTCATCTTGTGTGATCACGTCTTCATTGCACTCGCGTTATCCGGATTCTGGCAACAACAACTCCGATACAACCACCTACTCCTATTAGGGTTAATTTTTCACTTGCATATTTTTAGTTCATAGTGTACATAGGTATTTGAAATTAGTATTTTTCTCAAAACCCTAAGTCTTCTAATTAGGGCATGTCATCTTTGTAAAATAAGGAATAATGGGATTCAAGCTAACCTAAAATAACACTATGTCAATGAACACTACCTAAATATCCATATATTCTAAATAGGGCCTCATATCAATCTATTTCTCCCCTTATGTTGGCTTATGTGTGAAAAATTGTGTAATATGTTATATGTGAGTGCATGTAGTGATCTAGTGTATAACTTGACAGATACTATTAATGGATTGTTATTTGAATGCTTTATAATTGTAAGAATACTTATCTGATGACTAGTTTAGAAATAGTAAATAACAGAAAAGTATATCTCAGTTGTGCAAGTGATTTTCAATAGTGTATCGTGAGCTTAAGAGGTTCTTTCTTGTTATTTTATAGATGTATAATGAATGAATTTTGATTTGTATTTATAACAAACCTTTTAAAATAATATCATATGAGGGTTAAATAATATAAATAGGTCAATCCATACATGTATAAATATTTTTAATTTTTTCATTTATAAGGTAATAACACTAGCATCAATGTAGTGTCCTAATATGGATGCTGGTGTCTTGCATAGTAAAAATCTATTGAGAATATCTAACTTTCTTTATAAAATATAAAACATGTTTTATGTATATTATAGGATATAAGTGATTTGTTTCATAAATATGTTAGGGTTGAACTATAAGATAAATGATTAGGCACAATGAGATGGAAAATGTGAGCCTTTCAGTAAAAAGAAGGTCATGAATTGAAAGGTTGAGCTATGATTGATATTTTTAAGTGTAATTTACTAGTATGTCATATAAATTATATTTTAGTATATATTATATGCCCTTAACCTATAATGTATCTAGGGATATGTGTTGGTTACTTATCACTTAAATACCTTTCATAGTATCTTATTGCATTTCTCTATGCTCTTAGTATGGCCAAACTATGAAATAACCATGGCTAAGTAGAATATATATAGGAGGTAGTGAATAGTATTTTAAAATCATATTGTGCATTCTTCTCTTATTTTATTTTTTAAGGTTATCACATTGAATCGACTCAATCATTATTATAAAGTAATGTAATCATTTGTAAATTATTATTTTGGATCTAATTATTTTAGTTCTTAATTCTTTAATATATTATTTAATTATTATGAAACATATAGGTAATTCCATTACAAGTGGTATTAGAGAATTGATTTGACAGTTTTTGTGGTGTTGTTTATTTTGGATCTGGTGTTGTGGTAATCTAAATAGCTAAAGAATTGAAAAACATTACTTGTGTTCTATGAAGAATTTAATTTTTCTACCACTTTAGTATTGTTAAAAGACTTAAAAAATGTATGGAAATTTTTTTGTACCCTTTTGAAAATTATAAGTCATTGGATTCATCTTAATGAGACTAACACAATAGTATAATCTTTTCGTACACTTTTTTTGGGACCAAAACCCTCCATGCTAGGGTTTTTTCATGGTTATTCCTAACACTTGTGAACATGGATAAGGTTATGAAACTCCAAACACTCCTCACAAGGATGACATGGAGTATATAAATTTAGATCCATTAGTTTGTTAGGTGGTTCAACAAATTTAGTCAGATATTAATGTAATACAAAGCATGTTGAGTAAAGATGATATTAATGTATTACAAGGGTAAATATATTACTTGAAGGATCTGTTATCAATTATGTGTTCCAAGTTGACCTATATTACAACTTAGCTTTCATAAAATAATCTTCCATTACTCCAATCTAGTTCACCCACTTAGAACAATCACAACTCCAATACTGTTTCAAAGCACATGCTACCAAAAGTGGAAATGTTAAAGTTTGATCTTAAGGATCCACTCACTTATATCAATGAAATATAAAATTTATTTTATCTACATCATACCTAATGTGTGAAATTTTTTATCACGACATCTCTTTATCTAAAACCTAATAAATTCATTTGGTATAGGTGGATGTGTGCTCAAAATAAAAATGAGGGCACTCATGTTACCTAGTTGGTGTTTATTAAGGAGATACATATACACTCACAAAAACATCTCAAAAAATACCCAAGTTATCAAAGTTGTGACACATAGGTATTTTTAAGGATTATATTCAACAATTCTATAATATATCCTTATGTGTGGAATACATCACTAAGAATAATTTGAATGACATGTTATTTGGGGGGCTCAATAATAGCATCCAACTTGAAGTTCGTATGTTTAATTTTCATTTATTTC
This sequence comes from Torreya grandis, assembly GCA_037957365.1. NCBI lineage: Eukaryota > Viridiplantae > Streptophyta > Pinopsida > Cupressales > Taxaceae > Torreya > Torreya grandis. The sequence goes on along the minus strand of JARHVA010002714.1, from coordinate 888,937 downwards.
TAAAGCCATGCTAGGCATAGGAAAATGATTTCATCAAAATAAAGGTGTTCACTCATGGCTAGGAACATAATTTTATATCACCTTCATTTCCATAACCTAAAAGATTGACCCCTCATCAAATTGAAGAGAAATATTATAAAAGGCTATGTTTTGGCTGTGATGGCAAGTGGAGAAAGGGACATAAATGTGGAAAAAATAAGTTGTTATAAACTTAAGTTTGTAATGAATATGAATATTATTTTGAGGCCTTATGTGAGGGTATTAACAAACGAAATGATAAATTTGAATATTATCACCCCACTATATCTTATCATGACCATTCAGGTAGATGTACTCAAACACTTGCATTGGTAGGCTTCCTCAATAAATAGAAGGTGATATTTTTTCTTGACTCATTAAATACACATAATTTCATTAATAGTAAGTTGGCTACTTGTTTGAACTATTTTATTTTATCCATATTCAAAATTTCAAATCATGATTGTAGATGGTGGCATAGTCAATTGTTAAATAAAGTTACATAGTATTAAGATTGCCATAGGGGACTACCTACTTAATTATACTATGTTTTGTATTCCCATGGGTGGAATAGATATTTTTTTGGTAGTGTATTGGCTCATTACTTTGGGGACAAGAGAGATGAATTTATAGGAATTGATCATCCACTTTCATTCTAAAGGTAATACATTTGGCATTTGGGGATTATAAGAAAAGCATCGCCAATTGGTTAGTTCAAATCTTCTGAAAAAGATTATTCAAAAAGTGGATAAAGTCTTTTTAGCATGGTTGTTTTCCTTATAAGTTCATCTAACAAATTTTTGATGCATCTAAATGTATCACAGGGTTTGTATACTGTTGAAAACACTTTTCTTTTCAAGACTCAAAGAATATTTTTTGTGAGTTGTTGGTTGTGATCTTATTGAGATATATGGTGGAGTAACGATTGAGCTATTTGAATATTTCACAAAATGATTATGCAAGTGGTTGTTGGGAGAAATCATGGTCCTAAAGTTTTGTGAAGATGAACATTATTTAGTTGAATATGATGAATATTGATCAGAATCTAAAGTCTAAAACTTTAATCTAGCATAAATATTAATAATGAGAAATTACACTATAGTGATTCAATTAAAAAATTATAAAATAAGCAAGGTAAGGTAGAAATAGAGATGTGTTTGTTATTTAGTTCAGACATCTTGACAAATGTATCATTTCATCAAAGATATGCATATTCAAACCAACATATGACATGAAATTACCAAATTATAAAGATCCTATCATATACTAGGCAAATGTCTAAGGATATTTAAAACATGAAAATTAGATATTAGATTCACTTTAAAGATTTAATGAAACAAAAAAATTGCATTTTCACATCTTCTAGAAAAGAAATGATATTAAAATGAATCTAATAACTTTCAGTCAACCTAGCATAAATCTCAAATTAGTAATTTTGTATTAAGATATGTATATCTAAAATTCATAAAAGCAATTAAAATATAAACATCAAAATAGAGACTTGAGGAAGTAGCCATGATAACAAATAAACAAATAGAATGAGACAATCTTCACAAAATTCTCATGCCTATATTATTTCCTCCAAAATTTACAAAATTGTTTTGCTCTCAAAACATCCTCCCCTTTTTAAATGAGAATAGCCCCTTTTATAGGTTGGAATAGAAACCTATTGGGTATTTTTGTTAGTCATTATCAAATGGGAATTAGACAAGTGTTAAGGATAGATGTATTCTTACAAATTTTATAATACCAATGACACTTTTCAAATATGACTAACCTATAATCCATGTGTATTACACATTGTACCTGATTTTATAAAAATAATATTGACATGATTTTTGATACAAAAGAATATTCTAAGTCAACCCTATTGACTTTGAGATTATCTTGAAACTACAACCTTTTGATTTTATTTTAAGATCTTTATGGATTTGTCAAAATGTTCATCAATCAGCTTGAGATTGATGATTTGATCTATGAATAACTCCTTTGTTTGCCCTACTAAATCTTTAAAGATCTCATCTATTTTTTTGATGGATTATTTGATACTCCTAGTATCGCCAATATTTTTATTTGTTGATAAGATCAAGTTCAAGATATGCTTGTTGTCAACCCTTGTGGTGCCCTTGCTTGTACTCTAGACCTGCTAAATGAACTTGGTAGCTTTCTATTGGAATTATTCATCAATTATTAGACCTATTTGACCAGAGATGGTTGGATTCTCAATCAAACCTCCTAGTATCTGTATCATCCTACCCTCTAATTGTTTGAAGTCTCCCTGGTTCTCTCTTTTAGCTCAAAATAGTAAATGCATGAATAATTCTATAGCTTTTTGTACACTTGAGGGTCTTTAGAGGATTTAACTAAGCTTTAATGGCAGAATATAAATTTGAAGTATTTAATTTTGTAACCCAAATCATATTTTTATCTCATATTTATAAATTCACATGCTCGGGTCCACAAAATCTTTCGATCTGACATGTTTACCTATGTGGCATCTCCTTACCATGCTATTTATTTAATTTTAAAATCTGATTATTATCACTTTAGACACATATCTTCATCTTGTGCCCCTTGTAGCTTGATCAAATTCACTCCATTGATCTCTTTAGGAGTCTCCTAGCCTTGACTTTTAATGTTCTCCATTGATCATTGATTTGGACTTTTGATATTGTGATATTTGGCAACCCTATGTGCCTTTTGTATACCCTGATATCAATTTCCATTTGGTTAACACTCTTACACCATGTGGCATCTTTGCATGAAATCTAGGCTTATTGAATTTTTGACTTGATTCATACCATCGATATCCATTTATATGGTTTAATGTGCACCATTGATCTGTTAAACATATGATCAAACATGGGTCATTGATCTTTTACTAATTCACCATGATTATGACACTTGTCACCATCACGTTCAATCTCAGGATCCTTTGACTCATTGACTTTTTTCTCACCATTAGATCTTCATTTTCATGATTTAATTCATGTTGTAGATCTATCTTGACTTATTGACCCCAATCTTCAATGCAGATCATCAATCTAAATTTGTATGTAAAAATATGCATCTTCAATCTTGATATGGGGGACTTTGACTTATTGACTTCAGGTGATCACCTACTTTTCATTAATTTTTGATCCAAATGAGTGAGGTTTTTACACTAGGAATCCCTATGTTTAATTTTTACCTATGAATAATAAAATCAAAGAATAAGTGCTCAGGGCATATAATGACTTAGCATAAATCTTAGACTAAAGTTTTAATAAAATAATAAATTTGATCAAAACTTAGGCTAAAATTAAACTAAGACTATGATGGAATAAAGTGACCCATTGAAAATATGAATCCATTTTAATAAGAACTAAGGCTAAATTAATTTAGACTAAAGTTTAGAATGTTATTTGAACTTGGATTCAATTAATCAATTAAGGACCAAATGTTAACATAATGACTCTAACAGGACCATATTATCTATCCAACTAAGGGTGAAATTAACATTGAAGCATAAACTCATGAACATTTATTCATTTTAATGAAGATCTATTCATCCTACAAGATGAAACACATGAGCTAAATGTTATCAATGTTAGATAAGATAAAATAAAGCTTATGTTCTAGCATATCAATGTAAGCTAAATCAAAACATGATACCCAATAATGCACTCTAATCAAGTTGAATGACTAATGTATAGCATAATTTATAAAATTTGAACAAGGGTCCTCAATTTTTATAAATTGGGAATGTTGACCGCAATAAATGGTGACTTCTAGGGGAAACATTGTATAATGTTAGAATTCATATACTTTTAGTTCAAAATAATAACTAGACTAATCATTTCACATGATCAAGTACCATTATTAAGATCAATTCATAATTGAAAAAAGTCTTAAAACTATAAAATTAAGGTCAAATATCAAAACTCAGTGATGTTTTGCATGTGCTTTAATTCATTTACTGATTGCCATTGGGATTTAGAGAATAAGTTCTAGATTTCATGACCTTAATCATTTACATAAACTTGCAACATATTTATATATTCATTATGAATCATAATTTATAAAAGGGGAAGGCTTGGACATTGCTCTGCTACCATCTAGGAAACTAAAGCTCTAATATATATAACTTTAGCTCCACTCTAGGCCTTGCTCCACTACCACTCAGGCGTCCATAGCCTTGATAGATGTTACTAGAATCACATTTGCTTAGAAAACTTTTAGATTTTGAATAAGGCTTTTATTTTTGTATTTTTCAACTGTATTTATCTTTCCAGTAAAGGTTAGGAACAATAATTAGATAGGTGTTTGTGATTTTTGTTAAATGTTTGATTTTCAAGACAATCATCCTTGGTCATAGAATTCATCCTAGTCAATAATGTTCTTTAAGTGCTAACATGACCTTTTTATAATAATTCAAACTTTAAATCAAACACATGCAATCCTTATTTAAATAACACTTACATCAAAATAAGCTTTAAGATTTTTTAAGGAATAATTAGTCTATATATTAATCTTCATTAATTTCTTAGAAACATAATATTAATCTCAAAATTTCCAAAATCCATGATCAACCAATGTTTAAAAGTCATATATGGATTCTTGGTTTATAAATTTCTTTTGAGAACTTAGATGGATTTGGAGCTTGATTACTTATCTTGGAAAAGATTTATTGGTAGTCAGAGATTAAAGAAAAGAAACCAATCATACAATAAGAAAAAAGATATTCACAAACACTATTTAAAAATAAGGGATAGGAATGAAACTAATGTAAACCTACCTACACTAACTCTAACTAATAATACAGATTACTCCATAAATAACTCATTAGATATTAATTGACAATATCAAACTAAATTATAGCAATTTTGACTTGATGACTATTTTGACTATCAAACAAACTCCTTTGGGATTTTTAACACATTTTTTGACTATGACACAACAAGACTCAAATAATAATCTCTCCTCCAAGATCAAATGGAAATTTATTTAGTCCACCATAGGCCTTGAAACATGATTGCTTCCTTTTTATGGAATCTTCTTTTAGATAAGAACACTTGTATGTTTATGTCTTATGGATGATATAACTTGGATTTATATCTCCATTCTTAGGTACATTGATTGAACATATGGATCTAATATCCAATCATACTCTTCCCAAATTCTGCTTTCTTGCATCAAGAATTCTAACTCTACTTCATTCATAGGTTGGTCATGACTTGTCTCATTCTCATTCAATTATTATACTGGCAACTCAATTGGTATGCTTGTATTGATGTCTTTTGTATGCACTAAATTATGCTCACCTCACTAATTATACTAATTTCTGATAATTTATCCCAATTACTATGTGTCATAAACTAAATGACTAATTACCTAATAATCCCCATCCCATTCCTATATCCCATAAAATTTTACAACATTCTAAAAACCAATTAATCTCCCCATCAAACCTCTAATCAAGCCTATTACCTACTAACCTACCCCTTACACCAACTAGCCAATTTAAAATTCATATTTATCCACCTACCACCTTAGTCACACTACCATCGTAGCCATTCCTACATCACTATGAACCCTAAACATCATTAATCCCTATCAAATCCCCCTCATTATCCTCTAGACCTATGGAAAAGCCTCTAGAATTGGAGAAGCTCTTCCAAGTCTCTAAAAGTCTCTAAACTTGAGACTTCTAATAATTTAAAATTCTTCAAAATTCCCTCCATTTTTCCTATAAAATACCATGTTTGGTCAATGCCCAGGTTTAATGGGAAATCATCTATCAAGCCATCAAGGTCTCATATTACATCCATAATAGCCTTTTAGCTCTTATCCAAGCCATTATCCATTTCACTCAAGTATTGGAAACCATTGTCAAGAAGTCTCAAAGCAATCCAACATCCAATATTTTGATATCAAATCATTCAAATACAAGTCCTATAATGGGGGAATGAAGAGGTAAAAATGATGGTAAGAATGTTCCATTTATTATGATTTACTTCTTCTATCCATTCCTATATATTGGTACTATTAAGTTTTGGGTTTTATTACTTCTTTTGATAATATTGCTTGAACCAAAAATTTGGTGACCACGGTGGGACCAACCTCCCTTATTCAATATTAAATCATTTCCAGAAGTGATTTGAATTATTGTAAGACTAATTAGACATAGATCTAAGCCTAAATTTTCAAATTTTTATATGTATAGGTGAATCATAGTATTGCCCTGATATTCATGGTATTAAATTCATGATTTTATAGAATCCAATATAGATATTGTCTATAACCCACTAATAGTTAGGGTTTTTAGTAGGGTTTAGGCCTTCAATAATATCGAGACTTTGATAGTCATGAGTTTGTTCTATTAGTCACAATATTGTCAATCTCAATAGTGATATTATTGAAATAGATAACATGAGTCAACTTATAATGTATATTTTCTAGCCCTTTATTTTTACCAGGATCTTGTTTGTTGGTATGGTTTGTATGTGCAAGATAGAAGGAAAATCCCATAGAATTGGTACATTTTAGATAAAACCATGACTCTTAGACTTGAAGTATTGAATCGATAATCATGATATTGTAGATTCTAGTCATGGTATTGATAAAAGTATAGTTAAAAATTATTTTGTCATATTTTGTTACTAACCCTTCTTTCCTTGCAAGATATTTTTCTTGTTTATGGTTTTTGTGTGTAGGATGGAAGACAAATCCCCTAAAATCTAATTGTTAGCACATTTTCAAAAAAACCATGACTCTCCTAATTGTGTTATTGTGTTTTTAATCATGGTATTGTTGATTCTAGTAGAGATATTGTCAAATAGAGTATTTGGGATTTAAATCTATCACCTATACTTGTTTATTACTCAATATAGTATATTTTTGTCCTCTATTCATAATTTATTTACTTGGAATCGTATTTTAAATATTTGATTGTAGGAAGACATTAAACCAAAACCTTAACTTGTTGGTTATCCACAACAAAGCCATGACTCTCTCAGTTGCGGGATTGTTTTAGTAATCACAAATTTGTAGTTGATAGTAGTGATATTGTCTTTGAAACAAGTAAAACTCTAACTTCCTTACTTATTTTGACATTAATAAAAACATCTTTAGGTTATTTACAAAGGATCCTTGTTAAACTATCTAAAACCTAATCATTTTCACATCTAAAAATATTTTTATCTAAGATCCTCTTTATTTATAGAAAACCCTTAAAAAGTATCATTTTTTATGTGTAGGAATCATAGGGGGAAAATAAAAGATAGGATAAACATTTAAAAACACCTATAAACTATTTTGACCTTCTTCTGTAATACTACTAATTGTGACTTTTGATTTTGATTTACAAGTAGTGGTTTTGTTACTTCCAGTCATGACATTGTAGAGGAATAACACACGTTAGGATTTACTAGTAGTAGACAACATAGGAATAAATATTTTTCACCTAAATTGTATATATATTATATCAATTTTGTAATTATCTTAGTCTGGTAGTTACCTTAAACTTATTTTATATTTTTCTATTATTATCTACAATATCATAGATTGTGATTTTTTGGTAGTCACAAAATTGTTAATTCTAGCAATGGTATTGTTAGCTAGTAGTGATATTTTTAGTTAACCATAGAATTTTATTAATGGATTGCAAAGTCATGAGTTACGATTAGATATGTTGATTAACTAGTTGTGATATCATACATTTTGGTCACAATTTTGCTTTGTGTACTCACAATTTTGTAGGGACTCATGGGATTATGAAAATTTAAACTACTAACACTATTGTTGTAGGGCCTTTCAATGTTTAGGTACCATCAGACTTTTAACCCTTATGCTTATAGGTATGGGTGCCATTTTGCATTTATCTTAGTTTTCATTATATTGTTGGTATATCATTATATTGTGTATATATCTTTTATTGTGAAAATTATTTTGTATATCTGTGTATGTGTGTGTGTGTGTGCATTGTCTCATAAATAACTTATTGTATTGTTCTTATCACACATAGGTAATTAGAATGGTTAATTAATCATATTGTGTATTTACTTATTTGTTAAACCCCCTCTAGGATAGCATATGACATGGAATTGACACCTATGCATGGGCTTAGTATATAAGGGTTAGTGCCATGGATTTCATTAATGCACTCTAACCAAACTCTATATTCTAGAAGAGTCTAAACATTAGGAGAGCTATCACTATGTCCTAAGTAGAATTCCATATAAATGGTTTTAAAGAGTGAGGTTAAATCAAGCTCCAAGACCTAGGGTGATAAAAAAACATCCTACATAGAACTGGGTCCCAAAATACCAAGTGTATATGGAGGATGCACCTAGATCCTTTTGTATACCTTAGAGTAGGGTACTTCAACTATAACAGGTGTATTATTGCAATAATCAGTATCAAATTTGAAGTATCCATTAGGAGAAATTAGGGTTAAGAGGATTTGATAGATTTCATAATGAATCATTAGGCTACAACCTCACTTTTGAATCCATTAGATGGTTTGGGCATTGGGTTACACACCCTTTATAGTTTATTAATTTACGATCATACTTGTGCATGTTGTTTGAGTGTTGTGATTAAACCTATATTGTTTATTAGCTAAGTTGACCACACCCATATCTTATATGATACCTTGGAGACCCCTAGGTTAACATTTGTTATCCTATCATCATCCTAATTTCTCATCATCCATTACTCACTCATCATTCATCATAATTTGAAATTATGATATCCACACCTAGTCTCTATATAGTACCCATCCTCTTGATCATTATCTTATCATTATATTGTATCTCATTCTATTACTCTTATTATACTAAGCCATTTACCTCCCATTTATCCTTTCTTCTCCCCACCCAACACTCATATATTATTCACCTTAGAGATCCATTTCCATATCTCTTATATCTTATATCTCTTTCATATTTACCACTATATTCATCCTATCATCTCATATTCATCTCTTATATCCATCTCATTTGTCTAACAACATCCTCATATAGTAACATCCCCCTTTCATAATAGTTTGTATATTTTGACCTGTTTTTGACTATCACACTACCCTATATCCATTTAATACTATGTTTACTCTATCATACTACATTCATCCTATAGTGTCCATCACATCTATATCCATCCCATAACACTTGCACATAGTATCCATCCACTTTTCATATCTTTTCTTGTTCATTCATCTATATCCATCCCCTCTATTATCCATCTCATCTATACATTTTATTTCCACTTCAATGTCTTTTTTATTAGTATATAGTATATCTAAATATCCATTTTGTATATCCATCCCTTTTATAACTTAGCTGCTATCCACCCAGATCATATTGAACATAATGTCTATCCTTATCATGCCTTCATATAGTAATCACCTTTCACATCTTTTTAGACTAGTTTTTGAATATACCCTCTCACCTCACATCCATTTATATAATCATCCCTTTTCCATTGTATCCACCCTTATTTTATTTGTATTACCTTATCCTCTCATAATTACTTTATCCACATAGCCCATCTTCCACATCGACACATCCACTAATTTACTTCACTTAATTTATAACATTTCCATATAGTAATATCACTTTTTCCACCCACTATTTTGTATATACCATTATATTTTTTACCCATTCAAATATATTTGTCTATCATCCCCATTTCATGCTACATTTAACCATTATCTTTAGAATCAATGCTTACCTTATCATCCCATATTAATCTTATAGTGCCTATCTTTTCATATATTGCCCATTTTATCCATATCAATTCCATAACCCTTTCATATAGTGTCCATTCCCCTTCACACCTTCACAAATTAGCATTGTGTAAATTTCATTGTATCTCTTATCCAATTGTGTGTTTTGGCTATCCACCTCATACCACCTTTGATCATTATTTAATCTTCTATGTTTATCCTATCTATTATCCATCCCATTTATTGTCTATATACATTTGAGTATCCATCCTTTTGGCCACACCACTTCTTATATAACTAACTTATAATCTCATCTATCACTTTTTCACCCCCATCTTTATTTTATGACGAGTTCATCCACATCCATTTCTCCCATTCATATATAGTTTATCTTAATTAGTTTTTCTTGCTTAATCCTTCATTCATCACATATCATTCTCCATATATATCATACATTTCTTGTCTTCCACCCATCTCATTCTCTTTAAATACTAGATTTCATCCCAAAACCTTAGATTTTAGTGGTCACCCATCTTTCTTGAATCATTAATCATCACCTTCTCTTGACTTTGGATTATCACTATACATAGTCTTATAAAATCTTAATCTAGCACCCATCATTATCTTCATTTTTACCTGTATACCTTTGTCCTCTAGCACCCATCAACTTGTCTATTTAATAGTAGACAAATATATTTGATCCCATCACTCTTCCTTCACCCTTGCTAGATTAGTTTCTTAAAAGACTTTGAATCTTGGTAATTCTTGGTCATTACATCTTCTTACATCATCACCTTTTGACGACTGGTAATTTGAATTATAGATGAAATTAGTATTTGAAGACTTCCATCCCATCCATCACACTTCATCTCATCAACATTTCACAATGATTATCCACACTTGAGCCTAACTCTATATTGGACAAGGATCCAACCAAGATAATAATCCATTAGGGATTATGATTGACCCAACTCAAGAATATGACAAAAATCATAGTGACATGCACACACCTAAGGGAGAGAATGAAATATATAACCCACTCCATAATGATGAGGTAAGAAACCTCATTGAATGTTATTTATATGAAAATTGTGATTAGGTCCTAGCTTAAGCCATAGAAATTTTGGGAACACTATCTTCCACTTTTGATCATATCCTCTTACATAACCTAGTCCACCCTCCATCATGTCCAAACACCCTAGGTCAACATGTTGTTCACATACCCTAATAGTAATAAGGAATGGACCATGGGTTTTCTAAAGAATAAGAATGCCCACAACCCCTTATTAATAACCACACTGAGGCTAATAGGAAACAAGTTATCATTAAGGATCACCTCAACCAATTAACATAAAAAAATTTAACTTGTTACTCCAAAATCAATGCCCAACATCTCATAGAGAAAATAATACCAATAATACTAACACCACCAATAACACAAACAACACTAGAAATAGCAACAATACCAACAATGCCAATAATACACATAGTACTCATATCTGTCAAGGTAGTCAAAATAAAACTACCAATCCTCTTAGGGACACTGCCTTTGCTTAAGAATGGAAAATTATGAAAGAGACCATTCAACAGATGGTTCCACGATCTCAAGCTCTTAAATAAAAATATAAAGACTTTTCTTGATCACCATTAGACATGAGTATTTTATAGATCCCCTATCCTCCACACTTTGAATTACCTAAATTTGAGAAATATCAAGGAAAGGGGGACCCTAGAGTTCATGTCCAAGAGTTTTACATACCTTTCTATAAGGTAGCCTATGAGGATGCTTATCTATTGAGACTATTTCCTAGGAGTCTTACAGGACCCGCTTTGGAAAGGTTCATGCACTTGCCTAAAGGGTCAATATCAAGTTTTGGATAATTAATAGAGAAATTTTTTAGACACTTCTCATTTAATATAGATCATGATATCTCCATTATTGACCTTTAAAATATTAAATAACAAATCAAGGAAAGCCTAGCATATTTCCTTCAAAGATTGTGGAGCCTAGAAAGCTGATTAAGATGCATTGTACTTGAAAAATAATTAGCCAAAATATTTTTATATAACCTTAATACAGAGCTAAAATACCAATTAAAATTATAGTGTACCAAGACCTTTAACAAAATCATAGAAAAAGGAATGAAATAAAAAAAATACCTTATTGAAAATGGGGCCATCAAATTATATTCATGGAATGAGCATACTTCAAATCAAGATAATTATTTTCTATGAAAATATAAGGTCTTCAATAAGAACAAGATTGTCATGGGTGATGGGGTGATAGATTCCAAGCAACAACATATACAAATAGTCCAAAGGAAAGGCCCCACACAATGCCCCAATGTCTCCTTCATCAGAGTTCTTCAAGGCAAGCCTAAGTTTTGCATAGGCAAAAGATCACTTAAAAGCTTGGGAGTCCCAATAGAAATAGTCTTAGACTAATTGATTTTGATCAAAATAATTACTCTACCTAAGATTAGACTTGTGGATTACCATCAAACAAACCTAGATTGGTATCATGAAGATGAATTTTGTAAATAACACAAGGTAAAAGGACATGACACTGAGCAGTGTATGTAATTAAAACATTATATCCAATATCTAATTAAAGGGGTGATATAGAGATTAAAGGAGAATCTACCCAAAATTATTCAATAAATGGGAAAATTGGAATTTACAAAGATCCATTCACAAAGCATGATCAAAATAATTAGAGACCCTAAAGAGACCAGGGTTAGGCATCATCATCTAACCACACTGATTACCATAATGTCCCATACCATTATATTAACATCATCAAAATTCACAAAATTCAATAATACACTCCACCTTCATCCCCCATCCTAAAAATTAATATGGCCACTATTGATTGTAAAGTAAACACCTGATGTAACAAGATAATAATTCTCATGGCACCCTCTCAAGATCCTTCTACCTCATATGTTGCCCAAAATGTGAATGTTTCTAAAAAAGCTTCAAGCTCTTCAGATAAATCCTATGATATCATTCAAAAATTAAAAAAGACTCCAACTTAAAATTTTTTGATGGAACTTCTTAAAACATCCACCTTATACCAAGAAATATTAAATCAAGTGATAAATGATTTAAATGTACCTAGTGACCTAGACACTAATCAATTTTAGGAACTAGTATCATATTTAACCCCATCATAGAAAATTAATTTTAGTACCCAAGATCTACCTCTTGTTGGCCCACATCATAATTACCCCTTATACATCAAAGTCACCATCTCCCATCATCAAGTTTCTTGTATTCTCATAGACAAAGGATCCACGCTCAACTTGTGTAATCTAGACATTTTAAATAATTTGGGATACTCTAAAACATTTCTAGGGCCCACTTTAATAATGATTAAATATTATGATGATAATGAGAGACCATCAGTGGGGACCATTTATCTTCTTATTATTGTGGGACCTCTAGTTCATCAGACTTTAGTTCATATTATGCATGTGGAATTACCATATAATATGTTACTTAGGAGACCATGGATTCATGAAATGAAAGTTGTGTCATCCACTCTCCATTAGTGCCTAAAATTACCTCATTCAATAATAAAGTTCACCATTCTTGGAGTCATAGACCATCTCCATAGTTGTTAAATGGATCAGTCATTATCTCCATCACCTTACCTTGGCATTAATAACACTATCCTAGGCCCAATAGTTTCTAAGTATATCTCTCTAGATCAATTACAATCCACATCTCAATTAGAACCTAATGTTACCTGAATAAATATCACATCCATAAGATGTGGATAATATGAATACACAACATTTTTCATCATAAATCTACCTCTATCTCCATGTAGCTATGGGTCCCTAGTTATGTGGAAGGATAATCCCATTAAGTATCATTTTGGGCCAACAAATTTTTCAAGCACTAGATTTTTTTCTAATAAATACATTAAAGATGGAGATGATTCTTGGTTTATTCCAAATGATGAAAACCTCATCTATCCTAAATGACAATATCCCAAAGTCCAAAACATGATGAAGATCATGTAGTACAAAGGAAAGGGATTGAAAAATCAAGAATAACGCTGACTTGAACCTATCATGGTTGAAGAACATCCATAATATTTTGGATTAGGGTACAATAAATATGATGATGATTTGACCAATATCATTATGGATTCTCTTTTGACCAATGGGTCATCTCTCCCTGACAAACACATTGAAATAGGTTATATCTATAGTTACTTCTAAGAGATCACTACAACCATACTTTACCCCAATACCACCATCTCTACCATTAATGTTTCCCTCCATTATCCATCCTTTATAGACTAGGAATCAAAGCAGGAGCCCTCTTTTGACATATTTCAAAATGATGAGACTATTTTGGAATACATGGGAGCTAGAGATTTCATGCCATCAGGTGATCATAAAAGGGGATTTTCTATCAATCTTGATCAATCTTCATATTTTGGGGAACAACAAAAATCCCATGATCAAAGAGATGAAGAAATTTTGAAGAAGAGCCTTCCAAAGAGCCAGATGAGCCCCCATATATCTCCTTCACATTAGAATATTATTTTTATGTTGATACTAAACTTCTAGAATGCTTTGCTTTTGACATTCTAAAAATATCATTACCCCCTTATTGCAAGATCCATCACCCTCACTTATTGAGGACATGATAGAAGTTAATATTAGGATTGATAAACATCCCAAAATATTGAAACTGGGGGCATCTCTCATAATAGACAAACATGAAGTCATTATTAAGTAACTCAAAGAATTTATTGACATATTCACATGGAGTTACACTAACATGTTAGGGTTCGACCCCTCATTGGTATTACACCCCCTAGTTATGCATCCAAATGCAAAACCCATCAAATAGAAATTATGAAATATGCATCCCAAGGTGACATTATTAGTCAAAGAAGAATTATAAAAATTCTTGGAAGCTATATTTATCCACCTAATAGATTATTCAGACTAGATTTCTAATATTGTTCCTATGACTAAACCACAAGGCAAAATCAAAATTTGTAAAGACTTCTAGGATATCAACAATGCATGTCCTAAAGATGACTTCTCACTCCCAAACATTGATATGATTTTAGTCTTGATATCAAGATATGAAATGCTCTCCCTCATGGATGGTTTCTCAAGTTATAATCAAATCAAAATTACACCTAAAGATCAACATAAAACAACTTTTATTATACCATGGGGAAAATTTTGTTACCAAGTCATGTCATTAGGTCTTAAAAACATAAGAGCAACCTAATAATGAGATATGACCATCATCTTTTATGATATGATGCATGACATTGTGAAGGAATATGTAGATGATATTTTGGGAAAGTCTTGTTTAAGATCAAAGCACTATGTGGTTTTTGAAAGATTGTGAGAATATAAAGTAATGTAGAATCCCAAGAAGTGTATATTTGGAGTGACCTCAAGAAAATTATTTAGATTCATAGTTTCAAGAAGGGGCATTGAGGTGGATCTAGAAAAGGTCAAAATAATCATATAAATGCCCCCACCTCATAATCTTAAGTAGCTCCAAAGTCTTAAGGGTAAGCTCCAATCTAGAATACATTTTATCTCTTAGTTTATAGATAAGTGTCACCCCTTTACTCATTTATTGAAGAAGGGGACTACCTTTAATTGGAATTCAGAATGCCAACAAGCCTTTAAAAGTTTGAAATAATATTTGGCTAATCAACCTATATTATCTCCACTAATCTTAGGAATGCCTTTGCTCCTATACATTTCAAAAACACCATGTGTCATTGGTGTTATCCTAGCATAGCATAATGATTACGGAAAGGAATAAGACATATACTATCTCAATCACACATTGATATCCTATGATCTAAATTATAGCCCATTGAATAAACATGATTAGTTATACTTTTTAATCATAGAAGATTTAACATTACATGCTTAATAATAAAGTATAGTTCATCACAAAATTTTATCCCTTAAAATACTTATTGTCCAAATCAACACTTACAAGTCAAGTGGAAAAATGGATAATTCTACTCAATGAATTTGAAATTGAGTATATTAATCAAAAATATATAGAAGGATAGGTTATAGTGGATTAAATCATAGATGCACCATTATAAGTGATTGACCCAATTGTAACCAATTTCTTGGATGAATCCATAATGAATACTTCACAATCTGACATCTAGAAACTACACTTTGATGGCTCATTCACCATGCATGAGTCCAGAGTAGGCATTCTCCTAATCACTCCACAAGGTGACCTTATTTCAAAATATTTTCACCTTACCTTCTCATGGACCAATAAAATATCAAAATATGAATCCTTAACATTTGGACTTTACTTGGCTATTCAATGGAACATCTAACAATTATAAGTATTTGGTGACTCACAATTGATTATATTGATTCCTTATAAACAACTAGTCGATCAAATAAAGGCAAATTTTTAATATATATATTATTTGAACAAGTTCCATGAGGAAGAAATAAATCAAATAATTATATAGCTACTATTGGCTCACTTATTGACCTCCCTAAAGATGTTTTGGAAGGCAATTTTTTTATTGAGCATATAATTATTCTTGTCTATTAGTTGATGGCTCCATTTCAAATTTGTAAAATTGATGATCCCAATCTCCCATGGTACCATGACATTTATAGGTACATTCATGATAACATCCTCCCCCTAATCTCAAATACTACTACTGTAAAGCCTTTATCCACTACACTTCCCATTACACCATCTTTGGTATCATTATTTATTGATGAGGCTATGATGGATCCCTATTGAGGTATTTGACATTAGAAGAGGTGTCTCAGGCAATAAAAGAAGTTTATGATGGTATATTTGGAGGGCACATTAATGGAATATCCCTAGCCAAAAATCTCCTACAAATTGGCTATTATTGGCCAACGATGGAATAAGATTCTTGCCAATATGTGAAAAAAATGTGTGGCCTGTTAAAAACATGGGAACCTCATTCATGCTCTGGCACAAGAGTTGTAACCTATTATGATTCCATGGCCATTTTCCATATGTGGCCTTGATATAATTGTCAAGATAAATCCTACTTCATCCAATGGTCATAATTTCATTATCATGACTATGGATTATTTTACCAAATGGGTAGAAGCAATGCCACTTACTTATATAATAGGCCTCCAAATCTCCAACTTTATTGTCAATTAGATCATTTTTCATTTTGGTATACCTACTAACATCATTTTAGATAATGTAAAATCATTTAAGAATCAATAAGTTGAGGACCTATGTCAAAAATATCACATCCCCATAGCATTTCTCCTCATGATATTACCCCCATGGCAATAGACAAGTAGAAGCAACCAATAAGAACCTTGTCAAGATTCTGAAAAAGACTATTAATCAGGAAGGAATAAATTGGTACTCTTGTGTATATCTAGCATTATGGTCTTATCATACAAGCATTCATAAACCTACTGGGGAAACTCTGTATGCCTTGGTTAATGGGACCAAAGTAAGTTTGATAGTAGAAGTATAACTCCCTTCTCATCAACTCTCACTGAGAGGCATTATTACTAATCATAATCTTAGGTAGTAATGTATATAGGAACCGGAAATCCTTAATGAAAATCATTAGAAAGATTTATATCACCTTTAAGCATATTAGAATAAACTCAAGGGCCAATACTATAAGAAGATTCAAGTTAGGGGATTCAAAATTGGTGACTTAGTCCCAAAGGAGAATCAGAAAAACACCAATGCATAATGAGATAAGGGGAAGTTTGAAGCCAATTTTTTAGGTCCCTATGTCATTATTTCTAATTTTAGATCAGGAGTATATAAACTATCCATGCTAGATAGAGAAGAATTGGATGATCCTATGAACATCATGCATCTAAAGCACTTCTACACCTGAATCAGGTTTCATCATCCTCCATCTATGGGACACCCCATATCCAACACATCCACCCATCACATCACCTCACTAGTTCAATAGTAAAATAATCCATCCAATGGTGAAAAATAACTCACTGGCACCTTGGGCAAGTACCATTATAAAAACTAGTTCCCTACATCATGGTAAAATAATCTTAACCCTAGTCTCAATAGTGGGAATCTATTATCAAGTCTTGAATAACAATATGGCATAACTACTTCAACTAGAGGGAAAGACATGGTTGGTCAAAGATAGTTAATGGAGGGATCTCTAAGTCACCTATACATACTTATTACACATAACCCCAAGTCCCATCTGCATCCACATCATTCTTATCATACCTATTGATAATTTTGACCCCACAGGTCAAATTACAACCCTTATCATTCTAAACATTTCATAAGCATGATTCTTTGTCCAAATGTTAGGAATTAGGCTTGTTCAAATTTTATGGAGAGCATTTTTAAAATAAAAAGGTCCTTCTCAAAAGTTACAAAGGTATTATACAATTTTTTTGAAGCCCTTTGCAAGAGTTCTAAGGAATTTGAATTTTTTATAAAGGACATTTGTAATTTTTTGAAAGGTGAGATAATTTTTCCAAAGGTGCTCTTCAATTATCTCACCTTTCAAAAAATTAACCCTTCAAAAAAGGACTTTATAGAAAATCCAAAGGAATTCTAAAGGGTATGTGCCCTTCAGGAAGGTTCAAAACAATAACTTCAAAGGGCACAAGAAGGAAATAATTTAGAATTTTTATCCAATGAATTTTTTTGAATACCTAATTCCTTCAAATAACTTTTCTAAAGGAATTGTCTGAGAGCAAGAATTTACACAAGGCCCGAAGGAATACATGAATTCCTTCAAACTTTTTGTTTGAAGGAAACAATCCATTTAGAAACTCCTGAAAGGTCACTTTCCCTTTAGGAAAGTTCATTTATAGGAATCTCGAAGGGTAGAGTCCCTTCAAGAAGATTTGTTTCAAGTAATTTTGAAGGGTATGTTCCCTTCAAGAAATTAACTTTGCAATAATTTTGAAGGGTCACTTGCAATAATGTTAAAGGATATGTCCCTTATAGAAAAATTCAAGCCAAAAGGAAATAATTCCTTTAGAATTTTTATCCAAAGGAATTTTATAAAGGAATTTTCTTGACAAAAACCCTAAAGGACAAGAATTCCTTTGGACTTTTTTTCCAAGGGAATTATCTAAAGGAAAATTCCTAAAACAAATAAGCTATGGATGGAAGCCAAGGGAAAGTACCATTTCAAACATCCCTGAGGACCATTACATAATCCCAAAGGAAATAAGTCTAAATGAAATGAGTAGGAAGGAATTAGCCAAAGATAACTACAAAGGGACAAAACAAATAAATGATGGAGAAATACATCCATAAAATATGAAGAGCTAAGAACAAAAGGCAAAGAGATAACAAGAAGTTCAATCTAAATGGACCTCTCATCATCCATGCAAGCAAAGGATATTTATAGTTAATTGGTCAAAGCTTCAATTAACCGTTTATTAAAGTTAGGCTTATCTCCTAGTCTCTCATGCATTCAATGATCCAACTTAGCTTTAAGATTAATCAACAGGCATATTCCTTTGAATATTATGGCATGGCTTTCCATGTAAGATTTTAAATTTTCAAACTTAGGTCCACCTCATCCCTTAAAATGCCAACATGGCATTGATTTCATGAAAATTTTAAGATTTTCAATTTTCTAGTAGCTAAAGAGGATTTCTATAGTTAGATATTGGCATAGCCTCATACATGTTGAGAGTTTTGACTCAAAATTGAGCCCACTATCCTTTTTCCAATACCAAAGAGCTTTTCATTTAAAGCATAAGACAAGAAGATATTTTTAGAAGGCTTTGTTATCTTGGCATAATAAAAATTGGACTTGGTTAATGTAAGAGTTGACCTTCTCTTCTATTTTAGTGCCAACCTCTTAGTTGATGTATCTTTTTTATATAAGTTGGTTCTTTAGCCTTGAATTGTATCTCTCTTTAGGCAAGACCAAAAAAAATTCCAAAGATTTAGTTGTAACCTTTTTCAAATTAATAGAAAGACTATTTTCAATTTTTAGTTGTTGTTATAGTGTATTTACATCAGTGATTTGCACATGTGATAGAATTTTTCTTCCTTGACAAGTCCTGATTCTTACCTAGTTACTAGCTAATTAGATTATTCAGGTCACATTTTGTGTTTGATATCTTTTAGCTGAATTATAGTGGATGCAAGTGGGTTGTTATTACCTTAAATTAGGCCTATCCCATCACTTACATCAAGATTTAATCACTAGATAAAACCTTTTCATGAAATACTTATGCATATTGGTCAATTGGATTTGAAATTTTATCCTTTTTCTTGTCTACATTAGTGTTTTTTTAAGAGCTCAAATTGAGTAGATCAAATCAAAATTCAAGTGTATCTCCATCATTAGATAGGATCTTCATTCAAGTTATTTTCTCTTTTTCTGAATACTTTTTAGAAACAATTAAAGTTCCTAATTGATATAGAAAAGAGAGCTAGCCCTTCCAATCTAGAGATTCAATCCACTGATTAGGTTAGCCACAACCTAGTATTGTCTCCATGTTTCAACAAACTATGAAGGCCTAAAACTACCTTCATAAGGGTACGAGTGTGATTGACAATAGTTTTTGGCACACTTGGTGGGACACATTGGAGTTGGTCTTGATGAAATTGTAGTTGAAATAATGTTCTTCATGAAGTATTTGGTGATTACAAACTCAAGCAATTGCTTTTAATAGTCCAGGCACGGTTTCCATGTAAGTCTATTCTTATTACTTTATCATGAATGAGTTTTGATGGCTATGTATGAAAAGAATTCCTATGCTATGTTTATTTATCAGCCCTATGATGAATCATATCAGCCTTATTATGATACCTATGAGGCTCTTTATAAGCCTAATCAACCTTATCAAGAGTATTATCAAAGTTATGTTGAGCCTTATCAAGTTTCTCATGATCATTATTATCAACAACATGATTCTTACCTTCGTTATGAGCCATATTAGTCTCAGGACCATATTTAATCTTTCCCATATGGCTATGATGTTTCATATTATTAGTCTTGTCTTTAAGAAAGAATGGATGAAATAGAGATCAAAATACTATCATATGCAAGAAAAGTTTGTTTGAACTCTCAGCATGAAGAAGTGAATGGTCTATTTAAAAATGTGTCCAATGATCCAAAAGAGATAAATGGGCTATGTATTCTTTTACTATAAAATATGAAGGCTTGGTAGAGGCAAAAAATTGAGTTGAGCCACTTGTCTACAAAGGGTTATTGTATTCCTTATTCTCATAAAGTTCATAACCATGCCCAATGTGTGTTGAGGGAGCTTCCTAGTTGGACTCAAGAGCCTATTCAAGAGCCTATTGAAGAGTCTATTCAAGAGCATATTCAAGAGACTATTCATGAGGTTAAGTCTTATTATATTCCCCTTTATTCACCATTCATCTCTCAAGCACAAGTTGTCCATGAGGATAAGGAGATTTCAAACTTTGATGAGGTAATGGCCAAGTGAAAGGAACAAAATATAGAGGTCTTTAATATTTTCTCTTTCCATCATCTCTAAGACTCTCTAAATAATTAAATTATTCTCCATATTCCAAAATTTTATCATGATAAACCTCCCATTCTTTATTCTCCATCTCAAACAAATAAATTTCATCACCCTCCCACCATCTCCCTTCTTCAGGAGGATCCTGTTCTCTAGAAGATTGAAAAAGAGGTTGCAGCTATAGGTCAAGTTTTTTTAGAGTGCGTAGAGGATGATTAAATTGTGCTTGAGGAAGAATTTCCTATTGATACTTTACTTAAGGTTATATTTTAGAATCCAATTATAGTTAATAATGAGAAGGTTGATCTTGATGTGGAAGAACTCCAAGAGGAGTTGATACAGATTGAAGTCATAAATGAGTTATAGGTATCTCATATTGAGAAGGATATAGATATATTTCAAGCTAATTATATAAAAATATATCAAAATGATGAAAAAAAAGATGATTGGAAGCTATACTTTTAATCTCTACAAGAGATTGAAGAACTTTGTATGGCTATGTTGTCTATTGAAGAGCATGTTTATCAAAAATATAATTAAGAATCAGCTATCCAATATCATAATATATATTGTTTTGTCTATTCAAATATATTTTAAGATCTAAATAAAGTTTCAATAGTCAATAAGAAGTATGTGGTCACTCAATAACAATGCATAGATGAGATATCACTTGACAAGGTGGTAGATGACAAGCAGTATGAAAAAGATCAAGAAGTACTTGATGAGTTTATCTTTATTGGTTATTGGTTTTATATTGATGAATAATTTGAGAATATGTTAATATATTTGTTAGATAAGAAAAATGCCTTATCAAATGTTTTTAATAATAAACATCTTACTTGCAACTTGTACCATCTCTTGGAGTGACTAAGTTTATGAATTTCCCTTTTGATCTAGTTAAATCATGCTTTGTCATGGTTATCTAGGTTCCTTGTTAGTTTATTTTCATCCAAGCATTTTTGAAGCACATTAGTTTAGTCTATTTTTCCCCAAATAAGTGCTTGTTTACATATTTTCTTTACTTAGTTAGGTTTCCATACTTTGTGTGTTTCTCTTCTATTTTAGAGGATGAAGGTTATCTCATGCCAAAAAAAAGTTTTTAGTCATGGATTAGATCCATCGTTTATTTTTGAATTCAAAACTCATGTCTATGGCTAGGTTCTCCAAGCATGGTAGGCATTCTTCCTAGTTGAGTCACCAAAATTTTCATAATTTTGACCTCACAGGTCAAATTGCCACCCTTATCATTCTAAACTTTGCATAAGCATGCTTCTTTGTCAAAATGTTAGGAATTGGGCTTATTAAAAAAATTTGAAGAGAATTTTTCAAAGAAAAAGTTCCTTCTCAAAATTTCCAAAGGTATTCTATAATTTTTTTGAAGGTGCTCTTTAAAGTTCCTAAAAGGTCACTTGGCAGAAACCCAAAGAGTAGAATTTCTTTGGGAGATTTATTTTCCAATAATTTTAAAGAAACATTTGGAAAATGATGGACTTTTAAATTTTATTTGAAGGGTATAATCCCTTCTAAAAATGATCAATTACAAAAAATTTGAAGGGTTATTAGCCCTTCAAAAAAGGACTTTACAAAAAAGCCAAAGGAATTTCAAAGGGTATGTACCCTTCAGGAAGTTAAAAACAAAAAGTCCAAAGGGTGCAGGAAGGAAATAATTTTAATTTTTTATTTGATGAAAAATTTTGAATACCTAATTCCTTAGGACAATTTGTTTGAAGGAATTTTCTAAGATCAAGAATTTACACAAGGCCTGAAGGAATATATGAAATCCTTCAAACTTTTTGTTCGAAAGAAACGGTCCATTTGGAAACTCTTGAAAGGTCACTTTCCCTTTGGGAAAGCTCATTTGTAGGAATCTCAAAGGATATATTCCCTTTAGTAAGGTTTATTTCAATTAATTCCAAAGGTTATGTACCCTTCAGGAATGTCACTTTACAATAATTCCAAAGGGTCACTTACAACAATGTCAAAGGGTATGTGCCCTATAGAAAAAGTCAAGCTAAAAGGAAAGAATTCCTTCAAACTTTTTGTTATAAGGAAGTTTATGAAGTAAGTTTCTTGATAAAAATCTTGAATGACAAGAATTTCTTTGAAATTTTTTCTGATGGATTTTTCTAAAGGAAAATTCTCAAAATAAATAAGCTATGGATAGAATCCAAAGGAAAGTACCATTTCAAATAGCCCCAAGGACCATTGCATAATCTTGAAGGAAATGAGTAGGAAGGAATAAACCTAATATAATTATAAAGGGAAAAAAATAAATGATAGAGAAATACATTCACATAATATGAAGAGCTAAGAATAAAAGGTAGAGAGCTAATAAGGAATTCAATCTAAATGCACCTCTCATCGTCTATGCAAGTAAAGGCTATTTACAGTTGATTGGTAAAAACTTCAATTGATTATTTTTTGAAGTTAGGCTTATCTCCTAGTCATCTCATGCATTCAATGATCCAACTCAACTTCAAGATTAATTGATAAGTAGATTCCTTTGAATATTGTGGCATGGCTTTCCATGTAAGAGTTTGACTTGTCAAACTTGGGTCCACTTCAACCCTTCAAATGCCAACAGGGCATCGATTTAATGCATGTGCCCTTGTTTATCTTATTGGAGGCTTTCAACATCCCAACAGTTCAAGTGGATTTCTAAATTTAGTTTTAGCATTGATTTCATGTAGAGTTGAAGCTTTTCAATGTTCTAGTATCTCAAGAGGAGTTCTCTAGTTGGATATTAGCGTAGCCTCATGCATGTTGAGAGTTTTGACTCAAACTTGAGCCCACCATTCTTTTTCCAATTCCAAAGATATTTTCATGTAAAGCATAAGACAAGAAGATATTTTTAAAGGGATTTGTTATTTTGGAATAATGGAAATTGGACTTGGTTAATGTAAGAGTTGACCTCCTCTTATATTTTTAGTGCCAACCTTTTGGCTATTGTATCTTTTTCTATAGAAGTAGGTTTTTTAGCCTTTAATTGTATCCCTCTTTTGACAAGACCAAAAACTTTTCCAAAGATTGAGTTTTAACCTTTTTAGATTAATATAATGACTATTTTAAATTTCTAACTACTATTATAGTGTATTTACTTTAGTGATTTACACATGTGATAGATTTTTTCTTCCTTGACAAGCCTTGATTCTTACCTAGTTACTAGCTAATTAGATTATGTAAGTCATGTTCTATGTTTGATATCTTTTGGCTAAAGTTAAGGTGGATTTAAGTGAATTTTTAGTGCCTTAAATCAGGCCTATCCTATCACTTTACTCAATCTTTAATCACTAAATAAAACCTTTTCATGAAATACTTATGCATATTGGTCAATTGGATTTGAAAGTTCAGCGTTTTTCTTGTCTAGATTAGTGTTTTTTAGGAGCTCAAATTGAGTGGATCAAATCAAAATTTAGGTGTATCACCATCATTAGATATGATTTTCCTTCAAGTTCTTTTCCCTTTTTCCAATAAATTTATATAAAAAAGTAAAGGTCCTAATTGATACACCAAAGGGAGATAGCCCTTAAAATCTAGAGATTCAATCCACTTATTAGGTTACCCATAACCTAGGATTATCTCCATGTTTCAACAGACTGTGAAGACCTAAAACTACCTTCACAAGGGTGCAATTTTGATTGACAACAATACCTTTGCCAATATCCCTTGATAGGCATGTCTCCTTTTTAGCCTCAACTCATCTACTCATTACTATCACTAAGCCTTGAATCCACACCTTCCCACTATTAATCATAATTATAGAGGGTCAAAATAAAATAAATTTCTCTTTCCCAAGGATTTAATAAAACACTATGTTACCAATTCCTAAAGGGTCATCATGACCCCCATGTTGTAACCTAGTTGGAGTTTTATCATAAATGAAATTTTAGATGTTACCTATCTTATATATATATATATATATATATATATATATATATATATATATATATTCCTAGTGTTATCTCTAGATCAATTGTATATCATTATCTTTAATCACTTCATCATTCATGTAAATAACCCCATCAAGCCTTATCATTGTTGCTTTATGTTATATTTGATTGTATTATGTGTGGTTGTTTGAACATGTATGTGATAATGATGTTTAGGTACATATTAATATGTTTTAATAAGTAAAGTTTGTTTACAATAATCTTTATGGGAATGATGATGGAATGAATGACCCCTAAATTTTTTTGAGAAAGGTCATTTCTTAAACAAAGTTCCCCCACGCATCTGCACTAATGTGTCTTGGAATTTTCATGTCCCTAACATAAAGCACATGATTCAATATCAAAAAGAGGATTTCATATATTCATATCTTGAAAAATTACAAAAGAAATCCCATCTTAACCAATCCCCATCATATCTACCCTTACCCAAAGTCTGAACCTACACCCATCCCATTACCAACCTCTTCCATGGTGTAGGAGGATTTCTACCATAAACACTATGGATGAAATGACTTAAATAGAGGATTAATTTTTTTATGCCATATCTACCCCATGAAGGCAATCTTATCACATAGCCAATATAAAAATGTAAGCATACATCCATCATATAATATAATAGCATCCATAAAATCAAAGCCATGTCCCATATGCAACATCCTCTATAATAATTAAAGTGTAGATTCAACATATCTATCTATCATCAAATCATCAATACATACATCATGAAATAAAAATGAATAAAGTATATAACATCTGAAACTAATCATCACATGTAATCAATATAATCATATGAATAGTAAATATATCTCATATTTATGAACACAACAATAATCAATAGCATCCAAACATCCATCAACATAAATCCTCATCATATATATATATATATAATGTCCATAATACAATATCCACATGGAATCCATGTCAAAATAAATCATAAAAATACATGGACCTCATGGGGAAAGAATGAGCTAGTGATACAAAATCCCCTAATAGCCTTGGTGGCCTTCATGGTCCTCCACCTCCTCTGGAAGGTTGTTGAATAGATGACTAGCTAGCACAAAAGGATATGACATGCTAACACTTTAGAATTATGGCCTCATATAATGTCTGATAATATTGGGCCTCACACAGAAATAACATAATATACTCCATCACCCCCATCATTTCCTACCCTCTTAAAGCCTCATCATCCTCATCTCTAGCTCTCTCTACCACTACTAATTATCTAGTCAATGTCTAAATATGAGCCTGATATTATGCCACCTACCCTTATAAACTTGTAAAACTATAACCTACCCCTATAAACTAGTGACTTGACCTTGTAGGGTGGTAATTTATCCTTGAGCCTAGGTGAGCCATGTATCTTGTTAAATCACTTATGATAAAAAATTAGTAACATATGTCTATAACTGAGCTAATTTCCCATATCTCTAAATAATCTATGCCTACATTGCTATAATATATCCCTGATCTTGAGCCAACTAACTATCACCTTGTGTAATCATACTTCAAAGATGAGCTTGTATCTAGTCTAGCTCATATATAATCCCTACACTCTCTTATAACTATGCCCAAATCTCACCCTATAGTCAGCTAATTAGAGCATCCTCCTCCTCTATCTTATGTGGCTGAGATAGACTTGCATTACCATTATTTCCACCTACCTATGTTTATGGTTGTGTTGATCCTTACACCTATGGTCCTTCTTATGCATGGGCGTAAGACCCCACCTATGTTATTATTTATACTTGATCACCATCTCCCCTATCTACATCCATATCATTTGGGCCTCTATCTTGTATCCTCTATGAAGGCATTTGTCTCCTCTACCTCACCCTCCTTTGTATCCTAGCTCATGTCTAAAGTACTCTCCTCACTACACCTCTTTGAACTACCACTCGAGGTCATTTTAATCTGATGGGTATCCTTAGATACCACCATGATATATAAGTCATTATCATATCTGGATCAGGAATAGGTGTGTAAAAATCCCACTAAATGGGTGCAATACTATTGTACTATATGCAACCATCTACACTATCTATATGTCTCCCCCAATGCAACCTCTCCTACTCACTACATGAAAATAAATGCTTAGGGCTTAAAATGTCATTAATAAAATTGAATTGATGTTGGAAAAGGTTTGGATGGTATCTTTTGATAATATGATCTCATCATCCCATCACACAACATGATGAAAGCATATACTATGTCCATACCTCATCAAGCTAGCTAAATCTAATCCCTTTATAGGTCATCCATGAAATATGCTCCAAGCATAAACCATCAAAAGCCTCTCTATAGTATCACATCTCTCTAGAGTGACCCATATTTATTCCTAATACCATGCACCATTGAAAGACCATAGGTTTCCCAAGCTCAAGCCCTAAAAGTCTACCTAATGTTTGTTATATAACAATGTGCTCCCAACTCTATATTTGTAGCAATATTGATGGTTTAAAACTTTGGGATCTCTTATATGTACCTAGGTGTATCTCCCTATATAAGTGTGCCAAAACAACTAGCCCCCAAGTGAATACTCGATGATCATGAATGATGTCTATAACTACATCTCCTAAGCTGAAATGAAACCACTATCCACTCTTGTTCGATAGGATAATTCTAGAAATAAGAGCCATGACTATGAGTTTCAATCTATCTAATGACCCCTCATGCTAACACCTATCAATATCGATGCATTGATCTTGTATCCCTATCTATAAGTGCCCTCCCAATCCTTGTAGTTTTTAAACCAATGTATATGACTACCAATAGATCATATCCTTGTGCATGGGTATATGAAAAATCTTGTACACATCCTCAAGTGTCATTATCATCTTCCTAGTAAAAAAGTGGAAGGTACTCATATCTGAGTGCCATTACTCCACTAACATGATAATTAGAGATAAATTGATGTGAATATGTAGCATCATCACCACATCATCTAATCCAACCATCTCTAGTACTCTAAACTCCTCTGGTGTCAACCATAATATCTTGTGTAACACCTCTAGATGTCATAGTCATAAATCCATCACCCCTAAATCTTCTTATACCAATCACCATCCACCTATCATTAACCCCATATATCCTTATCTAGCCTCACCCTCCACCTCCCAATACCTAATCTATCCAAAACACCTTTAATATCATCACCCTAGCCTAACACCTATCTCATCAATCCTACCCAAATTACCCTAGACCCCTATAACCCTCAACTAACCCACTCAACCAACTAAATTCATTTTATTCCTCAAAACTCACCTATCTACCCCACCCATGAACCTAATCCACTAACATCCAACCTTAAGTCCATCTAACTCATTTATCTCATCACTTACCCATTTTTCCTAACACTCACAATATTACTACTCGCTAATAGTGGTTTTGACAAACCATAACTCAATAGTCATAGGATTTCAAACCCATGACTCATTAATATCAAGATTGTAAATCTATGACTCTTGAGTTATGTGATTGTAAACCACAATTCCCCTATAATTATATTACAATCCCATAATTTGATATCTATGATATCATATACCACTATTTGCCCTTATAATCCCACCACTAGTGATGGCAATATCATGACTAAGGGAAAAATTGTCAATCATGGTATTATTAGACTAAGTTGAATAACATATTTTTCTACAAAATCTAGCTAAAAATTTCACAAAAACTAACTAAAATAACTAAAATCAAAGAGCTAAGGTCCTTTTACTCACCACAGGTCCAACATCAAGTTTTTTCTTATGCTCCCAGACTCTCTCATTGTGATGGGAAGTTCAGGGTAGATGGTCCATGGTTTCACCTCAAAGCTCAAAATTTTAAAAATTTAATGGGTGTAAATGACCCTATTTTGGCTCTTTTGTCTTATATGATCCCCCAATAACCCCTTTAATAGCATCCCCTATCTCCAATACTATGTAATTATTCACATATCTTAATTTAGTCACTTTTAACCATCTTCTAACATTGACAAGGGTAAAACATGTCCAACCCATTATCATTCATCCTATCCTACATCCAAAACTACATCAGCTTGAGGTCTTCTAAGACTATGTGGGTAGCACCTAGTCTTACTATTTTTTCCCAAGCATAGCTCAACCATCTTTCATCCCTCATCACTATCCCATCTCTTGACTAGTCACTCAAAAATCACATACCATTTTAAGCCCTAAATCTTATTAAAAGTATCCCTTTATCACCAATTACCATCCCTTATCACTATTTCAAGCTTCTCTTAGCATGTATCCTTATTATGGGACTTATCATTATCTCGAACCCATCTTATTTAATCACTATCAATTTTTCAAATAAGACACTTTATAGGTATTCATCATTTGTGTAGAACCCATCACTTCAACTACTTTTTGGGCATCTATTTTATTAATTAGGGTATCCCAACCCAATCCAAATATAAGTCTTATCCCACCCTAAGATTCTTGTTTGAGTGACCATCTGAGTTGATTTTTCTCCTTGTATGTTGCCTCGAGGGGGCATCATATCCCACTAACAATTGAAACCATATAAAATCAATGTTTTTCTTTGAAATATCATTACTTCATTCCACTCACAATACCTTTTCAAAGAGGGGAAAACTATATGCACTAAATTATGCTCACCCTACTAATTATACTAATTTCTACTAGTTGAGCCCAATTACTATATGTCCTAAACTAAATAACTAATTACCTAATAATACCCATCCCATTCATATATCCCATAAACCTTTAAAATTTTATAAAAACCAATTAATCTCCCCATAAAACCTCTATTTGAGCTTATTACCTACTAACTTACCCCTTAAACCAACTAACCAATTTAAAATTTATATTTATCCACCTACCACCCTAGTCACCCTACCACCCTAGCCATTCCTACATCCCTATGAACCCTAAACCTCATTAATTCCTATCTAATCCCCCTCATTATCCCCTAAACCTATGGATAAGCCTCTAGAATTTTAGAAGCTCCTCCAAGTCTCTAGAAGTCTCTAAACTAAAGACTTCTAATAATTTAAAATTCTTCAAAATTCCCTCAATTTTTCATATAAAAGACCATGTTTTGGTAATACCCAGGACTAATGGGAAATCATATATCAATCCATCAAAATCTCATATTGCATCCATAATAGCCTTTTATCTCTTATCCAAGCCATTATCCATTTCACTCAAGCATTGGAATCCATTGTCAAGATGTTTCAAAGAAATCCAACATCCCAAATTTTGATATCAAATCATTCAAGTGCAACTCATAGAATGGAAGCATAAAAAGGTGAAAAAGATGGTAAGAATGTTTCATTTATTCATATTTACTTCTTCTATCCATTCTTATTGGTGCTATTAAGTTTTGGGTTTTATTTCTTGTTTTGATAATATTGTTTGAACCTAAAATTTGGTTCACATATTCATTAGGATCCATTTGAGGTAGTGCTATGTCAAAGTATTCATCTTCTTGATAGGTATCCAAAATTGGCTGCAATACATCATTAATTTCTTCTTGATGAAGAACCATAATAGTACTTTTTATAAAACATTCCTCAATCTCCATATGAGGTGGGGATGGACTATCAATATTTGTATAAAAACTCTCAAAATCATCCCAAAAGTCCTCTTCATCATGATCATCTAAAATGAAATCAAATTCGTTTGAAATATTACCATTTGAAACATGTTGATCACAATATTTCTAACCTTTTGATAGAGTCATATGAATTTTCTTGATCTACTACACTTGTTTCATCTTCATCTTCTATAAAGAATGGCATCTCATCTATCCAATCAAGCTCTAGCTCATCTTGATTTTGGATCTCCAAAATAGCATGGCCTTCTTTAATCTCCAAATAATTGGTGTAATCTTTAGATGAATCATCAATATTCTATTCTATCTCATTATCTACCATCTTAAGTTCTTTAATTTCATTCAAGAAATCATGGTATAACTAGTTCCAATGATCATCTTCATCAAGAATATTCTCCATTTTAGAAATTAATCTATGTGAGTTGTCTTCATGGCTAACTTAAAAATAAATATTATATTTTACTTGATCTATATTAGCTACTGAAATTTCTTGAGAAATCTCTTGCAACTTGTATTGTTTTCATACAAGTGTTTCAATAATGATTTTATATTGATCTTCAATTGAAACCTGATGTAGGGGCATCCCATAAGGACCCCAAAGGTTATTCAATTTTGTATTAGATTAATCTAATCAGTGTCTTATAGTTTATAGTGGTCCTGAGTAGTCCATAGGTGATGGCTAGATGGTCTTAAGGAGCATAAAATTCAATTTTTTCCTTTTCCTACAAAAAGTTCTATTTGAAAATTTGAATATTGGGAAGCCTTTCAAAGGAATTTTGTGAAATGTGTGAACTTAGAAAATGATGTATCAAACATGTCCAAGGTTATTATACCATATATAGGTTCATAAAATGTCATAATCGAATGTCATTGTCTTAGGTATGTCATATTATGTTAAATCAAGACAATAATGTAATTCTTGAGCCCAAAAACAACGTCTATGTGGAAAAGAAGAAACAAGATTCAATTATGCCTAATCTTTAGGCATATAGAAGTCAGTTATGTTTGATTAGATATATTTCCAATTATAATATATGAATGGAGTATGTATTGAAATGTTTTAATGAAGAAAGAAAGGAAGTTTCTATAAAACTCTACTACTGAATGAAAGTTGACATACCTTATTTTTGAGGTCTATGATTATGTGGATGACTCTATATGAGATTTGTTGATGAAAATGGAATTTTATAATTGATTTAAATGTGATTGATGGCTAATTATTTTTGGTTTTTATAAATCGGCTTATAAGAGATATGTCTAAGAAAGAACCCTATCAAGGTAAAAGAACAAAAACCTTGTACTTATGAATTATGTTTGTATATAGATTGAACATGCAAAAGGGAGGATCAAATGGTATTTTATATGGTTAAAATTTTTATTTAAGGATTTATTTAAAGTTTTTGAGTTTATAAATTATAATAATTAACAAAAAAGTAGATTGGTATCTTAATGAATATTTTAACAAACCTTGTTTCCTAGATTGTTCATTATGATTGAGACTAAGTGTCAACTATTAAGAATGAAAGGTATGAAACTAAATATGCATTATGTTTTTATGAATACAAAATATATGTGATATTGTTTTAAAGTTTAAAACTTGAGCAAATGACCAAGATTCTACTAGATTTTGGAAAACTTGAATGCAAACCCTATTTTCTATAGAGGTATGTTGAGCAGGTGATCTATGTGTTGAATCTTGAGAAGATATGAAAAAATAATCAAGTTGAAATGATAGATAATTTATTTGAGAGTGAAATTTAATCCTTTAAATTTTATTTTGACCTTTTTTATGTTTAATAATGTGATAGGAGGTTCATACTTCATTACAGACTTGTATAGTGATAGTTTGCTTGCATAATCAAGTGTAAATGTGTTAGGAAATGTTAAATGTGGATATGAAAAGTGGATAAAATGTTTATAAGATGTTAAAAATTTCAAAAAATAACTTATGAATATTTAAAAGTTTATTTAAACTTCTCAAAATGTTTTTTATTGCATTTTGTTAGCCTCGACTGAGATAGGGTAGTGAAAACCCTAGATTAGGGTTTTTTGTATACCTTAAGATTCCATTGACCAAATTCAGTGAAACTTAGTGGAAAGTTGAGTTATGGATTTTTTTAATATATTTTATGGTTTTTAAATTTATATAGTATTTGTCCACATGTTAGGAGGGCATTGTGTGTAGACAAGGCACATAAAGACCTAAGAGACCTAAAGAGTAAATAGAGAGCTGTTTGAAGTCAGTAAAGTGAATTAAAGATGGATTTTGATTATGAAACCTTGGAAGTATAAATATGGTAGAAAAGTTTTTTTTAAATAGTCAATATTTTCTCAAGGTACACCTATACTTTTCTATACAGAAGAATTTTGAGCCAAAAAGGCTATAAGCAATGTTGACAGAGTAGGCAGAATTGTGAGAAAGGAGAGTTGAAACTAGGAAAGTGTTTTTTGAGTTAATGAAGAGGTAGAGAGGGTAATTAAACCCCATAATAAACAATATCAAATCTTAGATAATTATTTGAAATTACAACCAAGGTGGATTTGTAAACCATTGTATGGAGAGTTAGACTAAGAGTCATTGTGAAGGGAAGTGAAGCTAGAAACAAAGTATAGAGTGATTAACTTGGTATATTATCTACATCATTTTGGTATTAAAACAAGGGAAAGATTTTATTGATTGTTGAAAATATTAACAATATGTGTTTTGAAGTAAATTGCAAGACAGGGAATAAGGTGCAATGCTCCATGGAAAGAAGTAACAGGGATAATGAGTTGTTCAAGAGTATGGTGGACCAAGTGACACAATTGATTACTTCATTGGTAATGATAATTTAGGATATATAGGATGTTATAAAGGAAATATAACATATATTATGGATATAAAGAGATGATAGGCATCAAAGTCAGTTAGTAGCATTACAAACAAAGATGGAAGAGAGACAAAATGAAGAGGTGGTTCAAGGGAGACCACAAAGACATGCAGTAGCAGGTCAAGAAGGCATGGGATAGCACCATGCAAGGTAGATCATACCATTGGTAGATGGTAGAATTATAAGATAAGAAGTTCCAATGAGGCAAGGACCAAGATAGAGATTTCAAGGGTAATGTTAGAATTGCCAAAGAGAAGGACACAAGGTAGTAGAGTGTCCAAAGAATGTGAATAGAAATATGCAACAATAGAGAGGAGAAAATGAAGAGAGAATACATGATATGAATGATTCATTGCTCATGAAGAGAGTCTTATTGTAGTAGAAGCAAGCTAAAAAACTAGCCCAAAGGAGAAGTCTATTCAAGAATAGGTGTAAGACAAGAGGTAAAGTGTGTAATCTAATCATTGATGGAGGTAGTACTAATAATATTATTTCTTTAGAGATGGTGCAAATTTTAGGATTGAAAATAATTCCACAACTATAACCATACAAAGTTGCATGGGTTCATAAGGGTCATCAGATACTAAGAAGTGAGAAAATTTGGGTTGGGTTTTAGATAGGAAGGTATAAGATCAAGTTTTATGTGATATTTTTACTATATATGTGTGTCATTTGTTGCTAGGGAGACTGTGGAAGTTTTAGAAGCATGCCATACATGATGTTCAATAAAACACATACACTATTATGTAACATGGAAAGACATGTACACTTATCCCATTGAAATGTGAAGAAGATAAAAGAGATGAGAGAATCATGATGATGATGATGATGATAAGGAAATATTGGAGTCAAGTAATGGAGAGTTTGGGTTTGGTCAAAGCACCCAAGAAGGAAGAAAAGAAGGTAAGTTGTCTTGATTTAATTGATATACAAAGTTGTGAGTCCATAAAGATGGACCTATGAGATGATAAAGAAGAGTGTAAGGTGGTAGTAAATAATTTTCAAATGAAAGAAGAAGGTATAACACTAATGAGAGTGATTAAGAGAAAATAAATCCAAGGTAAGCATGGCAGCCAATCATGTGAGAGAGAAGACAATAGTATAATGATTAACATAGTAGCTAATATGGATGAGAAATGGCTTGGGATTAAATCCAAGTAGATGAAGAAGATGGAGATTTAAATGTACAAGGTGAAGGCTCCAATTTTAGTGTCTAATGAGTTTATTTGTGATGAAAATGCAAGTATAGAATATGCAACCAAAGAAGTGGTAGATGAACCTAAATGTTTGAAAAAGATAGTTGAACAAGAGGAGTATGTCAAAGAGTTGAGACATATGTAGTAGGCATATGAGAAAAATAAAGAAGATGGGATAGTGAGAAGGATTATGTAGCCTTTTCAATTACAAGAGTTAGAGAGAATTTATAATGAAGGTGTATGACAATAAATTAAAAGTCTATACAAGCATGAAGCAAGCAAGGGTCAAGAAGATGTTGAATGTGAGATAGAGTGGGAAGTACAAGAAGAATTGGTGAAATAGGAAGATATCATATTTGCATCAGAAATTAAATATGGATTTAAGGAGAAGGATAATCAATTTTAAGAGGAGGAAGAGTGGTATACACCTACAAAGCAAGAAGAAGATGGTAACAATAATATTATGCATAACAAGTTGGTTTCATGTGCAGGTATGCTATTGAAGGATATTAAGTAGAGAAGGCATAAGAATAGGGACCAAGATCATGTAAAATATATGAGAGGCAAGTACAAGTAGAAAAATTCATTGAGGAAGTTCAATGTATTTAGGCAACAACATATCCCAAGTGCAACATTCAACACCTATGGCAAAGATTCTTCCAGCTTGGTAGTATGATGCAGGGGCATCCTATAAGGACCCCAAAATTTGTTAAATTTTGTATTATATTAGTATAATCAATGTCTTATGGGTTATATTGGTCTTTATTAGTCCATAGGTTATGGCTAGATTGTCTTAAGGAGCATAGAAATCAAATTATTCCTTTTCCTACCAAAAGTTCTATTTGAAAATTTGAATATTGGGAAGCTTTTCTAAGGACTTTTGTGAAATGTGTGAAGTTTTAAAATGGTTTATCAAACATTTACAAGGGTATTAGACTCTATAGAGGTTCATAAAATGTCATATTCCAATGTCATTATCTTAGGTGTGTCATATTATGTCAAATCAAGACAATCATGTAATTCTTGAGCAAAAACACAACTTCTACATGGAAAAGAGGAATCAAGATTCAGTTATGCCTCCTCTTTAATAATATAAGATTAAGTTATTTTTGATTATATATAGTTACCATTTGAATAAATGAATGGAGTACGTATTGAAAATTTTCATGAAGAAAAAAAGGAAGTTTTTGTAAAACTATGTTGTTAAATGAAAGTTGGCAGACCCTATTTTTGAGGACTATGATTATGTGGATGAATATATATGAGATTTTTTGATTAATAATGGAATTTTATAATTGATTTAAATTTTATTGATGGCTAAATTATTTTTTTAGAGAGTCTTATAAGAGATAGGTATAAGAAAGAACCCTGCCAAGGTAAAAGAACACAAACCCTGTACTTGTGATTTATGTTTGTATATAGATTGATACATATAAAAGGGAGCATAAAATGGTATTTGATATGTTTTAAAATGTTATTTAATTATTTATGGAAATTTTTTGAGTTTATAAAGTGTAATAAGTAACAATAAATTAGATTGGTATCTTGATGATTATGTAAAAACCCTATTTCGTAGATTATTCATTATGACTGAGACTGAGTGTCAATTGTTAAGAATGCAAGGTATGAAATTAACTATTTATTATGTTTAAATTAATATAAAAGTTGTTTTATATTTTTTAAAGTGTAAAATTTGATTAAAATACCAATATTCTTTTGGATGTTGGAAAACTTGAATGTAAACCATGTTTCCTATACAAGTATGCTGAGCAGATGAATTGTGTGTTAAATCTTGAGAAGATATGAACAAAGAATTGAGTTTAAATATTTTATAACGTATTTGTGAGTGAAATTTAATCCTTTTAATTTTATTTTGACCTTTTTTGTATTCAATAACTTGATATGAGGTTCATACTTCATTACAAACCTATATAGTGATAGTTTGCTTGCATTTTCAAGTGTAAATGTGTTATGAAATGTTAATAGTGGATATGAATAGTGAATAAAATGTTTGTAAGATGTTAAAAAGGTCAAAAATTAACTTAGGAATCTTTAAAAGTTTATTTAAACTTCTCAAAAAAAATTATTACATTTTGTTAGCCTCAGATGAGATAGGGTAGTAAAAACCCTAGATTAGGTTTTCTTGTATATCTTAAGATTAGACTAACCAAATTCAATGAAAATTAATGGAAAGTTTAGTTATGAAGTGTTTGAATATATTTTTTTGTTTTTATTTTAATATAATACTTATCCATACGTTATAATGGCATTGTGTGTAGACAAGGCTCATAAAGACATAAGAGACCTAAAAAAGAGTAAATAAAGAGCTATTTGAAGTCAATAAAGTGAATTAAAGATATAATTTGATTATGAAACCTTGGAAGTAAAAATTTGGTATAAAATTTTTTCTTAAACAATCAATAGTTTCTCAAGGTACACCTATACTTTTTTATACAAAGGAATTTTGAGCCAAAACAGACTACAAGTAATGCTGACAAAGTAGGTAGAGTTGTGAGAAAGGAGAATTGAAACTAAGAAAATGTTTTTTGAGTTAATGAAGAGGTATATAAGGTAATTAAGCCCCTAATAAACATTATCAAATCTTAGATAAGAATTTTAAATTATAATAACCAAGGTGAATTTGTAAACCATTATATGAAGAGTTAGCATAAGAGTCATTGTGAAGGGAAGTGAAGTTAGAAATAAGGTATAGAGTGATTAACTTGGTATATGCTTTGCATCAAAACCACTTTCACATATTTAGGAAATTCATTCATCTTAGGTGCACCTTATTCAATTTATTTAGAAAGGATAGGATATTTTTCTATGATTGGAATATTATATCTCACTTCTCTCTATATTATTTATTTAATAGCTTTCCCTAAATGAAAGGATTTTTACCTTTGAGGAGGAAGGATTGGAGGCTAAATGATTTCTAGATTGCTCTTGACTTCATCTTCTTGGCTTATGTTTAAATGTCATTCTTTCTCCATAGACTGATGTACCTGATTCCAAGTCATGAACTTGGATTTAGAAAATTATTAGATTAGACTTATGGCAACCATGAGTGTGAAAGATAAACTAGATAAATCATCATTATTTCTAGTGTTACTTCCCTTTGGAGGTTCTGGATTACTATTTTCTTTGAGATTAGGAGTATCATTATTGTTTAGTGGATTAAAACTTGTCATTAGCTACTTTTGTTGTTTGTTCCTCAATGGATAAGTCTTCTTTAGAAATTGTTGAAAAGCATGAATCTCCTAAGGGGTATCTTCAAGTTCATTTTCATCTTGAAAAGGAAAATCAAATATTTCCACCATAATAGTTTTTTTAGAATATTTAGATGTCTCTAAAGAACTAGATGACCCATGTTTTGTAATGTTATAATCCCTTGTAATAATTAGCTAAAGCTACATCACAAATGTTTACTTTAGGTATGTTATTAGTTTCATATTATTATTATTATTATTATTATTATTATTGGTGTTGTTGTTGTTGTTGTTACTATTTTAAAACATATTTGGAGGTCTGTTAAACTTTTGGTAAGAATAATTTCTATTGGAGTTCTCCTTAGTGTTACCTACCTATTTTTGTAACTGAAGAAAGCCAGTGCTCAATTTTTAAACCATTTTCAATATTGAGTCATTTTCATTCTTAGGTGCCTATAAATTATGGACTTGAGTACTATTAATAGCTATTATCACCATAGCTCATTGATTTTGTGGATGGGATTCACTTTTAGAGTTTGATGAGCATGAACTAGGATGAGCATAAATCAAAGGCAACTAGTTTAAAACTAGAGTTTGATTCAAATCAAGCATGTTATGATTAGCATTTAGGATGATATTCGATATAGGAAAATTAGGATTGATATTAGGAATAGTATATGATAATTGACATTGGGGTTTCATTTGATCACTAATTTTCATAGCTTCAACATAGGCCAAAACTAATGTATCTATGACCCCAACATCTCTTTTCAAAAATATAGAAGTCATTGGATCTAAAGCATCCTTATAAATCTTTAAAGCTAAAGTTTAATCAAGCCTATAGGGAGATATAGTTATGCTAACCATATTTTTAAATATAGCATTGAAATCTCTAATGGTTTCATTTGAATCTCTCTTAACCATAGTTAATTATTGATATAAAACATAGGGACTGATGATCTTTCCAAACTGATCAATGAAATAATTGTTCAAATCATTCCAACTATTGATGTAATTTTCAAGAATATTAAGAAACCAATAATATGTTGCATCTCTAAAGGTAAAAGGTAACAACCTATAAGAAACATCTTCATGAATAACATTTAAAAATCTTAAGGTAGCTTTAAAGGACTTGATGTGTTCTTTAGTAAGAACAACACCTGTAGGACTAAATGAAGGTAAATATTTCTCTAGATTTATTGGTAAGTCATGTACCCAACCAGGCACATTGATATAAGATCTAGTTAACCAATCCATACCTTGATGAGGATTAAATATAGTAGAAAAAATAGGTGAAGTAGGCTGAGATTTAGAAACTCTACATTTACCTTTATCTGCTCATGTTTTCTTATGAATTTCCAAAGAAAGAAGAGGTAACCTTGTCTCATACCTTGACTTAGTTCTTATTCATGGCAGTTCAATCTTGTATAATCCAAATCCTATTCAAAATACAATTTATAAACTTTATCTTTTCAAATAATGGTTCAAATATTACAAATAAGTATATTTGTACATTTAGATTTCTAAGTTCAAGCAAACTTGGCACAAATTCATAAAAATATTTCAAAGAATGACTATCTTTGACTATATTAGCTTAAAGATACTTCCAAACTTGTGAATATCAATGATCTTTACATAAAATTACTATCACTTACCTTAAACATGTTAGATTCACAAATCTTAAGCAACCTTTGCAATAATTTATGTTAAATATTTAAAGAATAACTATCTTTAGATAAATAAGCCTAAAGATTGGTCTAAAACCATGAATATTAGTGATTTTTAAAAATTTAAGCTAATAAAAACATAAATATGTAAAGGATCAACTAATCTTTGAACAAAAGCCATGAAAATTAGCTTAAAATACTTTAGATTCACAAATCTTTAGCTCAGGCCCTCCTTCTAGCATCAATTCTCCCACCTTTTGTTGTGTGTAAATGTATCATAGGGCTCCTATAGTGTTGAAAACACTTCTCATTTCAAGACTCAAAGAATCTTTTGCATGAGTTTATGGTTGTGATTTTCCTAAGATCTGTGGTGGAGTAGCGACTGAGCTATTTGACTATTTCAAAAAATGATTATGCAAGTGGTTGTTGGGATTAACTATGATGTTAAATTTTTGTGAATATGAATGTTATTTAGTTGAATCTAATGAATAATGATTAGAATATAAAGTCTAAAACTTTAATCTAGCATGAATATTAATAATGAGAAAGTAAACTATAGTGATTTGATCAGAAAATGAGAAAATAGGTAGGGTAAGGTAGAAAGAGAGATGTTTTTTCTTTAGTTCAAACATCTTGACAAATCTCTCATTTCATCAAAGATATGCATCTTCAAACCAACATATGACATGAAGTTACCAAATAGTACACATCCTATCATATACTATGAAAATGTCTAAGGATATTTAAAACATGCAAATTAGAGATCATATTCACTTTAAAGATTTAATTAAACAAGAAATCTACATTTGAAAATCTTCTAGAAAATCAATGATATTAAAATGAATCTAATAAATTTTATTCAACCTAGCATAAATCTCAAATTAAAAACTCTACATTACTATACACACATATAGAATTCATAAAATTAGTTCAAATCTAAACATCAAAATAGAGACTTGAGGAAGTATCCATGATAACAAATAAACAAATAGAATGAGACAATCTTCATAGAATTCTCCTACTTATACTATTTTCTCCTAAATTTACAAAATAGTTGTTCTCTCAAAACTGCCTCCCCCTTTCAAATGAAAATACCCCATTTTATAGGTTGGAAGAGAAACCTATTGGGTATTTTGGTTAGTCATTATCAAATGGGAATCAAACAAGTGTCAAGGATAGATGTCCTCTTAAAAATGTTCTAATACCAATGACACTTTTTAAATGTGACTAATCTATAAGCCATGTGCATTACACATTATACATACTTTTATAAAATAATATATTATTTTTAAATGATTTACTTGATTTTTGATACAAAAAAAAGTCTAAGTCAACCCTACTGACTTTGAGATGCTCTTACAACTGCAACATTTTTCTTTTATTCCAAAATCTTCATGGATTTGTCATAATTTTCATCAATCAACTTGAGATTGATGGTTGGATCTATGAATAGATCCTTTATTTTCCCTAATAAATCTCAAAATATCTCATCCATTATATCAATATCTTATTTTATGATCCCAACATCACCAATATTTTCATTTACTGATAAGATCAAGTTCAAGATATACTTGTTAACCCCTATGGTACCCTTGCTTATACTCTTGACTTGTTGGATGAACTCGGTAGCTCTCTACTAGAATTCTTCATCAATTATTAGACCTATTTGATTGGAGATGGTTGGATCCTCAATCAAGCCTCTTAGTATTTGTATCATTCTGTCCTCTAGTTGTTTGAAGTCACCCTAGTTCTCTCTTTTGGCTCGAAATAGTGAATGCATGAATATTTATAGAGATTTTTCATACATCAAAGTGTTTTTGGAGGGATTAACTAAGCTTTAATGGTAGCATGTGAATTTAAAATATTTTATTTAGTAGCCTAAATCATATTTTGATCTCATATTTATAAATTCACATGCTTGGGTCCACAAAATATTTTGATCTGATATGTGTGTCTATGTGGCATCTCCTTGACACACTATTTATTTAATTTTAAAATCTGATCATTATTGCTTTAGACATATATCTTCATCTCATGCCCCTATATATTGATCAAATTCACTCAATAAATCTCCTTAGGAGTCTTTTGGCCTTGACTTTTAACATTAGTCATTGATCTTTGATCTAAAATTTTGATATTATGACATTTGATAGCCCCACATGCC
Organism: Torreya grandis; assembly: GCA_037957365.1. NCBI lineage: Eukaryota > Viridiplantae > Streptophyta > Pinopsida > Cupressales > Taxaceae > Torreya > Torreya grandis. Next base: position 847,076 of record JARHVA010002714.1, on the reverse strand, counting down.
TTTTATGTACCCTATTGTTAGTATCCATTCAATTAACATTCTTACACCATATGGTGGCCTTAAATGCAATATGTGCTTATTGACTTTTTGACTTGATTCACTTCATTGATCTCCATCTATATCTTTTAACTACACCATTAATATGCTAAGCATATGAATAAATGCAGGCCATTGATCTTTTGCTAATTCACCATGATTGTGACACCTATCACCATTACATTTAATCTCTTGATCCTTTGACTTATTGACTTCATGATCACTATTAGATCTCCATTTACACAATTGAGTGCATGTTTTAGATCTATCTTGACTTATTGACCCCATTCTTCAACATGTATCATCAATCTAAATTTATACATAAGAATATGCACTGTCAATCTTGATCTAGGGGACTTTAACTTATTAACTTTAGGTGATCACCCACATGCCTTTAATATTTGATCTGATTGAGATAGGTTTTGACACTTGGCATTCTTGCATTCAATTCATACCTATGAATAATAAAATAAAATAATAAGTGCTCGAGACATATAATGAATTAACATAAATCTTAGACTAAAGTTTTAATGAATTAATAAAATCAATCAAAACTTAGGCTAAAATTAAACTAAGACTAAGATGGAATAAACTAACCTATAAAAAATATGAATCCATTTTAATAAGAACTTAGGCTAAATTAATTTAGACTAATATTTTGAATGTTATTTGAACTTGGATTTAATGAATCAATTAAGGACCAAATGTTAACATAATGACTCAAATGAGACCATATTAGCTAACCAACTAAGGGTCCAATTAACATTCAAGCAAAAACACATGAACATTTGTTCATTCTAATGAAGATCCATTGATCCTACAAGATGAAACACATGAGCTAAATGTTAGCAACATTAATTAATATTAAATAAAAAAATGTGTGCTAGCATGTCAATGTAAGCTAAATCAAAAAATGATACCCAATAATGCACTCTAATCAAGTTGAATGCCTAATGTATATCATAATTTAAAAAATTTGAATAAGGGTCCTCATTTTTTAGAAATGGGGAACATTGACCTCAACATAGTGTCTACACATCCTTATTTAAAAATTATTCTTGATGACCATCCAACAATTTTTTGCACAATGTCAAAATGCCTACCACACAATAGATAACATGATCATTCCATAAGACTGATTCTAAGTAGCACACCACTAAACATTAGACCATATATGTATTCATATGCTTAGAAAAGTGAAATTAAAATAATGGTTCATGAGATGTTGTACGTAGGTATTATCTGGCATAGCCAAAGTTAATATTATTCCCTAATGGTCATGGTATAAAATAAGTATGATACTTAGAGAATGTGCCTCGACTATAGAGAACTCAATAAGTACTCCATCAAAGATAAGTTCCTTATTCTATTCATTGATGATTTGTTAAATGAAATACATGGTGTTTATTTTTAAAAACTATATCTTCATTATGGGTATCATCAAATTTAGATCAAAGAAGGATATCCATAAACAACTTTCAAAACACATGAAAGCCATTATGATTTTATGTTCATGACTTTTGGTCTCACTAATGCACCATATACATTTTAGAGTTTGATGAATAAATTTTTTTGGTATTTTTTAAGGAATTTTGTGTTTGTGTTTTTGATGACATCCTAATCTAAAAAAAACATGGGAAGAACATTTGAATCATGTGAAACATGTATTATTAGTTCTTTAACATTATCATCTTTATGAAAAAACTTCCAAATGTGATTTTGGTTTCCATGAGATGGAGTACTTGGGTCATATTTCTTCACATGAAGGAGTCAAAGTCAACCCTAATAAGAGGAAAGCTATGATGAAGTGGCAAGTGTTAAACACACTCAATAACCTTCATGTATTTTTGGGGATGATTGGGAAATATCATATATTTTTTAAAAATCATGGCAGCGTAGCAACTTCATTCATAGCCTTGTTTAAGAAATATTCCTTCCATTGGATTGAACTAACTACTAAGGCAGTTAATTATTTGAAATAAGCTATGTGCACCACTCTAGATTTGATGACCCTTAATTTTTATAAAATGTTTATTGTTAAATTTAATGCATCAATATATTTCATGGAAGCATTAATCATGTAAAAAATGAATACCCATTTCATTTGAGAGTTGTAAACTCAAGGAAAAAAACTATATCAAGACATTCTGTGAGAAAGAGATGATGGCTATTATTTATGTAGTCAAGCAATGGAGACATTATTTGATGAGTAGACACTTTTAGGTAAATACTGGTCATGATGGTTAATACTTTTGGAATAAAAATTTTCATCATAAGATAAATAAATGAGTGAATAAAGTGTTACAATATGAGTCTGAAATATTATATAAGAAAGGGAAAGATAATGTGTTAGTAGATGCAATTTTTAAAAGAGATGAATTAACTAATGCATTGTTATGCATAATGACCATTTGGAAAGTAGATTGGTTAGAATAATCAATATTATAATGAGATGATGACAAGGATAAATAGGTAATGACTCATAATATTCAATATGGTTCTAGTGTTTCTAGAAAAAATGAGTGTCAAAGAAACACATTATGGTTTAAAGATAGATTGAACCTATGTAAGGATTGTATCCTCAAACACAAGATCATTCAGTAGCTTCATGCATCTCCAATAGGGGAATTTAGTATTTTTTAAGACATATCATCACATTAATCAAGATTTATTTTAGTACAAACTCAAACAGATATATAAAAATTTATGTAAGAATGCATTGTTTGTTAGTAAAACAAAGTTGAAAGAATTGAGACATCGAGTCTTAGAAGAAGATTATCCATCCCTAAACATCAGTTAGATGAGGTTTTCATGGGTTTCATTTCAAGTTTTCTTAGATATAAAGGTGAAAAAATCATCTTGGTATTTGTGGATAGGCTCACAAAATATGTTCATTTTTTCATTATCATAACCATTTTTAGCTAGTACAATAGTTGTTGATTTTCTCAATACACTTCAAAAGATGCATGATACCCCAAAAATATGTGTAACTAATCAAGATCATATTTTTTCAAGTATCTTTTAAACTAAATTATTTACAAGTTTGGGTAATCATTTGGCTCATATCTCATCTCATCATCCTAGATATAATGGGAAAATAAAGGTTGTAAAAAAAAACCTAAAAGGGTATATTTATTAGTTTACATCAAATAAATAGGATAGTTGGGTCCATTATCTACCACTAATAGAATGATGGTACAAAAATTCCTTCCATACATCTTCTAAAATATATCCCTTTGTGGAACTTTACCTATATAACCTCCCATCCTTCACTTCATCTTTGAATGTCAAACCCAAGGTTAGAGTTTTTGAGGAACACATTCAACATCAACACAATATACTAGCTAGTTCAAGGGAGAATTTAGAAATAGCACAAAGTATAATGAAGCTGTAAGCTAATCAAAACTATAGTGAGAGGCATTTTATATTGATGAATTGGTATTTATGGATTGCATCCATATAATTATATGTCTTTAAAGTAATATAAAAAGGATAATAAAATTTATCTTAAGTATAATTTCCCTTATCAAATCCTAATAAAAAGGATAATAAAATTTATCTTAGGTATAATTGCCCTTATCAAATCCTGATAAAATTGGTAGTGTGGCATACAAACTTGAGATACCCCAATCCACTCATGTGCATCATGTATTTCATGTATCTTTCTTAAAGAAGTTCATTTCATAGATATTTTATACCTAGTTTGATTTACCTAAATTGGATGAAGAAGGTAGATTCATTTTGGTACGTGAGGAGATTCTTCACACATGCACAAAATGGTTATGAAAAAGAGAGATAAAGGAGTATTTGATCAAGTGAAAGAGTTTAAATCATGAAAATACAACATGAGAGGATGAATATTTTGTACATAAACATCCATAATTGATTCAACATTGATGGAAAAATTGTTTTGAATGGGAGGGGTATGTTATGCCCTAAATGTATAGTGCATTTAGGAATACATGTGGCCAAATTTTGGCTTACATATTATCTTATTGCATTAGATTATACATAGTTGGTAGTTGTTAGCATTTTAATATCAAATTGTGAATTCTAATCTTATTACATTGTTATGGAGGTTTCTCCCTCGAAGTGGCTCACTCATTATTATCAAGTATTATGATCATTTTTCAATAATTATTGTGGATTTGATTATTTTGATCTTAATTATTCAATATATTATTTCATTATTTTGAAACATATAAGTAATTTCATTAAAATATACATCCTCATTAAATATAGTAATGCATAAGGATGAAATTACTAGGTTAAAGGAAATAAATATGTAGTGTGGTGTGTACAACACACCTCATATTTGATTCAGCCCTATTTGAATGTGTTTTTGTGTATTACCTATAACCAAGATCATGTTAATGTGATTATTTCATACAATATTAAAATGATTAATTGAAATTCTTCAAAGTAAAGAGAGAAAGGAAGGAATACACCTGTGTATTGATGCAACCATGTTACCCCTTATTAATTTACTTTATAAATGTTGATTCCTTGATGAATCATTAGAGAGATATTTACAATTGAACCTTGGAGATGTAAATAGGGTTATTATTGGGTGATATTTCCCCCAATTTGGTTGAAGGGTGTGATGTGCTAAGGCCATTGATAATACTAAATTTTAATCACACAACTCAAATGTCTACATAATCTAGACAATCTAGCCAAGGTTAAATGGTGTAACCATCTCAACATAAAAGTGGGATTGATATTAATTCCATCAATGGAACTTAATCTAAATATAACTACTCAAAGGATCCAACTACAATAGATAGATAAAAGGCTCAATCAATGTATCTTAGAAAATTTAAAGCATCAATGTGTGGTGAGAAATGAATGAACCCTACTAATTTACCCTCATAAAATTAGATGAAAATGGTGTATAATCTGAATATGTTTTTCTATTTTATGCATTTTCATTGAATATTCACATTTAATGTGTCTCAAGTTGAAGTATCTATCAAAATGTAACCTCTGCTCTATAAATTGTATATAAAATAGGTCTCGAATCTAAAACAAATTATCCCAAATCTATGAAAATTGGTGTCAAATGCATAAAATTATATCCCAATTTTATATCTATGTCATATAAATTATATCAAATTCTAATAATTTTTTTAACTATATGCATGTTGACTCATGTCACTATGGCATGCTCCCATTCATATCCCTCCCCCCCCCCCCCAATTTTTATATGAGGGAAATGCAATCAGTTATCCATCTTATATCAAAAGGATAATATAACCATGACATATAGTTATAAATCATTTATTAATGAAGCATATACAATTATCATGTCTAAGTAAATGTATCAACTAATATCATAGTATCCAATCACAACAAACCATGAGATGCATGATATGGATCATAGAAACAATTATAAGTAAAAAGAACAAGCTTAAAAAACAAACAATCATGCACATAAGATCTTTTAATGTAACGTAAAAGGGGTATAATGAGATTTTAAATAAGGGTAATATTGTAAAATACTCAATGTGAAGATATCTTTAAATGTTTGCACACTAAAAAAACAACACTTATTGGCACTATGGCCAAAAAACAAGGAACATGTTAAATTGTTCCATAGTTAAAAAAATATAAAAATTAAATACACTCAACTAATCCATGTGAATATATAATTTAATTATTTAATCAATTATAACAATCATATCATACTAGTTCATGCATACATGTGCAAGAAAAAAGTCTTATAACATAGTATATCTAGCACATTATGTAAGATGTAAGCATGATTATATACATGTGTAAGCATTAGTATATAAATTTTTTGGTTGTTTTATTCATAAATACCAATGAATTAATAGAAAAACATTGTATTTTATGTTTATACTGTGATATATCATAACACAAGCATTGACCATGGCATAGACTACACTTCACAACATCCTACAAAGGCACACAAAATAAAGAGACATATAGAAATGAAGTGAACATTTGAGTATATAATTATATTTATAATTAATAATATAGATAGATATATTTTTAACTAAATTTATCATATATTTTAATTTGTTTATATTTAAGTACTATATTATGTAATCGATTTAAAAATATTATAAATAGTACATATGAGATCTTAAGTCTTTATATGTGTTATATGAGTTAGATTACATTATGTCTAATATATAGGTTTAAAAATTCAAACTAGATACTTTCTCTATATGTTATTTAGTGTAGAAAATTAAATAATGAATCCATAGATTGATGTTGTTCTCAAGTCAACATTTGGTGTCTGAGCCTAGGTTTCAAACAAAACTAATGAATAAATAAAATTCCCCACTAGATTTATAGAAACCATAAATAATGGAATAGAAAATTGGTGGGAAACCAAAATAAAATAATTCATTCAAAAAGAAACTAAAAGAATAGAAATCACAATGGATCAATTAAAATATGAATTTTATAAACTAGAAGATGAAGTGTTTTGGGTGACATTTTCAAACTTATTGTGGCCTTGGATACTGAGGTTAGCCAAAGAAAAAAAAGGGATCTAGATTAATAATTAATAAATCAATTAACTAGATGATAGAAAATTTTCAAAAAATAGAATAAATATATGAGTCATGGACATGCACAATGGACTATTGATTTGAAACAACATTAGAATCATTTTTCATATATTGGTAAATATTTGGTTGTAAAAAAATTGATGCAAATAAATAATAATTTATTGGAATACCATGAAGGATATTTATTGAAAAATTTCCCACATTAATCTGTATATTTTTGGTGGAAGGTGGTCAAATAAAAAATGGTAGATAGTTCCTGTATGGGATAGGAACCTATGGGATGATGGAAGGTAAAATTGGGAATCCTGAAAGAAAGGATCTAAAAAAGATGGATATTTATGGATAAGCTGTGATGGATGTGGGGGTTAAATAGAAGAACAAAGGATATCTAATATTAACAATATATTAAAAATTATATTAATGATAAGAAAGAGATTAGCAAAAAAAAGGAAAGAAATAAAAATAGAGGGAAGAAAGAAAGAAAGTAAAAATAATAATAAGGAAAGAATGACACTGAGTATAAATAATTATAAAAAATTAATACATACAAATAATTATTAATGGAAAGGGAAGAATAAAAAATTAGATTAGAAGTAGAGAAGAGACAAATAGAAGAAAATGTAGAAAAACAAAAAATAGAAAGAGAAGAATGAAATTGAGAGAGAAGGCCACTGAAACATTGTGTGATAATGTCATGGAGGAAAAGGAATTAAAATTATAATTATAATACAAAGATAAATAATAATCATGGATCACAAAAAAATTATAATTAGCACTAGTGATGCCTAAACTAACTATGGGGATGGCGAGAAGATTGGAAATAGATCAAAAATTGATGTAGCAGACACACTTAGAATATGTAAATTTAGTTGACCAAATAATTTTATCACTCAAATCCATGAGAAAATAATTACTAAAAGGTATAGAAAGCAATCTCTAGAAGTGGAAGGACAAAGATATTTACCTAATATAGGAATATTAAATTGGACAAATGAATAAGAAATAAAGAAAGAAAGAAAGATATAAAAGGAAAGGGGATTTTTAGAAAATAAAAATATTTAGATATATAAATATCATTAAAAAATTAAAAATAAAGGTGATAAGAGACAATGAGTATGAAACATGATTAGAAGAAGGAAATAGTATAATATGAGAAAAAGATAAAGAACAAACATTAGTTAAAGATAATAAGGAAGAATATATTAATAGTGAATAAATTGAGATACCAAATGATGTGACCCCCCTCCCCCCACCAAAAAAAATAACATTTTATGATATGATCACCTTGAACCAACTATCATCCCTTGTGCCACTTCAAAATATAATGGAGACATTGATTAAAGGAAAGATAGATATAGGATAATAATTGCACAATAGCTACACAAAACATAAAAGAGAAGAATTAATAGCAAGAGACTCTAATGAATTATTATAAAGTAAATAATTTGAAATTAAATTATATAGATATAAAGGAAGAAATAAAAATATAAGTACACAACATTACCTCGCAAAAAAAGGAAAATCAAAGAAATCAAAAAAATAGGAGACTATAAAGGTGCAAACTAGTAACAATCAATCAAGTAGTGGATAAAATAACTCTAATCAAAATAAATGGCACAAAAAAAAGTAATTTTTTTTGTAAGGATACTAAGGACATAGATTCCCATCTCTTTGCATTATATTCATATTGGCACATTCACAATTTAATAGATTATCAATTCAAATTAATTGTTTTTTTTGGAATGTTGAAATATGAGTTACTAAAATGATATATAAAATTTAGCGATAAACATAGTTATAATTCATTTATTGAGATAAATGATGCATTCAAGATTTAATTTTAATACCTTGATGCCCCCATATAAAGTGTAATCAATATTGGGGAAATTATCTAAGGAGACAATGAATCAGTAAAATATTTTTGACAAATAATTCACAGTAACAAGGAAGCTAATAGAACCACTAATAGAACAACAAAAGATATAATGATTTATATCTAGACTACTACCACACTTAATATCTACCACTGATATAAAATAATTCAAAACATTTAATGAATCCCTATATATGGTAGACTAACTAGAGGCATAGGCTTGGGGAAGCAAAAATGATGCAATAATATAGATAAAATTTGAAAAAATGGAAGAGGAACTCACATAGTTAAGATTGAAATGAAAATAAAAATTAAACTTGTGATAACCATTTCATCTTCAAAAATAATGCCTATAATATGGTGTACCTTTTGTTCTAATGAATGACAATAAAATAGAAATGTTCATATGATGATAACGTTAGGAGAGGTATAGTGGCACAAGGCCTACCAATTGGAACAATTCCACCTATTTAACATCCAAGTATAAAGTATAGGTTTTATTATGGAACATGTATACTTATGATCATCATCATCAACATACGTGTTTATTAATTGAATTATTTTTACCCATGAATTAATTAATATATTTTACAATGTACAAGTCATTTGGCTATTATCAATAAACCTTCCCTAGAGTAGAAGCACTAGAATAATTAAAATATGTAAATGCAATAGTAGCCACGTTTAAAACATAAATATCCAATCCTCAAATTGTGACACCTAAACCCTAATCTAGCCCATCATGTATAGACACCATATCAACCACCTTTAGCACCTCCTTAACTAACCACCCAAAGCAATATTATTATCAAGGATGCTATCAAGGGAACAACTATAATATAGGATACCATGGAGAATAGTTCACAATATATTGTTGTGGTTATTAGGGAAATAACTACACATACAAATAACATAAAGGCTACCAAGGTAATATACACAATCTAATATAAATCAGAGGGTATAGAGGGGGATATGAAGGGAATAAATACCAAGGCAAAGGCAGAGGATGCCAAGGTTAATATGGAAATAACTATTAAGGATATCAAGACTATCAATGAAAACAAGTAATTACTAAGGATGGGTAAATGGTCTATACTAAGGCTCTCCCACTTTTTATAAGTGGGGAAATGAGGGACACATAGTAAGGATCTATAATGAACTAGAAATAAATGAGTGTGTTTTTTTAAATGAAAGATGCACCCATGATGTGTATTCCTACCCAATAGTTGTAATATTCTTCAAAACATGGAGAGTAAAAATAGATACCCTTAACCAAGCCAACAAAGGTGCCCATCATATCCTGAAAGTCTCAAGGGATGATAATAAAGAATAAAAATAAGAACATTAATCCATACCTCTAATAAAGGTGGAATTATATCATAAAAACTCAAATCAAGGGAATAATTAGGAGAAAGGAAAATGAATGAGATGATAAAAATGAGTTTCCATAAAACCATAGATAATAGCAGAGATGTTGTACTTACCAGAAGTGGAGAAAAAAATTATTAATGAACCTCAATGAAGAAACATATCAAGTGAAAATAGTGACCAATAAAAATACCGTAATCCAAAGGCTCATAAAAATTAGTACACTTTAGTAAAAAATTATTTTAGGATTCACAAAAATAAGAAGAATAAAAACCAAATATACTTCTGAGAGGAAGAAATGACGGCACTAAAAAAATTAGCATGAATGATAAATGAGTAATCTTTGTTAGATAAACTCTAATAATTTTTTAAATAATGGAATAAAAAATAATACACACATTATATGTAGTGAAATGAAAAAAATAAAATAAATAAACAAAATTTTATTTCAAACAAAAATAGCATGGAATAATTTTGTGGTATATTTAGATGCAAAATTTGAGGGTCATGGTTTCATAAAAGTATTGTTGAACTTAGGTACAAATGTGAATGTAATGTCAGAAAGAACATAGGAATTCATAGGTAACCCCAACTTACACCTAATAAATTATGGCATTACAATAGTGGAGTTATATTTGAAATAACTATTAGGGGTTCTAAAAGGAGTATAAGTAAAATTTATTAGAATATCTAAAAAAATTGATTTTTAGGTCATGAAATGATCATCTAAAAATCTATCATACTCTATCTTATTATCTATAAGTTGGTTTTTTATTATAACGATATATTTAACTTTTAATATGAGTAAATAAAATTTGAAGTCAATGGTGTAATGGCATATATCTAATTATAAACTAGCATGAGTTCTACCTAGACATAAGTGGTATGGGAAAACAAAGACATTGATGAGGAGTTTGATGGAGTACAAGGGATATATGCACTAGAAAAAGTCCCACATTTAGACAAAACTTTTGAACCAAATGAACAAAGATAAATTACCTTAGAACAAGAGGAACTAGATTCATATACAGACGTAAATATTGAAGCATAAATGCATATCAACCTAGAAAAAAGGGCTTGCACACCTATATATCTAAAAATAGTTATGTGGAAAAAAAATCATACTATCTACTAAAGAGAAGTTTAATATTCCATAAATGAAGATGCATCTAATTACTATTCCATAATAGATCATGAAGAAGACAATTTTTATGATACAACAAAGGTTTGGGAAGATAATGTGAAAGTTATAAAATTTTCAAATCAAACACAACCATAAATTAAAAGATCATATAGGATATGTAAAGGATAATCCCATATTAACCTGACCAATTTTATCAAAACAAATGAAATCAAAGCCTATCTAACACATATGGAGACTATATTTCTAAATTACAAGGAAATATTAGAGGATCTTGATGAAACATTGATAATCAATGCCATGAGATAGTGGCACACACAAAGATCATGTTAAGAATTGGAAAACTATCAAATTTCTTATCATAACATTATATATTCCTCAACAAAATATTATTTCCATCCTGAAACTTTTGTACCATTAGTTAGGTCTACCTTATGTGTCTCTTCTAGAATACATTAGACAAGATACCATTCATCAACACATTAACCATTGTGAATAATATTAGATTAGATGTTGGAAAAAATACTCTAAAGTTTAGATACCTTGAAAAATTCTAACTACAACTATTCTATTAGGAATTAGAGGCTATACCATAGGTTTTATATATGCACCAAGAAACAATAGGGGAGACATAAAATTATTATCATATTATCCATGATTTATATAGAACACTCAATTTATAAGATCCTAACCACCAATTTTTTTTTAATACTATAATAAAATTATGATATTTTCTACTCTCTTCCAAGAAGAATGTAGTAAATAAATCTGGGAAAGCAACTAATATAGAAAATAAATCCCAAAATATACAAAATTTATCCAAATATTCAAAAAATGATAAAGTAAATAAAATTGAGGCACATCTCACAATGGATAGAGATGGTTTCTTACAAAATTAAGAGGCAATAGACATGCTTGAAAAGGTGTACCAAATAATACTAGGTAGGTGTTTCAAAACAAAAAATAATGATCAGAAAAAAGACAATGAGGAGGTCTAAAGCAACCTTCACTATATGGTCTAGGAAGGATAATGAAAATTAATTAAGGAAGAGATACAGAAGACAATATTTTTGTGAATCATTAAAAAATAAGAAATAAAACATCATTCAAGATGGTGACTATAAATTGGCTAAAATATGAAATTATTGTGATGAGTCCATTGTTATGAAAGTAACAAAATTACTCATAGAGTATCACAATATATTCCCTAAGAACTTTATAAAAATCCATAACATAAAATCAGAATTCTTGACCATGAAAATTCAACTAAAATAAGAAATCAAATCCATCAAAATGAGACCCCATCGATTAAATCCAAATATGAAAATTAAGGTGAAAGACAAAATAGATAAAATGTTAGCCACATGAATCATTGAGCTAATCAAATATGTAGATTGGATCAACCCAATTGTGGTCCAAAATTAAAACATGGGTGAAATTATATTTTTGGTAGATTTTTGTGAGTTGAAGAAATCTTGCTTTCATGATCCATTTCCTACACCACTTACTTATGAAGTCATGTATAACATTGTAACTTGTGAATCATTTTTTTTATAGATAGATTCTCTAGATATCATCAAGTTTAGATAGACAAAGAATATCGACACAAAATGATATTTTATACTAAATGGGGTTATTTTATGTATATATTCATGCCATTCAACCTCAAAAATACACCCACAAACTTTAGCTATATAATGATAAATGTATTTAAATATTGTATTCATGACTTCCTTGAAGTGTATCTAGATTACTAAATAGTTTATGTATTTCTCAAAGATCATATTCAATCACTTCAAATCATGTTTTAAATATGTAATGTATTATAGATTTCACTAATATTTAAAAATATTGTGTGTCTCACACCACTTGGAATGCTATTGAAACATATCATATGTAAAGGAGGACTCATGATTGATCCATTTAAAATAACCATAATATAAATTTTCTAACTCCAAATACATATAAATATTCTCAAATTTAAGGTACACATGATACTATAGGAAATTTATTAAAGGTTATTCTGTAATAAGTTCACCTATTGAGGAATGTATCAATAAAAATAATAACAAACTAAAAGATTAGAATAACAAGTGTCAAGAGGCATTTTAAATACTCAAAATAGATAAATCCCACATACTAATATTTCCTAATTATACAAAGTCATTTCATGTCCATTTAGGCATTTATATAATAATAATAAGTTTGGTATTGGCTTAGCCATGAGATGATATATACCATCCCATCTCTTTTTCCATTCGCAAACTAGAAAAAATTTAGCATAACTACTCCACAACTAAACATGAATAATTAGCAATGGTTTTTTCTCTTTAAAAAAATCATCACTATTTTATTGATACCCCATTTGTGTTTTATAAAGATTATGAACCATTCAAATATTTTTTGAATAAAATGGTGTTTCAAGGCTAATTATGCCAATGGCTAATGTTATTTCAAGAATTAAATTTTACCATCAACTTAAAAACTAAGAAAATTAAATTATTAACTAGATTATTTATCCTAGATTGATAATTAGGAAGATAAAGGTACCATTACTAATGAATTTCAAGGTGGAAAATTATTCTGCATCAAAACAATTTCATAAAAAATAGAAAGTATTGCATAATTTTAACAAGAGGTAATTTCCAAACACCTACTCAAAATGGATAAAAGGAGATTGATGATTTAGGAATTCCCTTTTACAATAATATATGGATCATTAAAAATAAAGGTAGAGATGAAATATTAAATACAATTATACTTAAGCTTGAATAAACAAGCATTCTACAAGATGCTCACAAAGGAAATTCCAGTGGGGACATCGATGTTGAAGGAACCATGAAGAAGATACTAAGGATAGGTCTATGGTGGCCCATAGTGTTAAAGTATGCCCCCATCTATGAACATTAATGTGATATTTTCAATCAATTGGCGAAATCAAATGCTCAAGATGAGATGTTGTTGAGACTTGTTCTTGCCTTGTTACCCTTTGAAAAATGAGCTATTGATTTCATTTTTCTAATCAATCATGTGGCAAGATGGTCTTAGGATAGATTTATTATCACCAAAATATTTCACATAATAATATGGATTGAATCCATACCCACTAGAGACACTAGCATTAAAATATCTAAGAATTTCCTCTATGAAAACATCATCACATGGTTTGGGTGTTCACTGAGTATCACTAGAGATAAAGGTAAACATTTTGTTAATGCCAAGATCAAAGAATTACTAAAGCACATTCTCATTAATCATAGTAAAATAACCCCATATCACCCACAAGATAATGATAAAATTGAATATTTCAATAAAGTACTCATAGAATCATGTGATCTCTATGTCATGAACTGGGACATAAAGATACCTGTAGTATTATGGGCATACCACACTACATATAAATGGTTATCAAAATATTGTCCATTATAATTAGTATATGGATTATATTCATGTTTTTAATGGAATTTTTTTAATCTATTTTATGATTATTAGTATCATTTTATATCAATTATGACAAGTCAGTACATGAATGCCTAAATTAGTTGGAAAATTAGATGAGAAATAATTTGTCACAACATAAAACTAGACCCAACAAATACCACCAAAAATCTTAGAATGAGTGTCATAGTATGAATAAATAATTTAATGAATTATATTATGTGTTATTATATGAAAGTAAGTATAAAATGTCAAGAAAACTAAAAAATTGATGTTTAGGACCATACATAGTCAAAACAATTCTACGAATAGGAGTAAGGAAACTAACAACACTTGTAGAAGTAGAGAGCCATGGATTTGTGAATACAACCCTACCTCAATATCTACAATGTTGATTAAAATGAAATCATAATGTGGAATATAGAATCATTTCATGGCAGGGGGAAGATGAGATAACCCTCAAGTTTAAAACTCATAAATAGCGACTTGACGGAAAAATTAAAACAAATAAAAAGAGAACCCTCATGATGAAAACTAACAAACAACAGCTTGAGATGAAAACTAAAAAAAAATAAAAAGAGAAAAATAGATTTGAAAACTAATAAATTATAGCTCAAGGGAAAAATTAATATAAATAAAAAGATAAACCCTCATGTTGAAAATAAGTAAATGATGGATTGAGTGAAAAATAAAAATGAATCAAAAGAAACACCCCAAGTTGAAAATAAGTAAACAACAGCTTGGGGATAAGAGAAATAGGGGATAGTAGTGTGTGGTCCTATAAATCCCATCAAGTAAAGGAATATAAGATGAGAAAATTAACCCTAGATGTCATGACACCTAGTGTCCAATGTTTAAGATAAATGTGTAAGTTAAATAGTTACAAGTCCATAGGTAGATATATAGATCACATCAAATTGAACAAATAATAAAATCACATCAAATAAACTCATTAAAATCCATGTGTGGCATTAAACCAATAGAATTTACTAAATACAAAAAGACAACTAGAGAAAATAATAGTATTAATATTACATAAGGAGTCATCAAATTTTATGGTTGTGACAAGATAGTTTTAACTATTGTGAAAAGGCTATCTCACTAAAATAGTAGATGCACGATCACCAATAAATTTGGCCAAGATCCCATTTCACTCCACCATCACATCCAAAACCATGGAAAACTCTATAAAATATATCTATAAACCTTCTTTCTATTTCAACAATATTTATAAGCACCTAAAATTTTCATAATTTTGTCCAACCGCACTTGCAACTAAGGGCATTAAATCACAATAAAGAGAAAAGGGGGAAATGGTTACCCTGATCCTTGCTGACACAAGAACACTCATCATCCCAAAATCAAAACATGTTCTTATAAAAGCATTAGTACCAGATCTAGAGGGAGCATTCTCAAAGATTCCATAAAATGTTACTCACCTATATATCCAGACTCATTTGGCATAAATCAACCATACCTAGATTAAGGCAGACTAGGCAAAATGCATACATGAGATATCAAAACAAATGACTTTGGATTGTCTTGTGCCCTCACATACACACCTCATTTTGAAATTTTAAAATAGGGACCCATTATTTTAAAAACTTTATTTGGATAGATATGAGCCTAAACATCTATGACTAAACTATCATGCATTTTCCATATAGGGTAATTTCCATAAAATCTAGCATTGAAAAAGTTCAAATTGTAAAAATCCAAGCTTAAACTAGTATCTTAAGTCATTTCAAACCTTGGGTTTTCATGAATTTTATTTCAATATTGATGTTTTGATTTGTGAGTTAACGGAACTAATCTTTCTATGTCCTAGTTTGTATATTTTAGATCATAGGATTAAAATCCAAGGACCATTAATATCCTTTAATCCAACCCACACTATTAGATTCCACATGATTTTGACACACATCACTCTCATGTCACTTAGAGCTTTAGACAATTACAAAATTTCTAAGCCTATGTAACTATGGACATTTACAATATTTCCATATTATTAAAATTTTAAGTCTTATAGTCTTCTAGGATCTAAGAACTTGAAACCTAGCATATTCACATTAAAACATAAACATAGAGACTTCATCTATTTACAAGTCAATTTAATAATTTTACATTCTCATGTGCTAATGGTTCTGAGCTTTTAAGCCTCCATGAGTCTAAGTGATCGAAACTTATCACATTCATAGAAATCCATGACCATGGGAAGGTTAAATAATTATTTGGTATAAAATCTAATTATTTCAAGCTTTTGAGCCTTTAGGATTCTAAGCAATCTAAACTTGGCACATTAACGGTAACCTATGACCATGAGAAGTTTAAGTGGTTCATTGATTTATAATCTAATATTTTCAAGCTCCCTAGTCTCATGGGTTTTGAGATCATTCCACATGTCTTTATCATGATAACCCATGACCATGTTAAATTCATCATTGAAAGGTATAAAAATCCAATGTTTTGAGCTTCTATACTTCATGTGTTCCAAGATCAATCCACATGGCTTGATATTGTTAACTCACCACTATGAGACATGCCCAACATGGTGAAGATATTTAAAATTCTGCATTAGTGAGGACCTGATAAGTGGCACTATCTAAGGAAGTCATGTCCAAAACATAAAGTTGAAGTATTGATAGTAGAGTAAAGAAGCAAGTCAATGAATGACTAATAATTGTCTGAAAAGTAATGATTAGACACAAAAAATTAATGAATGATTGTCATTTGGCAAGCAAGGGAACCTACCAAAGTTGACTGAAACATTCAAATTGAAATTGCCATTAAATTAAAAGTTAATTATCTACATTGAAGGTGAATTCAATCCTTAAAATGATATATACAAAATCTATGATTAGGAAAATTCACTTTTCTATTGCTCTTTCAATTAAACAAGTGTTTTTTCAAGCTTCCCCAGCATCAAGTGAGCCCTAATTTTATTTATCTAGTAATTGCATAATAAACCAATCTAGGACATCAAAGGAATTATAGTTACCAAAGGGGAATAATTTCTTCTTCATTGAAATATGGTAAGCCCTCAGTCCCCTCCCCATACTCATTTTTAGGATTGATAGAATACAAAGATACAATATTCTTAAAGAGTGTCCTAAATTTTAAATTTCCACATTATTTGATGCTCTAGGAAGAAGTGGAATCCATCTAATCATATTTTATTGAATATGAACTCTCTCCTGAGGTCAAGAAATGCATAGACAATTTGCTACCAATCAAAGAGTAAGAGCTCCACTAGGTGGTGACCAAACCTAAGGTAATGACATGTATTAACCTCTTGAAATTTTTATTTGTTAATAAAACCATTTTTAGAGATATTGTGCATGTTAGGAAATTCAAGACTACCTATACTTATATTTTGGGTAGGGAATTTGAGAGATACCTTAGGTTTCCCTGTCTTGAGACTGTGTATAATCAAGTCTCTACAAATGTTTGGCTTGAACATAACACCATATATATAAAGTTAAATTAATGGATTTTAAAAGGATAGAGACTAAATCTAAAGGTTGTTATTTCCTCTAATTACATCATTGAATTTAGACTTGAAGTTACAATTTCAATGTCCCTTTTAAATAGATGATATGGTTTCCTAGTATTGCATATGTTCAAGTTGAATAGGTTCCATTATTGGATATATTCCTAACAACTAACTAATTGGTGGCACTTTTGGAGATTATAAGTGCATGATTAAAATCACAAATACTCTACCCTGATTGGAGGCTTGAAGATAGAAATTTATACTTGATGTCTTACTTGTTAGACCTAGTGATGGCCACTATTTACAAGCCCTATGGTCATGAATGATAACCCTTAGATGCATACTTGGAAAATATGGTTAGAGAAGATTTATCTTTCATGTTTATTCATATGTATAGAAATGAAATAAAAAGGATATGCAATGATGTCTATCCTCATATATATCAAGTAATGTAGGGCGCTTAGATGCCCACACTATCAGAAAACATAACAAGAAACCTAAGAAAAATTAGATATTATTGGTTATACCCAGATGTAACCTTTATTTAACTAGAAGGAACCAATATTTCTCGTGTACTACTGAAACATAATTTTCTATACCATATAGTGGAATAGTAAATAGCATATCAAGTCTTTAATAACATCAATGAGGAATCCCATCAAAGGTATTTAGCCTACTACTTTAAGACTCCTTTTAGCATTGGAAATAATTAATATGTGACTAAGTCACATTTCATTCAAGCTGGTAAATATAGAACATAATATAAATTACATATTTCACCTTTTAGAGAATGGTACCCCAAGAAGAAAATAAGGGGGTATCTCAAAATGATCTTGTAAAATAAGAAAGTGCATTTCTTGTATATTCACCAAGCATATGATCATGATCAAATCTTCGTAAATACCTCAGATGATTCAAAATTATGGATAAAGATGAAAGATAAATACATATGATATTTTCCTAAGCCTTACAATACAACCCTAAGATAGTATAAAAAGTGATACAAAATGCATGGATTTAGTAATGGCCTCCATCTCAACCACAAGACTCTCAACAATAGGATCAACCTTCTTCCCCTTCAACAAAGCCTATAGAGGAACAACCTAATGAATATGGAAATAAAATATAATATAATCTCCAATTTAGGAGTAATGTTTTTATAGGACTTCCTGGTCCTTAAGTACCTTCTACTTTAACATCTTCACACATACAAGTCTTGGGTACAACTACTACAAGGGATAGGTTAGTAATTTCTTTAGCTGAAAAAAGGAAAAATAGTTTTTTTATGACTCATTTACCTCCCCTTACTAAAGTCACAAAATTAAGTATTCCTAAATTCCTAAAAATTTATTTTAATTTAATTCAACCTACTTTATATTCTTTATAATCTCCTAAGTCCCCCCAAGCAAGCCCTATGCCTTCCACTTCATCACATTTAGTTCTACTTCCTACCACAGTTGTTCCCACAAAACCTTATCATTGCAGGCACAATTTTACCTATTAATTAGTGATTTTAATCATTGGGATGACACTAATAAATGAATGAGAATTTATATTTAAGAGCCCATATAATCATTGAAACCCTTTCCTAGATCACCCATTATAACTAGATTTTTTATTGTATTGTTTTCATAGTCATTGGCTCCTTTATACATGCTAAATTACTTATTTTATCTAATATTTTTCTTTGTTTCACTATTATATTTAAATTTATTTTACATATTATGGATAGTCAAGTTAAATATGATAATGATGTACACCCTCTAGATAAATTATTCTTTACTCATTCTATGCCTTTTTCTTATCATGATGAATGGATAATTGTCAAAAGAAAAAACTTATAGAGGATGATTATGATTTTGAGTATGTAGCTAATAATGTAAAATTTAATTTTAATGACTATTGGGAACATGAATTAATTGAAAATTATTCACCTTTGGATACCTATTTGGATTTACTTATAGATTCCTCTTTGGATTCTTCTCTATATTATTCATTTGTCAAACCTCTAGTTCACTCATATTCACCTATAAAAGGAAGTACAAGGACTCCCCTACTCCCTCTCAAGATAAAAACTAGAAGAGAGGCCATCACTTGGTCTTATTATTATAGAGGATGATATCAAGGAGGATTAAAATGATGTAGAGGCTAAAATGGAGCTTGAAGAAGATGAAGAACCTCAACAATAAATATCTTTGGTTGATTGTCCTTCTGAGGAGGAAGATCAAGAAATGGGTGAGGAATAAATAGATCATGAAGAAGCTGAGATAGAAAAATCTAAAGCTTTGGTTCTAGGATAGTATGAATGGGAAAACACCTTTGCCATCCTCACACAAGAGAAAATTTATAAAATTGATGAAGTCTTTTATTCCATTATTTATTTAGTGCCTAATATATAAATTATATCTATAAGTTTACTTTCAGTAATGCCTAGTGTTATATCATCTAGTTCTATTAGTACTAGTGTTGATTTAGATATTATTTCTTCTCCAAAACTAATAAGGACTCTTAGAGTAGTCCATTTTGAGAATTTAGTCATAGTTTATATTTTCAATGAGCCCGTAGCTCCCAATAAAAATTTAACCCAAATAGAGCTCCCCATGCCCTAGCCATTGGCCATGCTAAAAACAATAATGATTATGGAAATAACCCTAGATCTAAATATATTCCTAAAAAAGGTAAGACTTATGAAAGAAACATCCCTATGGGAAATGATTAGCTATAAACTTCCTCAAGTCCCTATTCAAATAAGTGCTTCCCTACCAACCACTTTGATTACATCCCTTCGAATGGCCTCTCCACCTTATACATCCTCATATTTTGCTCAGGAAGAAGAAACAAGACAACTTATTATTGCCTAATGGTTGAGGGAGATGTATAATGTTAGAGATGAAAGACAAATTTTTCTCTTAACTGATCTATCCATGGTCTCTACTTGGTTTAACAAGGAAAGTGGGACTATTAAGAGAGTAAGGAAGAGTAAAATGGTGAATGTGAGAACAAAGGGTGAAGTGGAATTTGAACAAAGAGATAACTTGTTCTCTTTAGCCAAGAATCCCAAGAGAAATCTGAATGACCCTACTAAATATATTGAGGATTTCAACACTTTTATGGATTTCACTAGGGTAGAAATGAAAGAAATGCACAAGAGTACTAAGAATTCCTTGAAAATATGGAATTAAATGCATATTACATGGTCTCCTTAGGAAGTTATTGTTGATGTTCAGAGTGAAGCTATAAATCTATATAATATTTTGTAAAAAATTAGAGTGTCTAGGGTAGGCAATCAGGCCCACATACTAGATATTGTTATATTTTGGAATAGGATGAAGCATAAGGAAAGAAGATTGAATTTCCTAGTTCAGTGATCCAAGGTTACTTCTTTTGGTTCGCTAAATCTCATGACTAGTATGGATGATTCTTGGTGTTTAAACTATGTGATTTCCAAGATGGATGCTTCACTAAATTGGCATAAATATATGAAGTTTCTAGTACTTTTTATTAGTCATGAGAGTGAAGCACTTCAGATTTTGGGAGATATGAGAATCACCAAGGTGATCACCCAAGCTAGGGAACTTGTTAACATACCCAATTTTGAGAACCTTATCCACTTGGCTATTGAAAAATTTAGGTATGAATTGGAAGGGACTATTTATAAATCCAATGATTAAGTATTTTAGTTGGTTATTTTTGTTAAAGATAGGGTAACAAGATTAAAGGCACTAGTATCTAAATTCAAGTCCTCAAAGAAAGAGAAAAAAAGATTAATGGTTGATGCAATCATAATTTTGAAACCTTTATTACTAAATTTTGAAATCATAGATTAATAATTTGATGAAGCTTATGCCTAGGTGGGAAGATAAAATCCAAATAAGTAGTATTTGGGTTTATCCCTGACATAATTGGTTATTAATTCCCCTATAGCATCACAATGCTCTTAGTCCTTACCTCAGTTGTAACTCCAGTATTTCCATCAACTCTTCTAGTTAATGATACTACATCAACATTTTAATTTTATAATGATTACATATTTTCATGTTATCACCAAGGTAGGACTATAGTTCCCAATATATTTTTAGCACAAGCATATTATACTTTTAGTTGGGAAGTATATTCTAGGTATTATCATTGTACATGCATTTCTACATGATTTTTAAATGAAGGGTTCTATTTTTGAACTTGTAATTTGAGATTAAGCTTGAAGAGATAAGGCCTTCCCCATCCTAATATTATAAATACATGTAACCTCCCAGTCCCAAAGGGAGGATAATTTTGGATATTCATGCTAAAAGGAAATTTAGAGAAGTTCTACTTGACTTGATCTCTATGTGAAAATCTTGATTCTTCTCCAATTCCATAGTTTAATTGAGGCATTTCATCATTCTAATATCTTTGTGATTTGATTATGTATGATGTATATATTTTAAATACAATAATTCATTTTTATATATATTTGATTTGAATATATTTTGCATGCTTATCATAACCCTCTTATAGATGTGAAATAGCAATTTAGCAATTTAGCAATTAGTCAACCTTTGATCTATGCATGTTTGAGTATATTGTGTTATGATTCTTTTGACTCGTAACTATATTTTGTTATTGGTGTGATAAAACAACTTGAAGTAAGTATTATTTAAGATTCCTTATCTTATTTGAGTTCAAATACTAATCTTGAAAGGCTTTATCCCTGGGTGTCCATGGCCTCTCTTTTATGCCTTATGTTTCCCTATTTTTGAAGTATATTTTGAAATCCTATCCACCCACTTCAATTATATCTAGGTTTACCCATGGTAAATAATTGGTATCACTCACCATTATTCCACTAACAAGTTGTTTTAAAATTGAATACCCTATAATTCATTTCTTGGAGTGAGTCTCTTCACTGATCTTAAAATGTTAGAGGCAACCTCATAGGAATTTTTGGGTCAAGAATGGAAACCCTTAGATGAATAATTTGCAAACAAGGTTGGAGAATATTTATCTTTCATGTTTATTCATAGGTATAGGAATGAAATTAGAAGGATATGTAATTAGTCCTATACTCATATATATCAAGTAATGCAAGTAACAACTTTACCCAAACTATCAAAAAACATGACAAAGAGCCTAATAAAAATGGGAGATTATTGTTTATACATAAATGTAACTATAATTTGAGTATAAGACACTATGACTACTCCTCTAACATTACCACATCATGTTCTTGACCATATAATGGAATAGGAAATAGCATATCAAATCTTTAATAACATCAATGAAGAATTAGGTCAAATACATTTGGCCCACTACTTTAAGAATCCATTTATCATTGAAAAACATCAATATGTGACCAAGTCACATTTCATTCAATTTGGTAAAGATAGAACACAATATATCTTACATCTTTCACTTTTAGAGAATGGGACCCAGGAGAAAAATAATGGGGTATCTCAAAACCATCCTTAAAAAGAAGAAAGTATATGTATTATATAATCACCATTCATATCATCATGATTAGATATTCCTAAATGCCTCAGATGATTTGAAATTATGGATAAAGATGAAAGATAAATAAATGCCTATGATACTTTACCAAGCCTTTAAATACAACCCTAAGGGAATAAAAGAAGATGCACAAAATGCATGGAGTTAGCAATGGAATCCATCTTAACTATAGGATCAACCTCCCTCCCCTTCAACATATCCTATAGAAGAATAATAAAATGAATCTAGTAATCAAAGAGAATATAATCCCCAACTTAAGAGGGATATTTTGAGAGTACTTCTTGGTATTAAAGTCCCTTGTACTTTAATAGCTTTAAACATATAGGTCTTGGGCATAACTACTACAAGGGATAGTTTAATAGTTTCTTAGATTGAACAAAGGAAGAGTAGTCTTGTGATGACTTATTTGCCTTCCATTACTATAGTCACCCAAATAAGTCTTCCTAAGTTCTTTAAAATGGATTCAACTTCAATTAAAACTAATTAAAACTCTCCACAATCTCCTAAGTCCCCTCAATCAAGACAAATTCCTTCCACTCCTTCCACGTTATCACCTTCAATTCCACTTCCTACCACATTTATTCCCACAACCACCTTACCATCTCATCCACCTTCCACTCCACCCATATTCACTTATCAAATGAAGCACAATGACTCCCCTACTCCCTCCTAAGATTAAAAATATTGGAAGAGAGTCCATTATTTGGTCTCCCTATTATATAGGAAGTTACTAAGGAGAAGTAAAAAGATGTAGAGGCTAAAATGGAGCTTAAATAAGAAGAAGAAACTAAACAAGTAATATCTTTGCTTGACTATCCATATGGGGAGGAAGATCATGAAATGGGTGAGGAATAAGAAAATGATGAAGTGATGGAAGTAGATACTGAGAGGGGGGTGAATCAATAGTTAAGAATGCACATTAAATTCCATAAATTCATTCATCATACAACAACATGAACATGAAAGCTTATACATCCAAAGCATGAATAAGAGCAAACATCATATGAACACATCATTTATGTGGGAAACCCTCTAAGGGTATAAAACCCACTCTCAACCCTATAAACTAATGGACTAAAATTATATAATGATAATACACACATGATACTTTATACCAACTCCAACTGATCAAGGAGCATCCACTCCTTAATTTAGTCTAGCTCCAAGTAGACCTTTAGCTAGCTCCAACTAGCAAGGAGGCTAAAACCCCCTAGGTGATTAAGAACCCACTCAACAACCTATAATATGATGTACACCACTAATTTTATGTATTATACACCTGATTATGACCTTTTCTTGTTCTAACACCTATAAAAATACTTCTCTTTTCAAGGCAAGCACACCTACCTCACTCGCTCAACCAAGTCACCCTTTAGACTATTAGGTCTAATGACTTGTTAGCTCATGAACATGATCATTAAAACATTAATAATCCTATTCACCCTATTATGGTCCTCAATGACTAATATATTCTCCTTGATTGATCTCTTTCCTTCACTTTTGTCCACACACACATACATTCCCAAATAGGCCAAATACACCTATTATATATACCACTTTTTCATCCAACCCATCTTGGTCAGCCAATATGCTTCAATTAGATGGATTAAACTCAAAATATGTTATTACACATGTTAAATATGAGAAAAAAACATTCCATATTTCATCCATTGCCCTTAAGACCCAAAAAATAATTAGGCCTAATAGAAACCTAAAGGAATTAGGCCTACAAACCAACATGATACTCCTTGGACTCTTTGGTCCACCTTAAACCTTCAAAAATAAATGAAAAACATAAAATATACCTCCTATAGATAAATTTATCACTCCCACATGGGTCTACAACATCTGTAACTCCAAACCACTACTCCATCCAAGCCATTCTCTCTCTCACTCCAAGTCCTACAAACACCCAAAAAATACTACCAAGAAGAACTGAGGAATATTATTGATTTTATAAAAAAACCTAAAAAAATAAAATTTATAGGTCCTATATGACATTAAAAACACCTAAAAATCTATTTTTCACCTTCACATAGCTCACACAAGTCCAAACCAACTCAAACAAATTGATTACTCAAACTAGTCATGCACACTAGAAACTCAGTCAAAGATATTTGACTAATCCAACCAAAATAGAGACAAATTATAGATAAAAAACCATATAATAAATATTTTAAACTCATATAATATCACCAAGCTCTCACTCACCTCAAACGCTACTCAGAATAGCTCAAACTAGCTTCTCTACATAGGCCATTTCAGACTGCCTACAAGCTCCAAAAACTCATCATGATGAACATGAAATATAAAACTGGTGAAAACAATTTATTAATATTATAATGCATTCATGTGATCCTATAAGAACCTTATAACATTTATAATCACAAACATATAGAGGTCTAATGTCATATATAAAACATATAGATCATTTTATGAGGCATACTTCTTTATTGTCCTCATTACTCAAACAAGTCATCTTAAAGGCACCTTCTTGCCTATGCATGGTCATAAAAATCAAGAGTAAAATAATTTATAAGTCTTAAACAAATACCCCAAACCATTGTATTCATCCCTACTCACCTACACATCATCCCTAAATGGATTATCACTCATACTGGCTTTTTGTCATTGTTTTCACTATCTGGCAGATTAGTGATTGGGAAAATTTATTGAATTATATAATTGAAAAATATAACATAAATTTCCCAACTAAATCCTATACCTCAATAATAATTCTTTACCTTCAATCTCTAATGACTCTCATGCGTTGACTCAGTCAACTATCCCTATAATACTAAAATGTTGAGAAATAAGCATATTTTTATACCTTCTACTCACTTACCTAACATACCACTACCACATGGAGATGCCTAAAAGAGTCCTATATACCTTCCAATATTAAAAATTAGTCAACCAATCCATTCTAGGCTCTTTCTAGTAAGTTCTTTCTAATTGCTCCATTATGAGGGTTTATAGAGGGTTTTGACCTATTTACATTCTTAACTAATGTTCATAAAGATTTTTACAATAATCCAATGTAAAATACTTGGAAAGCATTCTTAGGTCCATGTTCCACCTCTCCCAAAAGGATTAGGTAACCATTAAAAATCTACATGTTCCAATGAGCATCACAAACTTCTTCTTGAGTTAGGAAACCTCCATTTTGCATGCACATAATACTTCCCAACATACTATCTTACTTTCTCTTCCTCTTTAGGGTCTGAAACTTGGTCAACACCTTTGATCAATAATGTCATACCATAATAAATGCTTACATGATCTATACCAATTGTAAGATCTTCATGACTGCTCACAAGGACCTCATTAGCCCATGTTTCCTATTAGGCCTAGAACCACTAGGCCAACTTGCCTCTTGAAGGTACTTGGAAACTTATCCATTAAGTTCTTAGCACCTTAGATATCTTCAATGTAGTCAATAAAATAACTATAATCACCTACTAAAAACATACAAGCCATACAACACTTATCTCTATGTGCAACCAAGAAAGGTCAAACATACAAGGCCTAAGATGACTAAAACACCACATGAAAACCATATGAGAAGACTTCTCCTGCTATGATCATACCAATAACATGTCAAATTCTCTCTCTCTAAGATCCATGCTATCCACTCATTCCTCTATATATCCAAATACTCACACTAGCATCCAACCTTACAAGATCAATGAAGACTTGACTAAGAGTATTCTCTCTCACCACCTTTTCATCATTCATGCCTATTGACATCAATGACAATACACTACCAATAATGTCCAAGAAATCTTCAAGATCTGAACCAAGAGAACATACCTTCATCTCCCTCACTCTTTGAAACTTAGAGTGAACCTTCTCAAGAAAAAAAATAAAGCCTTGGAACAACACAAGATCCACCCTTAGATAAAGCTCCTTCCTCAAACCACTTTAGGTCAATTATCTAATATGCCTTCAAGATCCTTAGATCTGACTACATAGGAAATCACACTAGCACCCCCTCAAACCAATATCATTTAAGAAATAAAGAACTCAACTCCCCATTTTATAAATACTAAACTTAGACCTCTAAGTCTTTAATAGACTTATACAACACTAAATATTACAAATCATCCTTCTTAGCATACATCCTTCTTTAGCCTACTAGCCAATTAGGCCTCCTAGAAGACCAAAACTTGAATAACTTGAAATATACTTACCTTCAAACTACTATTAAAAAAAATTAGCTACCCATTTGGTCCATTCAATTAATTTGAATCTTCCAACCCCCAAATCCAAAGATAGATCTCTTTTTTAAACATGCCTAAATCACTAGGCCTTTAAAGCAATAAGTGGTCAAAAGTCAAATTACGATCAACATCATAACTTGAAACTGCTTCCACACCTGTAGGTCACCTATCCACACTTTTATACCAAATTTCATTCTCTCATTCCATGGGGAACCATGACTTCCTTTAAGCCACCAAACACGTGCTTATGATAAAAGAAGCTAATGACCACTCAAAACACTCCACCTAGCATAAAAGAATTCAACAACCTATGAAACCACCTAAAACACACCCCATTGAGGTGTATATATATTCATTAGTATCTAAATCTTCTTGACACATATCTAATCTTCAAGTGACCCTTGAAACCAGGCAATATGTGTATACAGGCCAAAACCTATAATAGTCATCTTGACAAAATGGTCAAACACATACCTAAGCACCTCATGGACATCATAAAATATCATATTATTCTTTGATATGTCAAATCAAACTTTAATCATCTCTTTTCAAACTTATATCCATCATAAACACCATAAGAACATCTTGGGCACCTTCTAGGCAGTCATCACTACCAAAATTGGTCAACTCTAACTTTTGACCATAAAACATATGTATGAGATTATCAAGGACTCAAACCACCTAGGAAAGATTCATGACTATATTCCTCATTACTTTATAAAAATAGATTTGTCCATTTCCTTTAGATCAACACCAATACCAAGCATTCAAAAATGATAAAAATGACACTTTAGGACCTGGAGATCTAAACATACCATCTAAAACCATTCTTACTTTGAACATCTAAGACAATCAAGAACATCTCCCCTATGATCCTCAATTCATCAACCATCTATCCTTTAGACACCACAAGGTATTATGGTTAAGAAATCTTCAAAGTGCTTCATGAAACATATGGTGACACATAGCCAACTAAACTTGAGAAAATACTTGATCTCTGTTAGATATCTAATATGCATTATTCCCTTCAAAAAACTCAATATAGAATATCAAAATTAGTTAACTCAAGATACATGATCCTAAGTTCATATTCAACCTTTTTAGACCACCGAAATCTTCTTGAAGACTCTTCATATATACTCAAATAATCAACTTCAACAAGCATTGTTTGGATTTAATAGGAAACTCAAAACTTATTATCTAAAAAACACTAAGATATTATTAAAACTTCATGAAAATAAATTCTCATCTTGAATAACATTGGTCTTGAAATCCAATTCTCAAATCACTATCTTTCACCTTTTGAGCAAGCTCATCAAATCTGATATCAAAGGATCAATCTCATCCTCACAATTAAGACCATGTTATGAAAACTCAGAACCCTGACAAGAAACTTAGAACAACTATCAACTTTAGATTACTCAAAATTCTTCATGATACCATCACACACTTATATGACCTTATGAGGTCATCTTGACTCTAAATAAATAGGACACTCACCATAAAAACCTTCAAATCACTTGCATATACTTATAAGGCACCATTAGGCTATGTTTCTCCTTCAATTATAGATCTCTACCTTTCAAGACACCTACACATATTTGTACCTATCATGCTTTCTAACAAGGCACCATATTTAATAATCCCTACCATACAACTCAGGTTTGATCTTAGATTTGGCTTTAGTATAGTCTTTTTTCTTTTCCATATAACTTCTTTGACAAACGCTCATGCTTGAAGAACCATCTGTAAATAACTCACCTTGAATAAAAATACAACTCTTGATATCCATCTTCTTATAAAATAAAATATCAAATCTCATCAACTCTTGAATTCAAAATTTAGAAAACATAAAGAACCATGACATCAACAAGACTACCATACTGATCATTAACAACTCTATCAACAAGTTGACTAGGCACACACCATCAACCAAGTTACTCACAAGATCACCTTCCTAGTTGATTAAGCTTCAACAAGGCCCTGCTCTGATACAATTGATGGAAGTATCTACTAAGAGGGGTGGGGGGTGAATCTATAGTTAACAATGCACATTCAATTCCATAAAATCATTCATCATAAAGTAACATGAACATGAAAGCTTATACATCTAAAGTATGAATAAGAGAAAACATCATATGAACACATAATTTATGTGGGAAACCCTATATTTGGATAAAACCCATTATAAACCCTAAAAATCAATGGACTATAGTCTTATAAGGATAATACAAACATGAGACTTTAGACTAGCTCTAACTGATTAAGGAACATCCACCCCTCAATTTAGTCCAGCTCCAACTAGACCTTTAGCTAGCTCCAACTAATAAGGAGGATAAAATCCCATAATTGATTAATCACCCACTCAACCACCTCTAATATAATTTCCACCATTAATATAATATCTTTTACAACTCATGATGACCTTCTCTTGTTCTAACACCTTCAAAACTACTTCTCTTCTCAAGGCAGGCACACCTACCTCATTCACTCAACCAAGTCACCCTTTAGATTGTTAGGTATAATGACTTGTTAGCTCATGAACATGAATATTAAAAAATGACTGATCCTCTTCATAATTTTATGGTCCTCAATGACTCATCTCTGCTCCTTGACTGAGCTCCTTCCTTCATTTTTGTCCATACACACACACACATTCCCAAATAGGCCAAATACACCTAGTATATATACCACTCTTTCATCTAAACCATCTTGGTTGGATAATATTCTTCACTTAAATTTATCACACTCAAAATATTTTCTTACACACTTTACATATGATAACCAAACATTCCATAGGTCATCCATTGCCCTTAAGACCCAAAAAATAATTAGGCCTAATAAAAACCTATAGGAATTAGGCCTAAATAATAGCATGATACTCCTTGGACTCTTTGGTCCACCTTAATCCTTCAAAAATACATCATTTATCACTCCCAAATGGGTCTAAAACATTTGGAACTCCAAACCACCACTCCATCCAAGCCATTCTCTCTCTCACTCCAAATCCTGCAAATACCCAAAAAAATATTGCCAAGAAGAACTGAGGCATACTATTGATTTTATCAAAAAACCACCTAAAAAAAGCACATGGATAGGTATTACATGACATAAAAAACACATAAAAATACATTTTTCATCTTCACATAACTCACACATGTCCAAACCAACTCAAATAAACTGATTACTCAAACTGGTCATGCACACCAGAAACTCAATAAAAGATATTTGACTGCTTCAACCAAAATAGAGACAAATTATAAAGACCAAATCCATATAATAAATATATTACACTTATATAATATCACCGAGCTCTTACTCACTTCAAAATCTACTTAGAATATCTCAAATTATCTTCTCTAAATAGGCCATTTCAGACTGCCTATAAGCTCAAAAAACTAGTCATGATGAACATGAGATCTAACAATTGTGAAAACACTTTATTTAAATAATAATTCATTAATGTTATCCTCCAAAAACCTTATAACATTTTCTATCACAAACATATAGAGGTATATTGTCATATATTAAACATATAGATAATTCTATGAGACATACTTCTTTACTATCCTCATTACTCAGATAAGTCATCTTGAAGGCACCTTCTTGCCTGTGTGTGGTCATAAACATCACATATAAATCAAGTGATCATAATTAATAGATCTTAAATAAATACCTTAAACCATTTTATTCATTCCTACTCACCTACACATTGTCCCTAAATGGATTCTCGCTCATACTGGCTTTTTGTCATTATTTTCACTATCTAGCAAATTAGCGATAGGGAAACATTATTGACTTAGTTAATTGAAATATAGAACATAAATTTCAAAAATAGCTCTATTGGCCTCAACAAAATGTCTTGACCTTCAATATTTAATGACTCTCATGCATTGACTTAGTCAACCCTACCTATAGTACTAAAATCTTTAGAAACAAGCATATTTCTATACTTTTTGCTCACTTCCTTGACACACCACTTCCACTTGGAGATGCATAAAGGAGTCATATATAACTTCCAATATTCAAACTTTGTCAACCAATCCATTTTTTTCTCTTTCTAGCAATTTAATTCCTATTTCTCCATTATGAGGGTTTATAAAGGATTTTGACTAGTTTACATTATTAATAAATATTCATAAAGCTCTATCCTTTAATCCAATGAAAAATATGTGTAAAACCTTCTTAGTTCCATGTTCCACCTCTCCCAAAAGGCTAAATTCAAAATTCAAACTCTACACATGCCAATGAGCATCATAAACTTCTTCTCAGGTTAGGAAACCTCCATTTTGCATGCATAGAATACTTCCCAATATACTATCTATTTTCTTTTCCTCCTAAGGGCCTAAAAATTATTTAACACCTTTAACCAATCATTTCATACCACAATACATGCTTACATGATCTATACCAATTGGAATCTCTTCATGACTACTCACAATGACCTCATTAGCCCACATTTCCTATTATGTCTATAACCACCAGACCAACTTGCTTCTTGAAGGTACTTGGAAACTTATCCACTGAGCTCATAGCACCTTAGATATATTAAATTCACTCAATAAAATCACTAAAATCACTTACTAAGAACATACAAGTTATACAACACTTATCTCCATATGCAACCAAGAAATGTCAAACATACAAGGCCTAAGATGACTGGAATACCACATGAAGACCATATGAGAAGACTTCTCTCACTAGGATCATACCATAAACATATCAAATTCTCTCTCTCCAAGATCCATGTTATCCACTCATGAATCTAATGAACTAACTTCTCCAACTACTCACACTAGCATCTAACCTTACAAGATCAATGAAGACTTGACCAAGAGTATTCTCTCTCACCATTTTGTCATCATTCGTGCCTATTGACATTAATGACAACACACTGCCAATTAATGTCCCAATAATCTCTCCATTTGTCATTTATGGTAACACTCTTTATCTCTCTCCCCATTTGCCAAAATGACAAAGTGGACTCATCCATCAACATCAAGCTCTTCTCCTCTTCAATCAAGAAATCTTCAAGATCTGAACTAGGAGCACATACCTTCATCTCCCTCACTCTTTGAAACTTAGAGATTTTTTTTAAGAGAATAATATAAAGCCTTATAATAACATAATACTCCCCCTCAGATCAAGTTCCTTTGTAAAACCACTTCATGTCACTTATCTAATATGCCTTCAACATCCTTAGATTTGACTACCTAATAAAGCACGCTAGCTCCCCCTTAGACCACTACCATTTAAGAAATAAAGAACTCAAATCCCCCTTTGCTAAACACTAAAATTAGACCTCTAAGTATCCTAGAGAATTGGACAAAACTGAAGCACACTCCCTTCTTTCAAAAGATCTAATCTGAAAAATGAATCTTCTCAAGCAAAACTAAATAGCTAGAACTTAGTCCTTCCAAGCTACATAGATCCTAGGACATGTCACCAATTACA
This sequence comes from Torreya grandis, assembly GCA_037957365.1. Taxonomy (NCBI): domain Eukaryota; kingdom Viridiplantae; phylum Streptophyta; class Pinopsida; order Cupressales; family Taxaceae; genus Torreya; species Torreya grandis. The sequence goes on along the minus strand of JARHVA010002714.1, from coordinate 814,021 downwards.
TAGTATCATATCTCCCACTAGGACCCTACTCCACTTTAAAGGCTCCCCTTTATTCTATACAACCCATGCATACTTTTAGTATCTTCAAGAATATCTACCATCAACTCATACAACAATATGAGCACCATAACACTATGCAAGCTCACATACCTTTGTAATCAAGTCACCCTACAGAACATCAAAGGCACTTCAAGTAAAGCAACATACCTAAATCATGATTATAATATACCAACCTACTCAAATAGAACCAACAAATCCAACATTATTTGGAAAGATATCACAAAATTGCTTAATTTCTCCACTTGGCCTACTTAGACCCCTTGTAGCCCTATCTGGGCCACTGCAAACCACATAATTCTCTACCCTAATAATTTAAAAAAATTAAATTTCATATCTGAATTCCACTACCATTCCCCCATAGACATGACAAGAATAATCTTCTAACTCATCCTTCTTTATCCTACTAGCCAATTAAGCTTCCTAGAAGACCAAAATTTCAATAAATTGAAATATACATACCTTAAAAACATTATAAAACTTGTTTCAACTACCCATTTGTCCCATTCAATTGAGTTGAAGCTTCTAGCCTCCAAATCCAAAGATAGATCACTTTTCTAAACATGCCTAAATCACTAGGCCTTCAAAGCAACAAGTGGTCAAAAGTCAACCTCCATTTAATGCCATAACTTGAAACTTATTTCACACCTTTAGGTCACCTATACACACTTTTGGACCAAAATTCAATCTCTCATTCCATGGGGAACCATGACTTATTTTAAGCCACCAAATGCATGCTCATGAAAAAAGATGCTAGTGACCACTCAAAATGCTCCACCTGGCTTAAAAGAATTCAATAACCTATGAAACCAAATTTAACACACCCCTCAAACCAACCCTTGAATTCATAATTCAGAAAACATGAAGAACCATGACATCAACAAGGCTACCATACTTATCATCAACAACTCTATCAATAAGATGACTAAGTAGACACCATCAACAAAGCTACTCACAAGATCACCTTCTAAGTTGATTAAGACTCAAAAAGGACCTGATATGATACCAATTTATGGAAGTATCTACTAAGAGGGGGAGTTGAATCAGTAGTTAACAATGCACATTCAATTCCATAAACTCATTCATCATACAGTAACATGAACATGAAAGCTTATACATCCAAAACATGAATAAGAGCAAACATCATATGAACACATTATTTATGTGGGAAACCCTCTATGTGGATAAAACCCACTCTCAACCCTAAAAACCAATGGACTATATTATTATAATGATAATATAGGCTTTAGACCAGCTCCAATTGATCAAGGAGCATCCACCCATCAATTTAGTCCAGCTCCAACTAGACCTTTAGCTAGCTCCAACTAGAAAGGAGGCTAAAACCCCATAGATGATTTAGTACCCACTCAAACACATTTACTCTGATTTACACTACTAATCTGATGTATTATACACTTGATTATGACCTTCTCTTGTTCTAACACTTGTAAAACTATTTCTCTTTTCAAGGTAACCACACCTACCTCATTTGCTTAACCAAGTCACCCTTTAGAACGTTAGGTCTAATGACTTGTTAGCTCATGAACATGATTAGTAAAACATGAATAATTCTCATCACCCTCTTATGGTACTCAATGAATCATCTCTACTCCTTGACTAAGCTCCTTCCTTCACTTTTTTCCACACACATACACATTCTCAAATAGGCCAAATACACCTAGTATATATACCACTCTTTCATCTAACCCATCTTGGTCAGCCAAGATGCTTCACTTACATGGCTCACACTCCAAATATTTTCTCACACACGTTACATATGATAACCACACATTCCATAGGTCATCCATTGCCTTTAAGACCCAAAAAAAAAAAAATAGGCCTAATAGAAACTTAAAGGAATTAAGCCTACAAACCAACATGATACTCCGTGGACTCTTTGGTCCACCTTAAGCCTTCACCAAAAAATGAAACACATCAAAAATTCCTCCTTTATATCATTTCTCACTCTGAAATTGGACTATAAAATTTCTAACTCCAAACCACTACTCCATCCAAGCCATTCTTTATCTCATTCCAAGTCCTGTAAACACCTAGAAAATATTTCCAAGAAGAACTGAGGCATACTATTGATTTTATAAAACAAAAACTTGAAAAAATCACATGGATAGGTCCTCCATGACATAAAAAAATCCTCCAAATATATATTTCACCTTCACATAGCTCACACAGTTCCAAACCAACTCAAATAGACTAATTACTCAAAATGGTCATGTACACCAAAAACTCAATCAAAGATATTTGAATGGTCCAAACAAAATAAAGAAAATTTATAAAGAAAAAAATGATTTAATAAATCCATGCCACTCATATAATATCACTGAGCTCTCACTCACCTCAAAATCTACTCAGAATAGCTCAAACTAGCCTCTCTAAATAGGCCATTTTAGACTGCCTACAAGCTCCAAAAACCAGTCATGATGAGCATGAAATATAACACTTGTGTATAAAATTTATTGATATTATAATTAATTAATTTTATCCTAAAACAACCTTATAACATCTTCAATCAAAAACATATAGATTTCTAATGTCATATATGAAACATATAGATCATTCTATGAGACATACTTCTTTACTGTCCTCATTACTCAGACAAGTCATCTTGAAGGCACCTTATTGATTGTCTACGGTCATAAAAATCACATAAAAATAAATGTATAATTATTAATAGGTATTAAAAAATACCCAAAACCATTTTATTCATCACTACTCACCTTCGCATCATCCCTAAATAGATTCTCACTCATACTAGCTTTTTGTCACTGTTTTCACTGTCTAGCAAATTAGTGATAGAGAAAATTTATTAACTGATATAATTGAAAAAAATAACATAAATTTACAAAATAACTCCATATACCTCAATAACAATTATTGACCTTCAATCTCTAATGACTCTCATGCATTGACTCGGTTAACCCTACCTGTAGTACTAAAATATTCAAAAACAAGCATATTTATATACCTTTTGCTCACTTCCCTAACACACCACTACCACTTGGAGATGAATATAGGAGTCTTATATACATTTAAATATTAAAAATTTGTTAACCAATCCATTCTATTCTCTTTATATCAATTTATTTCCAATCACTCCATTATGAGGGTTTATAGAGGGTATTTACCAGTTTACATTCTTAACAAATGTTCACAAAGATCTATCCCTTAATCCAATGAAAAATATTTGGAAAACCTTATTAAGTCCATTTTCCACCTGTCCCAAAAGTCTTAGGTCACTATGAAAACTCTAAATTTTCCAATGAGCATCACAAACTTCTTTTCAAGTTAGGAAACCTCCATTTTGCATGCACAGAATACTTCCCAACATACTATCTTACTTTCCCTTCCTCCTCAAGGCCTAAAATTTGGTAAAAAAACATTTAAAAATAATTTCATACTATAATCCAATCTTAAATTATCTCTAACAATTTTAATCTCTTCATAACTACTCACAAGGACCTCATTAGCCCATATTTCCTATTAGGCCTAGAACCACCATGCCAACTTACCTCTTGAATATACTTAGAAAATTATCCACTAAGTTCATATCACCTTATATATCTTCAATGAGCTTAATACAAGCACTATAATCACCTATTGATAACATAAAAGTCATATAACACTTACCTCTATATGCAACCAAGAAAGGTCAAACATGCAAGGCCTAGGATGACTAGAACTCCACATGAACACCATATGAGAAGACTTCTCCTATTAGGATCATACCAAGAACATGTACAATTATATATATCAAAGCTCCATGCTATCCAATCATTCCTCCATAAAACTAACTTCTCCAACTACTCACACTAGCATCCACCCTTATAAGATCAATGAAGACTGGACCAAGAGTATACTCTCTTAGCACTTTGTCATCATTTATTCCTATTGACATCAATGAAAAAAAACTACCAACAATGCTACAACATGAAGAAGTTGAGTTATAAAAATCCAAAGCCTTGAGTTTAGGATATCATGAATGGGAAGACACCTTAATTGGCCTCACATAAGAGTAAATTAAGAAGATTGATGAGGTAGTCTCTTCCATTATTTATCTAGTGCCTAATGAATAAATTCTAGTTGAAATTTTACCTTTAGTAATTCTTAGAGTTATATAATCCAATTTTGTTAATACTAGTGTTAATTTAGTTATTATTTCTTTTCCAGAACTAATAAGGACTCTTAGGGCAGTCCATTTTGAGAATTTGGTCACATTTTTTGTTTTCAATAAGCCCCCATCTCCCATTAAAAATTTAACCCAATATTAAGTTCCCCATGCCCCAGCCATTAGCCATGCTAAAAGCAACAAAGACTATGATAATAACCTTGATTCTAACTAGATTCTTGGTAGAGGTAAAACCTATGAAAGAAACATACCAAAAAGTAAATAAGTACCTCCCTACCAACCAATTTGATTACATCTCTTCTAATAACTTTAGCACCTTCTATATCCTCAGATCTTTCTTGGGAAGAATAAATAGGAGAACTTAGTATTCCCTAATGGGTGAGGGAGATGTAAAATACTAGAGATGAATGAAAAATAATTGTCTTAACTGAGCTACCCATAGTCTCCACTCAATTTGATAAGTAAATTGGGACTATTCATAAAGTGAGGAAGATGAAAATGGTGAATGTGATAATAAAGGGTGAAGTGGAATTTAAAAAAGAGATAACTTGTTCTCTTTGGCCAAGAATCATAAGATAAATCCTAATTACCCTAATGAATATAGTAAGAATTTCAACACTTTTTTAGATCCCAATGGGGAAAAAATGAAGTAAATGCACTAGATTACTAATGAGGTCATGAAAATATATAATCAAATGTAGATTACATAGGGTCATTAGGAATTTATTAATGATATTCAAATTGTAGCTACAAATTTGTACAATATTTTATACAACATCAATGTCTAGGGTAGGTATTCAAGCCCATAAATAAAATATTGTTAAAATGTAGAATAATATGAATGATAGGAAAGAAGATTGAATTTCCTAATTTAGTGCTCCACAGTTAGTGCTTTTGGTCAATTAAATCTCATGACTATCACAATTGCTTCCTAATGTTTAAACTATGTGATTTACAAGAGGGATGTCTCCCTAAATTGGAATAAATAGATGAAGAAGCTGATGGGAATTGTTATTAGTCATGATAATGCATCACTACATATTTTGGGAGATATGAGAGTCACTAGGGTGATCACCCAAGATGGAGAGCTTGATAACAAACCCAATTTTGAGAACCTTCTCCAATCATTTGCCAAAAAAATTATAAAATAAGTGGAAGGGAATGTTTATAAAACCAATTAATAATTATTGCAATTGGTTAGTTTTTTTAAGGACAAGGTAATGAGAGTAGATGTTCTAGCAGTTGAATTCAAGAGCTCGGAGGTAGAACAAGAAAGATTAATGGTTGATGAAGTCATAATTTTGAAGCCTTCATTACTAAATTTTGAAATCAGATATAAATAATTCGATGTAACTTATTCACTATATGAGGAGCTAAAATCTAAAGAATCAACTTTGGGGTTGGTACCCCACACACAATTGGCTTTTAATGCCCCCCATCTTTACAAAGATCTTAGTCCTTGCCTTAGTTACAACTGTAGTATCTCCATCAACTCTTCTAGTTCATAGTGATAAATCAACACAATAATTTTATAATTATTATGTATTTATAATGTTATCACCAAGGTGGGACTTTAGTTCCCAATCTATTTATTATACATGAATATTGTATTTTTAATTGAGAAGTCTATTTTGGGTATTATCATTATGCATGCATTTTTCCATGTTTTTTGAATGAAGGGTTTTATTTTTTAACTTGTAATATCAAATGAAGCTTAAAGATATGAGGCCTTACCCATCCCAATATTATAAATACATGTAACCTCCTAATCTCAAAGGGAGGAGAATTTTGGCTATTTAGATTAATAAGAAAGTTAAAGAAGTTCTCCTTGACTTGATTTCAATTTACAAAACTCTATTCTTCTTTAATTCCATGTATTACTTAGGATGTTCCATTATTCTGATATCTTAGTCATTTGATTGTGTAGGAGTTATCTATTTTCAGTCATTCATTTTTAGCTATAACTGATTTGAATATCTTTTGCATGCTTATCATAACCCTCTTATAGATGTTTAATAGCAATCTGGAAATTAGGCAACTTTGATTTATTCATGTTTGAGTATATTATGTTATGATTCCTTTAAATCTTCACTATATATATATATATATATATATATATATATATATATATATATATATATATATATATATATATATATATATATATATATATATATATATATATATATATGTACTACATAATATTGCAATAATTATTGGTTTAGATTGCTTGTCCTATTTGAGTTTAAATACTAGGCTTGAAAGGCTTTATCATTGGGTATCCATGGATTCTCTTTTATGCCTTAATTTTCCCTCATTTTAAATTTTCTTTTCAAATCTTGTCCACCTTAGTTATAATCATCAACCTTTCACCCACTCCAATTATATCAAGGTTCACCCATGGTAAATAATCTATATCACTCACCATTATTCCACTAGTAGGTTGTTAAAACTGAATACCCTGTAACTTGTGCCTTGGAGTGAGTCTTTTCATCGATCCTAATATGTTAGAGTAAACCTCATAGTATTTTTTTGGGTGTTTATAAAACCCACATCAACATAATATAACCCTAAATTAAAATCCATAAATATATAAGTAACCAATAGAACCACATCAAACTAGTTCCTTCATACATGTGTTAGCAAAATGTCCGATAACATAGCATATTTAGCACATTGTGTTATAAATAAGCATGAGTATAGACATGTGTAACCATTGATATATACACTCAAAATGATAATTTAAAGTGATCCTGAAATAATATAACATGTATCAACCATGATCAATTAATTATATTCCCCCAATGTACTGTGTCACGTGGGTGAAGGAAATGTCCAACATATGTATACTCATGTATCATGTAACTAGTGTATGCCTATATCACACTCAATTACCCATGAAACATGTTTGTGTATAGAAATAAAATTATATCTTATCTAATAACATATAGTAAACAACATATATGTAAAAGCTAATAAATATGTGTATGTTGAATATTTTTATGCTTTTCTTTATTTGAATTTTTTTACTTTATTAATTATTTAATTTTTATAGTTTTGAATTTTAATGAAGAGAGGGATTCAATGATCCCATATAATGGATGTTCATAAGGTGATATAGACTCAAGGTATGATACAAAAAATTGGTCAAACTATAAAGGATCATGTATATGTGTCAAATCTTGATCTATAAAATTTGTGATACTTTGCATGTGCCTCATAGGACTCCATGGTCATGAAGTAGTAGTATAAGTTATAGTGGTTCATGTAACCCATTGCTTATTAATATGTGAATTATTTGATGTAATTATAATTATAGTTATTTATACCCTGTTTCAAACATGTTGATCTACTTTTTTAAACTAGGTGGGTCATTTAGGTATAGATGAGGGATCCATGAAGTCCGCTATGTATCTATGATGCAATGGCATCTCAAGTATTAGCCACATAGGAAATGGAGTTTCATTTTAATCACCATTTTTCTCATGATTAATCTTAATAGGTTTTATAATTAATTATCATGTAATAAACCTCTATTATTGTAGTGAATGCTCATATTGAATCTCTGAAACTATGATTACCCTATTGGCATGAATATACTTGACACATCTATACACTATGGAGGGTATTGTGTTGAGATTATGAATCCAAGGTTATCCCAATAACATATCTATGACTCTTATAATGTGAGTGATATAGATTATTCAATGGTTAGATCATTCAATATCACCAAGGTTATTCAAACAAAATGGTTAGATCATTCAATGGGAAAGTAAAACAAGTTATGACTCTTATCTCAATAACAAAATGAAATGGAGAACGTGAGCCTTTCAATAGTGGGAAGGTCATGAATTGAAGGCTTGAGCCATGATTGGTATTTTTAAAGTATAAAATACTTGTATGCCATATAAAATTAGATTTTATTATCTACATAAGGTTAAAATTTACATATTTAATTACAACTATAAATTATAAAATAACTTTATTACAAGAATAAATCCCTTTTTTGGGCCTACAGGTTGAATTTTTTATGTTGCATCCAACTTATTTTAACTATTTTTATCTTCCTTAGTGGCTAACCAATCATATAACTATTTATAAAATAGAATAATTTCATAAAAGAGGTGTAATTATTTTATAAGTTAACTTAAAAACTTATGTATAATAATTTATCAAAAAAATATTACAACCTTAAACACAAATATTTTTGCCCATTCGCCACAAGTAAAGAGGAACTAGGATCATCTAAGGTACTCTTACTTATTGGGATTTTTTTATCTACTCTTGATACGTAAATTAATTAAAATAATTTTAAAAGATATAATTTTTCTAGTAAAAATTTTCACAAATTTTCACATCTCAATAAATTTGTTAATGCACACACAACCTTACTTTTTGGGAAATAATAAAGTTAAAATGATCTTAAAATTGATATGGCCAAAGCCCATGATAGAGCTAATTGGGACTTTACCAATATGGTTTTATAAAAATTGGGGTTTCATAAGCATATTATATTTTTGATTCATAGTTATGATTCCAGTACCATGTTTTCCATCATCATCAATGGATTTCCAATTGGTTTTTTTGGGAGTGGTCATGGTATAAGATAAGGTGACCACTTATCACCCTTATTATTTATTATCATAGTAAAATATCTTAGTAGTAATATTTTGGTAATACTTAGGTAAGGTACATTAAATGTTTAAAACCTACCATTAATGCTTAGCCAACTCTCCATCAGTAACTCGTTGATGACATGATCACTTTTTTCATTGCTTCAATCAGGGAGGCTAAGGAATTGAAAAAAATCTTAATATTTATGTTTTTATCTCCAAGAAATTGGTGAACTATTCCAAGAGATATTTTTTATTAACATTTTGGGCCCTAGGTAAATTGCAATTGGTCAGATTCTCAACTACTAGATAAAAAAATATCCTTTGTATTTACTTGGGCATGTCATTATTTAATGGTAGAATGGCTATAGATTTATGGAATCATCTGATTGAATAGTTTCAAAGTTAGCTTTCAGAATGGAAAGGTGTCATTCTTTATTAGGCCATAAAAATGATGTTAATCAAGAGTGTCTTGTATAACCTCCATTTTGATCTCATGTCTATTTTCAAAATGCCTAAGAACATCTAAGAAAAACTTTATAGAATCCAAAGACATTTCTTATGGATGGGGGATGAGGACAAACATAAATTCCCTCTTATGTCTTGGTAAAATGTGTGTCCACCAAAAAACTTGCCTCTATGAATAAGTTATTAGTCACTAAATTATGCTTGATGTTTCTCAAAGAATCCAATCAATGGTCTAACATTTTTTGTGCAAATTATATTGAGAATAGATCGCTTGCTTATTTCCTACCAGAGGACTTCATCAATGGATCTTATATATGGAAATTTTTCACTAATAATAGGGATAATATTTTTAAAGATTACAGATGGAAATTAGGTAATGGCTTAAATATCATATTTTAGAAGGATTTGTGGCTTCTAGATCACCCATTGGAGGAACTTAAACCTTGGCACCAAATAGGTCCTCCTATCACTCAAGAATTTGGTAAAGTGGTGGTTGATTAATTTCATGTATTTAATGGTATAAAGGGATAGACAAATATATATATTAAAAATGCTAATGTTAATATCACCACTATAATCTTAGACCTCAATATTCTTCTTAAAGTGATTCACATTATTAATCTTCAAAGGGAGGATGAGCTTTTTTGAGAGGATTCAGTGAATGGAAACTACCATGTAAAATATAGTTATATGAATCTTCTACCCTAGAATGTGGGAGATAATCATCTGGATAAAACTTGGGATAAAAATATTATCCCTAACAATAATTTTTTTTTTAGATTACTAAGCAAAATAAGGTTCTAACGATGGACAATCTTAGCAAAAGAGGGCTCACTTTGGTGAACAGATGTGTTCTATATGAAGATTCTTATGAATTTATCTTTCATATATTACTTGAATGTGTATTTAATTTTAAGATATGGGGAATTTTATTTTATAAATTACACATTCAATGGACACATCCTCCCTTCATTTTAGTGGCTTTGCAAACCTTGTTTGCCCCTTTTATTAATTAAGAACTCATAGCTCAGTGATACCTTGCCTTCCCTCTTCTTATATGGTCAATATGGAAGGAGTGTAATAATACAATATTTGGAGAATGTAATATCCCCTATTTTAGAGTGGCCAACAAGATTATTTCTCTATTTTCAAAGAATTTCAAGAGCGTTGGGTGGGGGATGAATCAACCATTTTATCCTTTTGAAGAATCCATTGCAAGGATTCAAATCTCTCTATAGATAATAGGCCCTTGGTGGATCCCAATATTATTATTAGGATCAACATTAGATGGCTCTCCCCTACACTTGGATGGGCCAAATTAAATTTTGATGCAGCCTCCAAAGGGAATCCTTGAGTATCAAGAGGAGGAAGAGTGATCTAGGATAATTAGGGAGATTTAATTTCTACCTATGAAGGAAGCTTGGGATTTAAAACTAATCATTTCTTTGAGGCCTTATCTTATCTATGGGGAGTCTAGTTTCTTCTCAATCATGGATTTCAAAATATATGCTTTGAGGGATATTCTCTCAATATAATAAATTATATCAACAAGAATAACTTTTTGAGTTGGTCCATCTCACATATCATTACTGAAATATCTCACTTGAGCATTAACTTCAAAAGAAACAAATTTTAATTCACTTATTAAGATGGGAACATGCTCAAAGACTCCTTTGCTAATAGAGGAGTGGTGGTAAGCCAATTTAAAATATGGAATAAAAGTCAAGAATTACTAGATCATATTAATTTAATCATCAAAAAAGATAAACCTATTTCTAATCCTCTAAATTTGGATGGTCATGTTCTTTGGATTACTTGAGTACCACAATTTTAATATTGATGGTAATATTAATGGGATTGAGAGGTTGTATAAGGATAACCATCATTACTTTATCATATTTATTAAGAATCATTCTAAAGTTATCATTATTATCCATAGAAGGAGCATTATTGAGCCACATTACTACATTCATGCATTTGATAAGCATCTTATTACCCAAACTAAAATGGGAGGAGGGATTAAAAGGATTGAACCTATGCCCAAAAATAAGATCAAAAATATGCCAAATATATAGAATATCCTTTACACTATAGGCATCACTACCTTCATTGAATGCATTAGTGGGTATGATGAACATCTCTCTAGAAAATTTTCAATGAATTAGGTTGACAGGGTGGTAAACATCAAAACATATCAGTCAAAATAATTGAGTGTTTAATTTATAGGCTGACTAGCCTTAAAATTGAAGAAACAAAATAAATCAGAAATACCAATAATTAAGGATGAGAAGGCTAAATTCCTAGCTATAGATGAGAACCTCACTGAGTTTTAAGGGGGATTCAAAAGAGAGGACTTTCATGTTCCTTACAATGATTTAGATGATCAAGTAATGAGGTACATCACCCTTGCCAGTCATTACATAGTTTTTCATTTCTATCATCTTCAATTTTTTATCTATTTTCATCATAATATCCCTAGTAGTATTATGTTGTATATCTTCTATTCATAGGGAAATTCTATAATGGAGGTTAAAATGGGTGTGAAAAAGGTTTTGCTTCATCAAGCTATGATTTTACTCATTTACAAGTTTTTTAATACCCTAAATTTTGTTCATCATCATTTGATTGCTAAGAATAATCCAAATTAGCCTATCCCTAATCTAAATTCAAAAAGGATCTTTAGAACCAGCTCCAAGCTTAAGCCCAGTATGGAACCAGATGCTTTGTAACCCCCTCTTTTTAGTAATCTGGATGGAAATAGGGTTGATCTTCAAATCAATGAACCTTTTATCATGAATAAGAAATATGATGTTCACTCAGATGACCCATGTTTTCAAAACATCAAAATTGACTCACTAGAGGTCAATAAGGTTCATGTTAATGAAGGCCCTTCTCACTAAATGAATGATGCTTCACAAAATCCTTTAGGTAATGTGGATAAGATTAATGTTGATGTTACTAAGTCTTTGGAAACCTCCTCCCCCATGAACCATACCCATCCAAATCAAGACCCCTTAGCGAATTATGTCATGAATCGAAAAAATTGGACTTGCTCGAGGATGAGGTTAATTTGCATAAAGATTTCCTTCATTGGTTCATGAAGGATCATGCTCATATTAAATATGAAACCAAAAAAATAAATTTAATGGATGGTATTTATTTCACCAAAGAGAAACATGTGGAAATGTCTATGAAGATTGAGTATCTTAAAGATAAAATGAGTAGGCTTGAAAGGAAGAATAAAGATCTTAAGGAAAAACTCAGTCTCCTTGTGAAAAGCATGGAGGGCCTATCCATGATTTTAAATACTAAGAAAAAGGACACTGGAGAGAATATACCTAATAAGAATCTTAAATTCCCTAATTTGAAATAAGAGGACAAAAAACATGTGTACATCTTGGGTGTGAAGTTCAAGAGCAAGACTGGATAATGGACTAAGACCTATAAAGACTTTAAGATAAAAAAATTACAATGTTTCTTTAGATCTATTTTTTTTTATTCTATGGATGTTCATCTACTATATATCCACTATTAATCTATTTTTTATGGTTATGTTTGATCATTTATCTTACTTCTTTCAGGCTCTAATACTTAATTTGGTCTTTGATCGAGCCTATTTTTATTTTTTATGGGTAGGTTCCCTGTAAACCACACTTTTCCTAATAAAAACCAATCAAGAACACACCAGGAGATCAAAGTCTTCTCCTCTCTACATTTTTATTTCCCTAATATGCAAGCTAAAAATCAAAATATTGTAAAAATATTAGAAGTCTATAAATTAAAAAATAATAATTAATACGTATTTTGTAGCCTTGCCCTCATTAATCTCTGCATACTACTAAGTGTAGTCTATGTGTATTCTCAAATTACTTCCATGATAAAATATGGTTTTATTAATTCACATTCAATTATTTGTTTTATCCATTATCTATGCTGCTTCAGTAACTTATTGTAGGAAATATTGGAAAAAAATCATAAAATAAAGTTTTTCAATGCATTCATATCCATTGTTTGAAAATATCTAAAATAAAAAATAGAATGACAAATATATTTTAATTAAATTGAAAAAAAATAAAAAATAAATAAAAATTGAAAAACTTAAATAATATAAATATAAAAACATTAATAATATATCTAGAAAAGATTCTTGAGGAAACTTGTTCTACTAGGGTTTACACGTCTTTCTTATGTTTGATTGTCTTGTCTTGTCCTTTTTAAACTACCTTTATAGGATTTATAAGACTATATTGATTATATTTTGGTCATAAATCTACCCTTTGGGTAGATATACTTTCTTTATATGGCCCTCAGCCAATCGATCACAACTAATGTTATTGGCATTGGGAATAATGATGCTAAAACAATCTTGAAAAAATGTCCCAAAGGTCTACAACAAGGTACATATATTGATATTCCTCCTCAATGTGATGTATTTTTTCAAGTAGATGTTTAAAATATTTTTAGATGGTATAAAAATATTTTCCTCATTACTTATTATGTTGGTTGCATACCCTCTAAGGATTACCTCAATTCTTATACTTGAAATTGTTGGGAACCTTTGGGGTTTCATGTTAGTGGGGTTTGTACCCCACTAAGGTTTTTTTTGTGATATCCTTAAAGTATCCTTTTAAGTTTCAACCTATCCTTTCTATGTTGAGTTGATGGTTACTTAATAATGTCTTTATTATTGTGTCACCATGGTCCCATAATTGTAAGGTTTATGAATAAAATTCCATTAAGTTGGTTGTCTAGGTCAAGTTACCAGGTGTTTTTCATTTACTATAGTCCTTTCTCTATGATATTTTCAAACCCATATGTCATGTGTTTACTATGAATTAAATGGGTGTTATTTTGTGCACCCTAATAAGTGTGTATGTGTAAGGTTTATTTTATTAAATCCATGAAAGATATTGTGGGTATTCAAGTATGGAATAAATTTTTTTCACCTTTTAATGCATGATTTTAATTCCAATCACATAACCATGTGATTTGTAACTACACCCTGCTATGTTTTTTTCAGGGTCCTCTATTGGGAGAGTGTCACCTGAAAAACAAAAGGTAGATAAAAATAATTATTAGTGAACCACTATAACTACCAAGAAAAATATGTTCATGAGTTAAAAACCTAATATGGATCCCATTCCTCCCATTATAAAACCCTTACATAGTGTGAAAAAATGGAAAATTATGTTCCACCTCACCTCAATAATCTTCAGTCATTTAGTTTACTAGTTACTCCATAGATCCATGTTTATCAAAATAAATACATGGAATTTTTTTTACTAACACTGATACGTCCTCTAATAGTGTTCCCACCATTTGGAGGTATGCAATCTACCTCATGACAATGGAAATTTTTCACACGGAGAGATGGGGCTTAAGCACCACTACATATCACTATGGGATTTTTTCCTATCATACCAATAACCATTATCAGGTAATCATTTTTGAGTACTTAGGTTAGAGGATGATTTATATGGTGTGTAGTGAGAGTTTCACATAGAGGATTATTCTAAATTAATCTTATCTCATAGAAATGTTTAAGGTCACAAAGAGTCCTCTTGAAAATTTTATGTGCATGTCACTTGTTAATAGTTATGTGTTTTAGAATTTTTATTTTCAATAAGTTAGGATTTTAAGGCTTATCATATATAACTCTCTAATAAATATATGCCCTTACACATCACATTTTTTACCTTACATGAATATGGACATAACAACCCCAATATTTTTGTTTCCCCAAAAATTTATACCTTAATTATTGCATTAGAATAACACCATTAAAATCATGTTATTTTGGTAATAATTGATATTTATGGACATTATTTTGGATTTCTCAATTTTTATGCTCTTGTTAATTTCATTGGCATACTGATGCTTTAGAAATGGCTCATAAATAATCTACCTCTTTAAACATAGTTAATTTGTGGAAACATTAATATGATTGAGAGGCCCAATAATAAATTTGGTGCTTTCCCTACATGGTGGTGTGTAGGGTAACATGAAACATTTTAATATTTTCAAAAAAAATTAGGCTTGATAAACCCTATCTTTTAATGAAATTCATTATTTTTTAAACCATGGTTTACTTAGTCAAACATCAGAGCTGACACCAATAAACTTTTCAAATAGTTGGACCACATAAAGATTTTTTGAGTAACATGTGTTCTCATTTTCCATTTTCATGGTAAGTTGTCATTGTTCATAAAAAAATTATTTTCTAACCATAGCCTCATCTCTTACAGACCATAATGGAGAGGTGGCCTTTATAAAGTTTATTGTGATAATTACTTTTTAATACATAAATTTCTAAACCATGAGGGAAGAATATAACTCATCACTAGAGTCTATAAATTGGATCCACATCCATCATATGCTAACACCTGAGTAGAGTGGTGGAATGCCAAAAGTAATTATATCGTCACTTTCCTCTACCACCATGGCAAGTAAATTGTGAAAGTTAAAATTTGGGTTGTTGGCAATGTATCTATGGAATACCAAATTTTTTCTTACTTTCTCAAGAAAATACAATATAAATATTATCTATAATCCATATCCATCTCACTTAAGAATAATATTAAGGTACATTAAATCCATGCTACTAGAGGCACTCAAGCCAATACTCGATTGTATTGGCTTCATATTAGTGAGTATGCCTCTATGGAATTTTCTAGGTCCTTCAAGATAAAACTATATACATAAATTATTTTCAAATAATATCATTTACTAATTCTTTTTATCTTGTAGAAAACTATGAATTTTAGTTCTCTCTGATTGCACACCTCAAAGGGGGCACTAGGAAAGGGGTGGGTAGAACATTGATGCTTCATAAGATTTTTGGTCAACTCTATCAATACCTAAACCCATTACAAATCCCACTTATCCAAATCCCCAAGGAATTTTTTTTTATCCATTTCCATAGTAAATTATCCCTTAAAATATCCTCTAACTAATCAAACACACTCTTTTCCTACTAAACCAACCAATGTGCACATTATGAAACTATGTCATCCTAGTTGACCTAGTTCAAGGCCTAATATTAACTTTTTATTTAAAACTTTATCATGTTGGTTGACCTAGTTGACTCAAATTATGGAAGGGTTAGGAATTATCCATTACTATAAATATAAGTTTCATTCAATCCAATGAGAGGAGCATTCATTTTTTCATTATTACATCTTGTAATTATACTACATCTACACTTAAAGGAGCCATTGATTAGTGTTTACGTTGGAGGGAAGATAACTTAGATTATGATAAGTATTGGATGAAAAATATGAGTATTTTAGCCTAGATATTATTTATATAGTGTGATATTTACAAATCCACATAAGCCTCTTTCAAATCACCATTGGCCAAGGGAGAGATTGAGACTTTATAGGTTCACCAAAAGGTAAGTATTCCTAACTTTTATTATTTCATTTGATAGATAGATATTGTATAAAGTAATATGTGTTGAATCTATAACTCCTTGATTATATTACCTCTATACTTAAACTTAGTATAGTTATAGGATATTATTTTCTTGTCATCTTCCACCTTAGGTGATCTAGGACCCCACTTACCTACCATGATCGCTTGATTATTTATTTATGTTAAACCATCCCAATTTGTGCAAAAAACTTTGGTGAGAACTAGATTAATTTTATTTCATGTATTTAGACTTAGTTAGGGTTATTGCATAGTTTTATTTTCCTAGAGGCTTTAAAACCATATCCTTTAGTGTTATGTGATAAGTGTTCCTTTATTTAGGTTTAGTGGATCCAATTTGTTCATGCCCCTAATATAAATAGTATTGCAATAAATGTCAGTTTATTACCTTATCTAATATTGGATTTACTATGTAAGATAATTTGTAGATTTATCTTAATTTATTGCATACATTTTATTTAACCCAACATGAATCTAACATTACATTTTGAATTTTTCATTTATAATAAACTAGATCATGCTATTTGATCTAGTCTTAGCCTCTATTTACATATTCAGGATCCATAGTCAACTAAGTCATATTGGTCAACCCATTTTTTCCTCTACTTGTACGTTTCCTTTCATAGTCAACTAGGTCACACTAGTTGACCTAGTCATTTTCTCTATTTGCATATTCAAGAGCTACAATCAAATAGGTCATGTTGGTTGACCTAGTTTTACCTTTACTCATAGGGTTTCATATCTATTAAACTAGATCATGTTGGTTGACCTAGTTATTTTTCCTATTTTTAGAATTCTTCTCTTACAATCAACTAGGTCAGGTTGGTTGACCTAGATTATTTTAGTAGTCTTTACTTTTCATATTTTTAACAAACTAGATTGTGTAGGTCAACTTAGTTTTATTTTACCATTTCCAACTTTTAACTTTCTATAGATTAATTAGACCTAGTTGACCTTGTTTAGCCTCTATTGTATTTATATTATTTCCACTATAGGGCTAAATTAGCCTTGGATAAAATAGTCAATAGTCAAATATTCAGTACTCTCAATAAACAAATTAAGGTTACTTGGATGATGTTGGGGATCAACCAACAATAAATTACACTTATGAAAGAAATAAATGCGGAATTAAATCAGATAGATAAGTAACTAGAATCAGATAATAACAAGAACAAGAGATACAAGAAACCACCCTGAAAACTTGTATTAAACTCTTTACAGAAGGAACACAATTGAAGAAACTTTTTTCTTCCACACCTCTCTCAGATGTATAGATCTCTTACTAGATCTCTTTCCCTCAAGAGCTCTCTCTCTCTCTCTCAAGTACAATCAACTCCAACAACTTGGAATGATTCAACTCTGTACTGTTCTTCAACATTCACATACAATGAACTACTACAACAACATATAAGCTAAGAAGATCTAATTCTACATATAGAATTAGGAGACTTGAGCATGCACTTACAACCAATAGTTAAGCCTCTTGAACAAGGGCTCTAAAAACAATCTTACTAATAATAGAGACGCAAACTTAAGACTAAGACTTAAACTCATCATGCAAACACTCAGTTCTGTCCTCAGAAATAGCATTCTAGACGCACAGGTAACTGATGCCGGTTCTTGCCTGCTTGCCTGTGACCGACGTCGGTCGATCCACTACCGATGCCGGTGTCTCTTCAACTGCACCTGACTGACATCGATCACTCCTGACTGATGCCAGTGACTGTGTAAACTCAAAACTGTCAAATGCGCTCATATGTGAAGCTTTTAGGCTCCACACCTTAATAGATGACCTAGTTATATTGATCAAATTCATTCTAAACAAGATTTGTACTTCAAATCCTATCAATTTTTTATTTATATTTGTAATCAAAATTACTCAATATTTCAAATTTTTATGTTGTTTTTACTATTTTTCTAGTTTTGTGAAACTATATCATGTAGTAAACTAAATCAACTTGGTTGAATTAGTTTTATGTGTTTACTCTGCCAAATAAATTAAGTTTAACTAGTCAATTGTATTTTTCTTCATCCTATTTTCACAACAAACTAGATTGACTTATCTAACTTTGTTATGTTATATTTTCTAACAAGATCATCCTAGCTTACCTTGTTTTGTGTGTTTGTTTTTCAACATAAGGAAATTCACTTTCCTTTCATAGTAATTAATCCCACATTTACTGTGAAAATAGTTGGATACCAATTTATTTACTTTATGAAAGTACAAATTAGTTTTTTACACTTTATATTTACCTATATTTTTTTATTTAGTCTTAAGTTCCCTAGAAACTATATATCAATAATTGTAAAACTACATAGCTACTATCTTGAAGGGTTCTATGATATTTTTTTATAGTCCTCTATAATTTAAATATATTATGGTGTGAGGGATTTCCCCAATACTCATAGCCATAGTATAGATCTAAACATAATATTTAGTTTCTACATACCTAAAATTATTTTAAGAACACCTAGGATTTAACTTTGTATTGAACCATAGGAATCTCACCATCCATTTGATCTTGTGGTGTATCGGTTAATGGTTTACATTGAGAAATTACTTCTAGCTTACCTTTGAAACTAGGTTTATTGGGTTATGGGAATGGTAATTCATCCATAGTCAACACTCTTGAAACATTAGGTGATGTAAATACCTATTGTATTCTCTACCCTTCCATAGCTATGATACTTGTATTCACTAATTCATGCATTAAATCTTTTCAATCTCCTCTTATCTATCAACTTTCTCTATTGGTTTGATGTAAACCTCTTATTTTTTCCTATTGCCTATGAATTCTTGTATTCTCTCTAATTTCCTTAATAACCATTGTTCTCCTCATACTCATATAATCACCTTGTTCTATTCAACTTCTCACTCTTTTGCATTCACCTCACACTCATTAGTATTCACTAGTTTAGGCTTAATCACCTCAATCTTGATTAGGGTTTCATATATACAATATGTCAACATTAAATTCATATATATAGAATAACACATTGGTTTTAACACAACTTATACTCACTCACAACCTCAAGTACCTTCAAGCAACTCTACTCACTTTTACATTCTCCTTGTAGCCTTTTTTTGCTTTTTTGAAATGTATAGACTATGACTATGGAGTCTTTGAAAAAAAAACATCTTTTTAATCACCCTTTATCCTTTTTGACCTCTCCCTAAAGTTTTAAGATTCAATTCACCATCTAGATACATTTTCTTGCTATTACTCAGACCTAATTAGGTCTCCTTATTCCTTTGCAACATATAATCACTTTTATTCCATACGTACATAGGTGTACGGATACAAAAATTTAAAAATCCTCTTCTTCACCCAAATATCAACATACTACCAAGTTTTGTCACTTTTCACCAATCCAATCATTAGATATTCCACTTTTTTATTTTACCCTAAACTAGGGTTTTCTAGGTTCTATGCAAACCCAAGAGGCTTCAACTTGGGTTTACATGAACATTTATACCTTTAAAAATATATAAATACCATATTAATGTTGTCCCTAACTAATACCACCTTTTCCAAGCTTTAAATTCTTATTAACAACCTCAAATCACACTCTAACAAAGAATTTTATAGTGTTAGGACAATATAGTCTACCTATAACAAGAAAATGCAGGGTTTGAATGCATGTTACCCTTACCTAAAGGTTAGATACATTTCCTCCATAATTTTTACCATTAATGAAGTCTTTACACATTGTCTCCATGCTATGAAAACCTCAATCCTCAAACGTTCACAAAGATACAATGACTCTTTCTTGCAGATAGAGTCTTCACCATTAACACTCTAGGCCCATGTTCCTATTATTCTCAAACATAGTCAAACATGTATGAAATAGGAATATACACACACATTTTTGTGCCCCTTATAGTACTTAACACTTACCACACTTTTATCCATCAAGTTCCATTGACATTAGCCTCTAATTCTCAAAGAATATACATAGATTTAGACATAATCCTATAATACACAATCCTAACCATCCACATAACAAAGTACTCAAAGTTTTAAATATTATTCTCACACATCAATTCCAATTATAAAACAATTTCAATACCAAGACATAGAGATATATGTTTCGCATATGCTATTATTCATTGATTCTTTCACTTTACATAGTTAACATTGTCACTGTGGACAGAGTATACGGTTCTCATGGTTTTCACTCCATTATCAAAATCCTCCATATGCATACCTATTAAAACCTTAAAAACTAACTTATGAGATTAACATCTATTTACTCTTCAAAACTCATTACATGCATGGGAAAACTACCTTATTGATAACTAAATTTGATGTCAACTAACTTCATATGGTAAAATACATTCAAGACTCTCAATCTTGAAATTTTACTCATGTCATGTATGTGGACATATTATAGACTCATTACATTACCCTATCATAATATTTGAAAACATGACATTCTTTGACATCTACTCAAAAGATCCCTAAACTCACTAAGCATAATTCAAATATTTGAAATGGAGTTTTGGTGGGAAACTCTCCCAAGGCCATAACACCTAAGACAAGGGCATTTAATGACTTATATCACCCACTTAAGGTCCCTATTGTAATTTTAATACTAAAATAAAACCAAAACAATCAAAATATACTTAATTACATTGACTTGCTTGATGCCCCTGCATCATACTCTTAGGCAATAAAGAAATTGAGCTCCAATGAAGTGTTGCACTTTTATACTACATCTTCCAATTCATGCTTCTTGGATCATCTTTGTTTTATACTTATCCACCATTCTTTAGTTACTCCTCTTTGCTTTCTTTCTTTCCTCTATCATAGACTATAATTCTTATTTGCTTATAATGCTTACTTTCATGAACTTGCACTTATTGTGCACTCATTCCTTATTCTTTGTATCTATCATATGGATTGTATATGCCCCAAAACATTGATATTGTAATTACATTCTCAATTTCCTCTATTTTCATCCTCATACTTGCAAGAAATCCAAAATCAATATCTTTCCTACCTACTATTTCAATAAGATTTAAGCCTCCATAAGGATCTTTGTCTTCAACCTATTGTACTACTTCCATCAATCCTTCTTCTTCACTCTCTTTGTCCTCCATATTATGGAATTAAACTTCGTTAACAACATTCTCTTCCTTTTCCATCATATCACCATGTAATTCTCTCTATAAGGCTGCCACTTCTACCTCCAATTTCTCATGATTATCATAGACAAATGTGTGATCATATTTCTCATCTCCTTCATTGGATTGTTCTTTTTTATCAAAGCCTTCAATGGGTCCTTCAAACTCATCTTTTTATTTTTTATCCTTCCAGTCACTTAGATAGCTAAAAATATCCTCCTTTACTTCATTAAAATTTATCTCATCCTCCTCAAGGTACTATTTATCTTCATCGTTATGTTTCTTGCTTTGTTGATTACTCTCCCAAAGCCTTTGCATCTCTAACTTAATTTGCTTTCATAACAACCTATTTTCTTTATTTCCTCTCTCTTAGCTTTCATCTTCCTTTTTTTCATCTTTATCCTTATTATCCACTTAAATATCTTCTTCCTCATGACCCACCACATCATGGGTTCTCATTTTCTCTTATTTGGTCCATGATTATTAGCAAATCATCTAATTGATGCCTCACTTCTATAATCTCTTTCTCCATATTTATTCTCTTGGTGTCATCTTGCACCTTCTTATCTTGTATTAGGTCTTATCAACCTTTCCCTATTTCTTCTTTTCTTTCTCTATCTTCATCTTACCTCTTGATCTCACTTAGACTTATTATTCTTGACAAGCCTCATCATTTTGCCACTTGTGACATCTTAATTGGGTCTAACTTTCATTATGACCTCACCTAGGTATATCATTCTTTTTTATCCTTTTCCTAGGACTCCTTTCTCTTTCTTAAATATCACTTTTTATCTCACTCTCTTGATATTTCCAATCTATCTCCAACAACATCAAGCCTCACTATCTTCAGGGCTAGCTACCAATCTCTCTTAATTTTCCACTTTCACTCACAACTCAACACTTCTGCATGAACATAACAAAACTCAAAATGAAAGACAAAAATAAACTTTTACCTTTTTATTATTGAATTTATTTCTCTTCTTCATATGAACATGCTTCTTCTCTAATACCAAAATGATGTAGAAACCTATTGCATTCTCTGCCCTTCCATAGTTATGATAACTGCATTCACTAATTTATGCATTGAATCTTTTTAATCTCCTCTTATCTATCAATTTTATCTATTTGTTTAATGTCAACCTCTTATTTGTTATTTTTTACTATGACTTGCTGGAATCTCTCTAATTTCCTTAAGAACCACTATTCTCCTCATACTCATCTATTCACCTTGTTTTATTCACCCACTCTTTTACATTCATCTCACACTCACTAGTCTTCACTACTCTAGGCCAAATCACCTCAATCTTGATCATGGTTTCATATATACAATCTATCAAAATTAAATTCATATCTAGAGCTTAACACATTGGTTCTAACACAACTTATACTCATTTGAAACCTCAAGTACCTTCAAGCAACTTTACTCACTTTTGCATTCTCCTTGTAGCCTTTTTTTGGATTTTTTCAATTTTTTAGAATAGGACTATGGATTCCTTGAAAAAAAAACCTTTTTTAGTCACCCTTTATCCTTTTTTACCTCTCATTTAAGTTTTAATATTTAATTCATCCTCTAGATACCTTTTCTTGCTATTACTCAGACCTAAGTAGGTCTTCTTATTCCTTTATAGCCTATAGTCATTTTTATTATGTACGTATAGAGGCGTACAGATTGATATCTTTAAAAATCCTCTTATTCACGTCAAATATTAATATACTATAATTTTTTGTCACTTTTCACTTGTCCAATCATTAGATATCCCACTTTTGTATTTTGCCCTAAACTAGGGTTTTCTAGGTTTTATGCAGATTTGAGAGGCTTCAAACTGGGTTTACATGAGAATTTATTCATTTTAAACTTTATAAACACCATATTAAGGTCTTCCATACCTAATACCACCTTTTACAAGCTTTAAATCCTTATGAACAACCTCAATCAGACTCTAACCAAGAATTTGATAGTTCAAGGATAATGCAATCTACCTATAATAAGAAAATGCAAGGTTTGAATGAATGTTACCCTTAACTAAAGATTTAAATAAATTTCCTCCATTATTTTAAACAACTATGAAGTTTTTATACATTGTCTACATGCTATGAAAACCTCAATCCTCAAACATTCACAAAAAGATAATGACCCTTTCTTGCAAATAGAGTCTTTATTGTTAATACTCTGGGCCCTTATTCTTGTTATGATTAAACACAATCACACATGTATGAATAATATAAACACACATTTTTATAACCCTTAAAATCCTTATTAACACTTATCACACTTTTCTATATCAAGTTCCTTTGACATTAGCTTATAATTCTCAATGAATATACACAAGTTTAGACACACTCCTGTAATACACATCTTAACCATATATATAATAGAGTAATCAAATGTTTAAATATTATTCTCACACATAAGTTACAATTATTAAAAAAAATCAATACCAAGGCACAAAGATATATGTTTCACGCATGTTATTATTCATTGATTCTTTCACTTTACATAGTCAACACTATCACTATGGATAGAGTACATGGTTCTCATCATTTTCACTCCATTATAAAACTCCTCCATACCTCTACCTCTTCAAACCTTCAAAAATAAATCCTCTCAACTTTACACTCACTTTCCCTATGAGACTAACATCTATTTAATCTTCAAAACTTGTTACATACATGGGAAAATTACCTTCTTGATAACTAACTTTGATGTCAACTAACTT
Organism: Torreya grandis; assembly: GCA_037957365.1. Lineage (NCBI taxonomy): Eukaryota > Viridiplantae > Streptophyta > Pinopsida > Cupressales > Taxaceae > Torreya > Torreya grandis. The sequence goes on along the minus strand of JARHVA010002714.1, from coordinate 789,463 downwards.
CATATGGTAAAATATATTCAAGACTCCCAATCTTATCATTTTACTCATGGAATGTGTGTGAACACCTTATATACTCATTTCATGACCCTATTATATCATTTAACAACATGGCATTCTTTTAATTCTACTCAAAAGACCCCTAAACTCACTCAACATAATTCAAATATTTGAAATGGAGTTTTGGCAGGAAACTCTCCCAAGGCCAATAAACCCAACACAAGGACATTTAATGACTTATATCACCCTCCTAAGGTCCCTATTAGACTTATAAGACTCAAATCAAACCAAAATGGTCAAAATATACTTAATCACATGGACTTTCTTGATGCCCCTACATCATTAGGTCATCATTATCAAATAGACAAGTATCTTTGAAATCATACAAATCAATCAAAAGATTTTAATATAACTTCTTGGTCTTCTTTTTTAGTAATTAGTTAGCATTAATAGTTACCAAATTTTATTTTATACTTGTTTTGTATTATTTATTATATTGTATATTGTATTGACCAATGTTGATATAATTATGTGATGTGTACTTCAACTAGATTGACCAATGATGACATGGTTTATTATGCGTGAACATATAAATTCAACCACACTTGACTCATTCTCATGTATTATTTATAGTTCCTTGTTAAAAAATTTCCATACTTTACTAAGTCAATTGACTTTACCTAGTATAATTTTGTCTTTTCCTACCTATAAAACTAAGTATACCAACTCAATTTAGTAGGATTTTAAATATTTATCTATTTCCTCCCTTTATAACTAATCTGACTAGCTCAACTTAGTAGGATTTAAATATCTATATACTTCTTTCCTGAACAACTAAATTGACTAAGTCAAATTAGTAAGCTTTCAAATCTTCATCTACATCCTACTTATATAATTAAGTCAACTAGATTGACATAGTAGGATTTTAAACCCTCTATTTTTGTTTGTTCACCCACCTATATCAACCTGATTGACCTTATATGTCCTATTCAACTTAGTATAATTTTACACTACTTTTCAAATTATACTAGATCAACCTGGTCAAACCTATAGGTCCTAATGACCTAGTTTAATTTCTAACTAATAGTTCCATATTAATATAATTATACTAAATCAAACTATTCATATCTATATATCCTAACTAACTTAGTATAAATTTTTAATCCTATGAAATATACTATATCAACCTAGTTGATCCTGTAGATCCTACCTAACTTAGTTTATTATATTATCCTTTTTCTATTTCAACATTCCATCTTGTTATTTCTCTTCCTACATTTATTAGCATCATGAAATCACCTATTATGATCTCCCTTGAGAATATCAACCCATTTTGAATTTACATGGGTGATTATTTATTACCTACCATAGTTACCCAAAAATATATCCCTCTTGATATTTATACCTTATGTCATAAATATATCATCAATATCTTAGATGTTAAATTCATCAAAACTATAGACTACTCTGAAGGGGTTTCCAACATTGTTCATGTATGCAAAAAAATCACCATGGTTATTTGAATTTGTATAGACATTCATAATATTAGCTTAGAATTTCCCAAAGAAATTTTTCCTTTACCATCAATTGATGCTACTTTTGTATCACCACCTACTATAAAATGTTATCTCTCATGGACAATTTCTTGAGATATAATCAAAATCATATCACTCTTAAAGATCAAAATAAAAACATGTTTACAATAGAATGGGGTACTTATTGTTATGTTAAAATGCATTTTATCCTTAAAAATATGGTTTCCACTTTTTAATGTGAAATAACCCATATATTTCATGATATCATACATAAAATAGTTGAACCTTATGTTTATGATATTTTTTCTAAGTTTAAGCATCAGGAAAATCATCTTCATGATCTTGATATAATTTTTATCATCACATCAAATAAAAAGTTAGACTCAATCCTTAAAAATGTGTTTAAGGTGCCACCTCTAGAAAATATTTAAGATTTTTAGTTTTTTTTACATGATATTGATGTATATCCTACTAAAATTAAAGTCATTTTTAGCATGCCTATTCCTTGTCCCATTCTATACATAGGAACATACCTTGACAAATTTGGGACAATCTAACATTTTTTTCCTGAGATGACTTACTATATTTATTCAGTTAACTCCCTTTTCAAGAATTGTATATCTTTATAATGGATTGATTCATGCCAAAACTCATTCTACAACATGAAATAATTCCTCCTACATCCTCCCACTCTTCAACCTCATTTCAATGATTGAAATTTTATCTTGTACTCTTCCTCTACCCAATATAAATTGGGGAAATGATTACACAACAAGATAAAATAGGTCATGAATATGTCATATATTATATCATTCATGCTCTCATAGACTATGACACATGTTATACCAAATTTGAATGTGATTGTCATTCCATTTACTTCACCACTACATGCTTTACTAAATAACTTATATCATCATCCATTATAATCCTATTCATCTTATTTTCTCTAAATATTTATTACCTAGTGATATAATTGTCAAATGTATGGTTCAATTTATGGAATTTGACTTGCAAATCATTATGCAAAAATCATTTAAATGCCAAGTAATTATCTTTAAACTTGCTAATCTTCCTATACCAACCACTAATCATCTTCCAGACACTCTTTTTGATGAATAAATCCTATATATTAAAGGTATTAATCAAGATATTTCACTCAAATATTATTTTAACCATTTTACAAGCAACCTAAAAATAAATAAATCTTTATTAATCAAACACTTACATTTTTAAAATAAGACCTAAAGTTATCATCAAATAATTACTAGAATTTATGATTGACTTGCCTGAAGATATTTGGAAACTCCACTTAGATGGTGTTAAATGTCAACAAGATAGGTATCATACCTCTTACTTTCTAATCAATATTTTATGTTACTAATAACATGGTTGAGTATGAGTCTCTCATTCTAGGCATGCAATATGCCATAGATTTAGACATCCCTTATCTACATGCTTTATGTTATTCACAACTAATTTTTCATCAAGTCAATGATGGATATAAATTTAAAAGTGAAAAAATTATTAATTATCACCAATTTTCCACCACTCTTTCTAAAGATATCGAATCCTTCATTATAGAAACAATTTCAGCAGAACAAAATGCCATAGCTAATTTGTTTGCTTCTCTCTTCACCCTCATCAATATATTTATGATTCATAATTTCTAATTAATATATAAAAAACACCATTTTAATTATGAACTACAAACAACTCTCTTATATGTCACATAAAGGCTATCACTATGTAACAAATCCCAGGGTATAAGAATATCATCCAATTTATCAAGCACCACACTTATCCTACAAATACTAATTCTTATGAAAATATCATAATCCATAAATAAGTTTAAAAATATGTATTAAGATATGAAATATTATATTATCATAATTCAAAAGGTGCAATATTCCATTGTTTCACCCAATATGAAGTCCATTCCCTTCTCGAACAATAACATGGGTCTTTTTCCAAGGGTTAGTACAACAGCCACACTACAACCCATAGATGCCTACATATGGGATAATTTTGACCCATACTTGAAAAATATGTTATCACATTCATTAAAAATTTTAATACTTTCCAATTACATGATGATCTTATTAAATATCCTAAAACTAAATTTCAAACATTAGAATCTCCTTGATTGTTTTCCATGTGGGGATTATATCCCTTAGAAAATTACCTCACTCTCAACATGGTCATGTAATAATCATCACATCCAATGATTATTTCACTAATTTGATTGAATTTATGCCTATTTTTAATGTCACAAGTATAATTATATCCAAAATCATAATTAATCAAATCATTTGTCAATTTGGTGTTCCCCACACCCTTATCTCTGACAATGATGGGAATTTCAAAAATAAGGATATGAAAGAGTCATGTGCTAAATTAAAAATCATCATAAATTTTACACACCTTATCATCCTAAATATAATGGACAAGTAGAGGCCAATAAAACAATTCTATAAAATATTACAAAAGATATTCAAGATTATCATTTTGCTAGCATCTCAAGCTTTATCCTACACTTTGGGCTTATCACATTAGCATTTGTAATGCTATTAGAGCAACCCCATTTTCCTTAGTATACATCTATTAATATTTATTACCTTTATAATTTGAGTTACCTTCCTTACACCTTTATCTTCATGACATTATCCCTGATGAATAACTTCATGAGGCATGTCTTTATGCTCTATACCTTCTTGATGAGTGTTGTATGAGTGATTTAAAACAAAACCACCAATACAAAGCTTGAATTCCTAAACAACATAACAAAAAGGTCAATTTTTTAACCTTTCATATAGGTTATTTAGTCCCTAGAATATACCCATGGAAAATAAGGAAATTACACCCAAAATGGTGGGGTCCTTATTTGTTTAAAGACATTCTTAGTCCTAGCACTTATAGGTTATAAACTAATAAAGGGCATATTTTCAAAAAACCCACTGACTCTCAAATTTTAATTAAATATTTTGCTTAAAATTTCATTTTAAATATTATTTTTATCTTGCATATATTTCCATATACTTTGGTGCTAACACTTCTTGCAAGTTTTTCAAAGCTTCTTAAAATGTAATATTGCATCAATTTTAGTATCCATAGTTCATATCATGGGTCATTTTGTATATCTACATTTCTTCACTTATATTTTTCATGATTTTGCATCATAATACTATAGATAGGACCTAACTATCCTCATGAATATTTTTCTATTTATTTTTCATTTTGTCAGCTAACCTTTAAGTCTCTTTTGAGTCATTGGATTCCATCTTTACAAACTTAATTACTTCTTTTACACCTCTACATTTTTACCTTTGTGAGTTTTAGTTTAATACCTTAGATAAGATGATTATTTCCTCATAAAATGCCATTATTTATTATAAACACCCTTAAATTTTTCACTTCTTTAATTTTCATTTTGTGGGTTGCATTGTAAGACCTCATATAGGATTAGGCCTTCCTTACAAATATTCATAAATTATTTTTGTTTACAACCTTAGATAAGTTTCTATCTCAAAAATATGGAAATGGTTTATAGTTGTGACTTGATAATATTAAATCCAGTCATATTATTTTGGTTGAAATAACTACATTGATTTATTCTCATGTCTCCACTCACATACACTATTTCTTACCATGATGATTCATAATTAATTGTCATTGTACCATATTAAAACTACACATTTTATATGAGTTGAGGTAACTCAATCATTCCATGTTCACCTCTATATTTTACCTTACTACATCACACTATGGTCACACCAAGGTCAGTTTCAAGATTAGACTCTTATCTAACATTAAAATATAGGATTTTTAGACACCATTCTCTACTAAGTTCTCTTTTCTAGTCACCAAGTGTAAGTTCTCTAGTGATAGTCATTTTTAATATGCATGTTTGGTTTTCAGAATCCTTATGGAGGAGTAATATACAAATCCATCAAAAATAAAATCTAAATCATTCAAACAAAATGCAATGATCAAAATTTAAAATCAAACATTCAAAATTCAAAATCACACTAAAATACATTATTCTTATCAGGGAAATATCCTATCGTAGTTGAAGCTCAAACTCCATAGTTGGCCTCATGCTAGATTTGAGGTCCACTAGGGTATAGTGGTCTAGTAGACTAGGATAAGAAGTATATATATATATATATATATATATATATATATATATATATATGGTAGCATTATATATCTATATATATATATATATATATATATATATATATATATATATATAATGCTACCATATATATATAATGCTACCTAATTTCTCATGAAAGCACCTAATTTTCACAGTAGATCAATGGATCTATAAGGGGTCTTGAGGAATGGGGAATATGTTGTGGGAAGGTAGGTATATTTTTATTTTTTTCATATATAGTCTTCATGGGATGATATTTATTCTTCACTCATTAACCCAAATTTACGTGGATAGGGTAAGTTCTCTACAGTCCTTAATGTTAACTTTGTATTGTCTCCCATAAGGATTATATTATTACCCTGGTCCCACCATCAATTCCCCCACCACCCATTTCATATCTTCCCTTAATAGGCAATTTTTTTTAAATATTTTCCCGATTTCTATATTTCCTATTCTTCATCTTCTTTGGACAGGCTCAAAATATGACTATTTTAGTTCATCTATCATTAGAATCAAAGTTTCATATTTGAATGGTTGTGATACACTTTATTAATCATTATATTATCCTTCTAATATTTCCATTTGTTATGTTTGAGACCTTGAATTTTTATTTTTCACCTTTTTTTAAATATTTTTTTATATATTTTAAATATTTTTTTCCTTTCCATTGGTGATTGAGTACAAATTGCTACTTTTCTTTTATCAATGTTGTTTACATTTTAACTTTTTGCATAATTATTTGATTATGTATTTTTACTTATCTTACATTGATTTTCATTCCATTATTGTAGTTTCATGTCTCCTTGGTTTGATTTGGATTTTTACATTTCTTACTTATGATGTATTTGTTGGGTTTTTCAATTATTTAGTAGCCTTGGATTTTTGGTTACACAATTTAATCTCATTATATTTAATTTCCTTTTTATTTTTGTCCTAACTTATCATTTATCATCCTAGCTTACCAAAATTCCAATTGAATTATTTAGTTATGAATGTTTTTGTTTCCTTTGATCTTTCCTCAGATTGTTTCTCTTTTCTCTTTAAATTTTTATCCTTGGGTCTATCCAAAGAAGTTATTGTGTCCTCCTTGATCAAGACTAAAAATAAATTACATAACCATTTATTAATAAAGGTAAGTCAAGTTATGTATATGATATTTTAAATCATTTATAAAAAATCCCTATTTTCACTTCAATTTATTGGCTCAATATTATGCATTTCTATGTTATTTCTTAAATCACCATCCCAATTACACCTACATTAAAAGTGATTAGATTTGAATGGGTCATATGTATACACATAATATTTTTAAATTTAACATTTACTAATGGTTTCTCTCTTGTAGGAACCTATCGAGTTTTCATTTCTCCAAGTACATACCTCAAAGGGTGCATTGAGAAAGGGGTGGGAAGACCATTGGTGTTTCACAAGATTATTTTTCAACTCTATATTACTTCAACCCATTACAAATATCACTTATCCAACTCCTAAATCAAAGAAAACCCATTTATCTATTTCATTAAGTAATTATCCTTTTAAATATCCCCTAACTAAGTAAACACCATTTTCTCCGACTAAGTTATCTAGGTCAACCCTATAATAAAAGTTAAAGTGTACATTATGGAACTAGGTCAGGTTGGACAACCTAGTTCATGGCCTAATGGTAACATTTTATTTAAAACTAGGTCATGTTGGTTGACCTCATAAAAAAAATTATGGAAGGGTTAGTACTTATCCATTGATATAAATACAATTCTCATTTCAATATAATGAGAGGAACATTCATTTTCACATTATTACATCTTATAATTCTACTACATCTATACTTAAAGGATCCATGACTTAGGGTTTGCCTTAGAGGTAAGATAAATTTTCTTATGGGAAGTCTTAGATATAAAGTAGGATTATTTTATCCTAGACCTTATTTATATAGTGTGATCCTTACAAATCCATAACAACCTCTTTCAAATCACCATTGACCAAGGGAGAGATTGAGACTTGATAGGTCCACCCAAAGGTAAGTATTCCTAACTTTTGTTCTTTTATTTTATTAATAGATATTGTATAAAGTAATATGTGTTGAATTTATATCTCCTTGCTTATATTAACTCTATACTTAAACTTAATATAGCTATAAGGTCTTCTTTTATTTCCATCTTCCACCTTAGGTATTCTATACCCCCATTTACCTCCCATGATCCCTTGATTATTTATTAATGTTAAACCATTCACATTGGTGTCCCAGTATTTGGTAAGCACTACATTAGTTTTATTTCATGTATTTATACTTAGATAGGTTTATTGCATAGTTTTATTTACCTATAAGTTTTAGAACCTTATCTTTTAGTGTTGTATGATAAATGTTCCCTTAGTTAAGTTTAGTGGATCTAATTTGGTCATGCCCCTGACATAAATAGTATTTCAATAGATGTTGGCTAATTAAATTATCTAATATTTTATTTAATCGGTAGGATAAGTTGTATATCTATCTTAATTTATTGAAGAAACAAGCCAAGGATGAAATTAAATCCAACAAAATAATGAAAAGTTATCTCACCAACATTCCAAAGATCTCACTGGCCTTCTTGGAACACTATATCTTGTGTTTGAATCTAATAATAATATATCAGAGAGTGTAGTCATTGCAAAAGTGTTTAGATGTGGTGCCTCTCATTTTTATCCCTTCAACTCAAAAACTATGAAACACACTTATCTATTTTGATGATCTATTTTATGTTTTGCAATGCATGGATAATGATAAAGTGACATGGTGGATGGATTTCCTTATGAAATTTATAAATCCACTTGTAAATTTATGTGTATCGAATTGTTTCAAGTTTACATATAAGCTCTTAAAAAAAATACTTAAGATTTATCATTAATAAAGGAAATATTAAATTTATTCCTATGTTGAGGAACCTTGAGCTTATTACCAGTTGGCACTCGTTCACCCTATCAAAATTTTACCAAAAGGTCATATCAAGAGCTTTAGTGCTCTACCTTTGCCACATCCTCCCTACCATCATCATAAAATATTAAAAATGGTTTAATAAAATAAGATACATTCTTAAAAATATCATAAGAATTTTGAATGGAATAGAGTCAACTCATGTCTCTTGATAGAGGAAAAATTTTCTAAAGATTGATTTTGAAAAATATTATGATCACATTTCCTTGCCATTTATCTTAGTTATTATAAAATTTTTTGGTTTGGTAATTTATTTATTTATAAGGTTCAAACTCTATTTTTTTAAGCTTATGTTTATCTCACCATCAATGATCAAAATTCACATAGTGTTGAGGCTTTTTTGTTTCATAATGATAGGGTTCCCTCTTGCCCTAACTTTTTATTTCTTCAATGTTGAAATCTTTAGTTATGTGCTTAATGACAAAGTGTACTATGGTATTATCATAGGAGTTTATCTTCTTAATCACTCCTCACATCTCATTAATGGCCATTTTGTTTATAACTCTTTCCTTGCGCTTGATGAGTAAGATGCCTCTTTCAAAGAGGTGATTCAATGCCTTGACATTTTTTTTAAATATTTTGGGTCAAGCGTATAATGGGATAAAACCTAGTGTTATATACATAGTATTATGCTCTTAAATTAGTTGATTCAAAATTATAAATACAAATAGATATAGAAATGACAAATTCTCAAAAAAATGTTATTTTATTTTATTTTTACAACTCCCCTCTATGCTCTAGTAGTGTATAATTGATAGAGTGGAAAATAATCACTTATTAGATTACTAAGTCTCACTCTCTTATGGGAAATTTTTAGGTCTACACCAAAAATTATTGTATCCACTCATTTATTTTGTTCCTATTTTTGGGCTATTTCTAAATCCTCGTATGAAAAATTAAAAAATGTTTTTGAGGAGTTTATATAGGCCAATGCTAAGCAGATGAGGATTTCACAAAGTGTCTTTGTACATGTGTTTTCTTCTTCATGACAAAGGAGAAATGGTAATCATTCATATTTATATAAAAATCATTGCTCTCTATGCTAAGTGGGATATAAGTGAAATTGAGGAAAGTTAGGATTGGAAAATATCTTAAGGTACTACATATTGTAAGTGATCCTTATGGAAATAATTGTTGTAAAAATATTAGATTTCACTCTCTTTTGATTACCTCTATCATTTTAAGTTATAAGAGTCCTTTGTAACTAAGAGCATCTAAAAAGCTTTTCAAATAGTGAAAACCTTTATGAAATAGGTCAGTAATGGATTTCATATTGGTATTTATTAATGACCAAAATATTTAGTGGTCCCCTATCATGACCAATACCAACCTCCCTCTTGTATATATGCTAGGCATAAAATATATTTTGATAAAAGGATTTTGAATTATTAAGGATGTATATTCCTCTCATGATTAGATATCATGGCACTCTGTGAAAGTTAAATCTAATTTGATTAATTCAAACATACCTTATAATATATGTATTTAGGATTTGATACCCAATGTCATGCTTTATAATATGGATCTATAACCTTGACTTGACTAGTGGTAGGATTGGTGGTGGAATTAAAATATCCCATTTATAAATAACTCTCCTAGTATATTCTACCATATTATGAGCCTATTCTCTTCAAATTTGGGTAATCTTAATAAGACATGAAATTTGTATTCCTCACTAATAACATGGATTACAAGGCTCCATATGATTTGTAATGTCAATCTTGAGCCCAAACTTACTCATTTTATGTATTGTTTGGTTTATCAAGGTCATCCTCTAGGGGAACATCTCAATAACATTGGGAATTTTAACCCAAAGTGCTTAGTTTTATCCCATCCTAAAACCTTCAAACACATTTTTGGGGAACTTTTGAGAGCTCATAATTCTTAAGAATGGATTCATAGTCTATTATATCCTTAACACCTAAACCCAATTAATTATTGCAAGGATTTTTTTTGGAGTTAAAGTTTAGTGACTTTCATACATTGATTTCAAACATAATTTATTCAAATATATCATTTTTTCATCTATGAAAGTCTAGGGATGCACTTATTTTTAATAATAAATATATTTATATGCAATTATTTGTTAATGATAAATTAATTTTAATTTATTTTACATTTTCACATATTAAAGAACATTCCAAGAAGGTATCCCTTGATTTTAAATATCTATAAGTTCTTCTAAAGAACTAAGGGAGTGTTCCATGCATAACGAGTTGAGTTCCTCTTGACAAACCCTTGCATGGCACTCCTCATCAACATCAAAACATTAAAAAATACACTCTTATAGTGGAAAACACTTTTTATTTACTTATCCTCAATTAAGGGGATGGATTCCACCCTCACATGGAAAATATTATATAGGCCCTTCTTGATCAAACTATCTTCTGTAGTGGGTCAAACTAGTGAGGATTTATGTTTTATTTCCTCATAGTTGGGTCTTAAACTTTTGTGGATCCTTGTAAATCCATTCATGATTTGTGGTTGGATCTTAATCCTCATTTGGTTAAACCCTTTTCATGTAGTTCTTACCATCTACCTCTACCACCTTCCCAGGTTATGGATTATGCCTAACTTTCTTATTTTTTATGCTTTGATGTTGCTTCTACATTTTTGAATGTAGTCAATGGATGTGTTTTTTTAAGCCATGTTTTTTTACTAACATAAAAATATGATCGTGAGTACCACCAACTACCTTTTTATTTTAACCATTTATGTGTTATATTTTTATGCAATTAACATATATCAATGATTTATAATAAAAATGAATACTTGCATCAAGAATCCTTTATTGTATCTATATTATTATTAAATTATAAATTCACTTTTAAACTCCAGACTAATATAGTAGCATCAAATTTCATGAATAATCCTAAATCAATCAAAAACATAGTTTACAAAATAATAAGATTGATTTTGTGCATAATTATTTTTTTGCACATAAGTCTTTTATAATGTTTTTCCTAACATTTTTATTGTGCACGTGTTTTTTTTTTTTTTTTTTTGAAATTTAAATAGTAACACACACTATATGCATTTATATTGAAATTGAAGGAAAGGATATCTTGAACAATAAATTGAAACCACCTATATCATAATAAATAACATATAAAGTCAGTTGAAGTATTCATTAAATATCATATATGGTTACAAAAATTGGTTCCATGAATAAATTTTATAACTTTTTTAATTTAAAAAAATAAAAATAAAAACAATGACAAAAATTTATTTACATTATGTTTTGATGTCTGTAAAATAATAATACAATGATGAAATACATAAATAAATACAAATTTATTTTGCATGTATAACCTATATAAACATAGATTTATATAATCAAATATGGTGGCCTTAAAATATCTTTCCAATTCTAATATTCTATTTTTTAAAAATTTATGTTTTTATAATATTGTCAAAAATATGGTAACATGTGCTCTTATTATTATTATTATTATTATTATTATTATTATTATTATTATTATTATTATTATTATTATTATTATTATTATTATTATTATTATTATTATTATTATTATCTCTTCAATTTTAAAGTGCATGTAAGCATTCATTGATTCATGTGTTATTAACCTAAATTAATACTACCATTAATGACATGTTGAAAAAATATAATCTATATATGAGCTCATCATCTATGAAAACAAGTTTAACAATTTATTTTTATTATTCAACGATACATAAAAGGCGTGGTCTTGTAATGGCTAGCATAGATATGGTGCCCTATCATTGATCATGTGGTAGATATGGAAAATTAATGAGTCATTACAATTATTAATGACTAATGACATTTATTGAGATTTTATGTTGGTAGCAATGCTGTGAAAATTCTATTATTATTAGTTTTCACATAGTGAAACATTCATTTTTCATATTCAATACTAAAATAAAGGATGAAATCATGATTATCTCTTTCCCTATCACACAAGTTGTTAATTTGCAAAGGTGAGACCCATAAATTTTGAAATAAATTCTCAATGTGATTTAGTTTGTTGGTCATTGATAATATTTTATGATGATAGTAGAGTTTGAAAATGGGTTTTTGATAGTTCTTTTATGTTGTTTCAAGTTCAAAAGGCCATTTATTTTTTATATCTTGACATGTATATATGAGAGTATATATGTGTAGTCATTGTCATGCATTTTTTTAAAATGTGTTGTAGAAAATATTTGTATATAGTTGTCTTTGTTTTTATGCTAGAAAAGCTATTTTGTTTGTTATGATTTGATGTATAGGGCATTGGTGATGCAACTTTTTTAATTCTTTAAGTGTATTTTATATAGTTGTTCATGAAATTTTGGGTTTAAAACATCATGTAATTTTATTAATTTGGCATGCATAGATTAGAGTTTGGACATGTAGTCATTATAAATTGTTTTTTTGCTAAGCTCTATAGTATAAAATATTATCATATAGTTATCTATATCATTGTAGTGGAAAAGCACAATTTACAAGAACAAGAGTCATAAACCTTAGATAATATTTTTAATTATTTAAGGTGATTGTGGAGATTAAAAAGTTATTTTAAATAGTTTTTTGGCCTATTTATTACTAGGTGGAACATACAAAGGTTGATAGGTCATAAAATTTAATTAATGATATTTATTATGATTTTTTATTGGTGGCAAGGCTGCAAAAAATATCTTTTTTGGTGGGGAGGAGTTCATATAAATAAACACTCATTTCAATTATTCGTGTGATAACTATGCATACATAGACTTGGGATTGATATAAAATGATTGAAAGGTGAGTAAAAATTTATTTATTCCTTTGCATGAATGCAAAACTAATATTTTATAGGTGTATGTTTTATTGTTGACATTTATACACATTATAAACCCAAAATAATATGAAAAATATATAAAAATCATTTTCAACATCCAATATCATATTAAAGAATATAAATATTTCATATTTTAAACTTACTCTCATAAATGATAAGCTTGCATAAAGATTCAAGTTTTTGAGTATGTTATTAATGTGCCTTGGATTTTGTATTTGATCAAAATTTGAAATTAGATGTTAGATAAGGAATGCAATAATATTTATTTTTATGCTAATGTTTATGGTCAGAAATTTCTATGAATGGTTGTCTCTATCCTCATCGTGGAAAGCATTAATTTGAAAACCTAATAACTATAAACCTAGAAACTATTTTTGGCTATGATTTAAATTGAAATTTTTTATCCTTGAAAGTTAGTATCAAATCAAGGTATGATATTTTGTTTCAATAGTAGTAAGAATTGGTTATGTTTTCATTGTTATTATAGTATTACGCTTAGTTTTCCTATTTTGATGTGTTCTTTATCAATCAAGCCCTTTTTATCATTTATCAAATTTGTGCATACCTTTCAACAATCATAAATTATAATAAATGACAAAATAAAATTGTTTAAACTTATAATATTTTGATATTATTGTGTTTCAAAGAAAATAAGATCAAGAAAGCACAAACATAATGTTCAAAGCCAACTTACTTCTTGACCACTGACAATGATTACCAAAAGATTAAAACATCTCATTATGTTTATTTCCTCATTTTTAAAATGGAAAAAAAACTAATAAAATAAAATAGCATAAAATAAAATTGATAGACATTTTAATCATCTCAAGGAATGGGAAAAAAAAAATGGGCATGGAAAACATATTAACTCAAATTACTACTCAAATTAATTTTACCACAACTATAGTTAGTCTCATTGACTATTAGAAAACCTGCATATTTACAATAAATTTTACATCAAGATAAATTTCAACATAAATTTTTTCATAATAAGCCAATGATTCTATGCCATTAAATGACACAATATTGTAAAAAATAATGAAATAAACAAGTTATGTTAATTATTCTATGAGCATATAGGGGTTTATAAATGCTTCTCTTATTTGATATTGAACCTAATGGGAATTTTATTACACAATTGGGCATGAAAATTTTCTATAACAAGATAAAATAGATCTAAAAATTATCTTTCTCTAAAATATTCAATTAAGCTTAATCTCAATGTAATATTAAACTTGTGCTCATACATGATGAGCTTGCACATATATTGATTTTTTCAATATTATATTAATGATCTCTAATTTTGATCTTTTGAAAAATTTATTACATTGATTGCCTCATAGGCATTAAGGATGACATACCTGATCGATGATTACCATTAAATTTGGAGGATGAATATGATAGTGTTTCTCTACTAGTGATGTGTGGATCACTTTAGTGCAGCCACATCATAGAGAGTGAGGGTCACTTTTGGGGGTGTATTGACTCACTAATAATGAGGTTGAAGATACATAAGGATGATAGGTTGGTAAATTTCACTAATGACATTTAATTTTTTTTGTTAGCAAGAAGGCCATGGAAAAGCTGTTATGATTTTTTGGTTTTCCATATAGTGAAACATTCATTTTTTTATTTATTGCAATAGATCTACATGCATATTCAAGGAATTGGGTGTGTAACCATTATGAGGTGGTTTAATATTGAATTAGTTTTTCTATGTGAGTGTGGTGAGAATATTTTTCATATGCAGGTTTTATTATTAAAATTGATACAATTTTTATTCTTTCCCAATAAGGTTTACATTAGAAAATGTCTATGTATGGGGGTCTCTATTATTGTGGAATAAATCATAGGTTTTCAAATGTGGGTTCCATAAATTGGAAATAATTTGTTCTTATAATTTTTTATGTTGGTCATTTTAACATGTGCACACATTTATAAGAACAACCTTTTCACTATTGTAGTGAATAAATAAAAATCTATCAAAACTACATGATTTTTTAAAAACACAAAAACATGAAAAAACTATCTAAAAACCTTTTTAAATAGCCACTTAATCCACACTTCATGGCATGGTGATATTTTTTGGGACTTAGGTTGTACCTATTAACAATTTGACCATAGGTAAAATTATCACCCTTATCATTCTAAACTTTTCATAAGTATGCTTCTTTGTCCAAATGTTAGGAATTGGGCTTGTTCAGATTTTCCAAAGGGTTCTTTTCCTTTTGGGAAAATTCATCTCAAATTTTTGATGGTGAATTTCAAAATTATGAAGGCATCTACAATTTTTCTAAAGACTATTTCATAGAGGCAAAAATGGGTTCCCTTTTCCTTTGGAGAAGTCTATTTCAAAAGTTTCAATAGGACTATTTCACTTTTTCGAGGGATACTTTCACTTTTTCAAAGGGTCACTGGAAAAAATTTTGAAGGGTATGTTACTTTTGGGAAGGTTCTTTGCAAGGAAAAAAGGCAATTATGAAAGGCTGAAGGACTATTTTCAAAAAAACCAAAGGGTCAATTCTATGGAAAAGTGGACCATTTCAAAAAGTCTGAAGGGCAAGTGAACCATTCCAATTTATTCAAAGGGATATTTCAAAAGAGTTCATTTCAAACATTTGAAAGGATAAAAATCCTAAAGGGATATTTTAGAATGTCAAGGGATATCTTCCATTAAAAAAAAGACATTTTTAAAAATTCCAAAGGGACATACGAAAAGCCCAAAGGATCCCTTTCGCTTTGGGAAAGTCATTGTCAAAAATCCCAAAAGGATAGTTTTAAGAAGACAAAGGGTTACTTAGAGAATGTCGAGGGACATTTTGAAGTTCAAATGGTCACTTGGAAAAGTTCTAAAGGGTTTATGCCCTACAGAAAAGGACTTTACAAAAAATCTAAGGAATATTTTATAAAATCTCAAAGGGTAATTTGCTAAGCCTGAAAGACGTAATTCCTTCAAACTTTTTATCTGAAGGAATTGAATAGAAAAGGTCATAGACAAAAAAATGAAGGAATTCCTTCAGACAAATTATCTAAGAGAATTCCTTCAGAATATTTACCCGTGGGAAAATATACATAGATAAATATTCTAAGGGAATTCCTTCAAACAAATTGTTTGAAAGAATTCCTTCAGAGAGTTTAGCAAGGGGAAAGTTTGAGCATAAGTAGAGAATGAGAGATAATTCCCATGGACAATTTGTCTATCAAAAAGTGACAAATACAAAGAACCCAAAGGTAGAATTCCTTCAAAAAATTTGTCTGAAGGAAATTAAAAAGAACAAAGCCATAGGTAATAAGCTGAAAGACAAAAAGTCTATGGAAATAAATAATTAGAGGCTAAAGGGAAGAGCCAAAATAGATTATCCATAGGATTTATGCATAGAAGTGAAGAACCAAAAAAATTCAAGAGATTTCAATATAAAATAAATAGATTAACACATTCTATAACATGCAAAGTGGCCCAAAATAGGATTAGACATGTCTAAGATGTGTAACTATTTCAAACATGACAGCTTCAATTCTAAAATGGAGACTTGTTTACATGAAGGATTAAAGGATTTTAACATTGGAGAGCTCAAAAAAAAATTTAATGAATTCGCTCTCATTAATCTAAGCCTTTCAAATGTTTCTATCAGTTTAAGTAGAGTTCTAAAGTCAAATGTGGCATAGCTTTTTCATTCAAGTGGAGTTGATTGTTCTTAATTTATAGATTTGACTAGTTATCAAGTGCCACATCTACTCATGATTTCCATGAAAATGAGGACTTATCTTGTTCCAAATTAGATTCAAATAAGTTCAATCTTGAGTTAAGACATCTAATATTGGCATATATTTCATGTATAAGGTAGATTAGTCCAAGCTTGAGCCCACCATCCATTTTCAACACTAAAGGGTTTTTCATGCAAGACAAAAGACAAGAAGATATTCATAGAAGGATTTTTTATCTTGGCATAATGGACATTAGACTTGTTTAATGTAATATTTGACCTCATTTTATATTTTTAGCACCAACCTCTTGGTTGTTGTATGTCTTTTATATAAGTTAGCTTTTCAGCCTTCAATTGTATCCCTTTTTTGGCAAGACCAAATTCTACCAAATACTGAGTTGTAACCTTTTTTAGATCAATAGAAGAACTATTTTCAATTTATAGCTATTTGTATAGTGTATTTGTGTTAGTGATTTACATAAGTGATAAAATTTTCTTCCTTATCAAGTCTTGATTCTTACCTAGTTACTATCTAATCAGATTATGTAGGTCATGTTTTATGTTTAAACATCTCTTGGATAAACTTATAGTGGATATAAGTGGATAGTTAGTGCCTTGAATCAGGCCCATTCCATAATTTCTCTCAAGTTTTAATCACCAGATAAATCCTTTTCATAAAATCCTTATGCATAGTGGTCAATTGGAGTTGAAAGTTTAGCCCTTTTCTTGTCTAGATTAGTGTTTTTAGGAGTTCAAATTGAGTGGATCAATTCAAAATTCAAGTGTATCATCATCATTAGATAGGATTTTATTTCAAGTTTATTTATCCCTTTTCTCAAGTAGTTTTTATCATAGAACAAGGATACTAATCTATACACCAAAGGGAGCTATCCCTTAGAATCTAGAGATTTAATCCACTAATGAGGTCACCCATAACCTAGGATTATTATCATGTTTAAGTAGACTTTGAAGGCCTAAAAATAACTTTACAAGGGTACAAGTCTAATTGACAATAGTTTTTGGCATCCCTGATGGGACCCATTAGAGCTGGTCTTGATGAAATTGTAGTTGTAGTAGTGTTCTTCAAGAAGTATTTGGTGATTCCAAACTCAACTAGTTGATTCTAATGATTCATTCATAGTTTTCATATAAGTATATTTTTATTGCATTATCATGAATGAGTTTTGATGTTTGTGTATGAAGATAATTCCTATGCTATGTTCCTTGTCAGCCCAATGATGGATCATACCAACCTTGTCATGATACCTATGAGTCTTTTTATGAGCCTAATCAACCTTATCAGGAGTATTATCAATGTTATGTTGAGCCTTATCAAGTTTCTCATGATCCTTATTATCAAGATCATGACTCTTACCTTCCTTATGAGCCATATCAGTCTCAAAATTAGTTTTCACCTTTCTCATATGGTTATGATGTTGCATATGAGAAACCTTGTCTCCAAGAAATAATGGATGAAATAGAGCTCAGAACACTAGCATATGCAATAAAAGTTTATTCAAACTCTCAATATGAAGAAGTGAATGGTCTATTCTAAAATGTGTCTAATGATATAGAAGAGATAAATGAGCTATGTATTTTTGTATTATAGAATATGGAGGCTTGGGAGAGGAAAAAAATTGAGTTGAGCCACTTGTCTATAAAGTTTTCGTGTATTCTTTATTCTCATGAAGTTCTTAACAATACCCAGTGTGTGCCGAGGGAACTTCCTAGTTGGATTCAAGAGCCTATTCAATAGCCTATTTAAGAGCCTATTCAAGAGCCTATTAAAGATACTATTCATGAGGTTAAGCCTTCTTATAGTCCCCTTTCTTCACCACTCATCTCTCAAGCATAAGTTGTTCATGAGGACAAGGAGATTTTAGACTTTGATGAGGTAATGGCTAAGTGGAAGGAATAAAATACATAAGTCTTTAAGAGTTTCTCTTTCCCTACTCTCCAAAACTCCCTAGATAATTCCATTGTTCTCTAGATTCTAAAATTTTATCATGATCAACCTCTCATGCTTCATTCTCCCTCTCAAACAAATGAATGTCATTACCCTCCCACCATCTCCCTTATTTAGGAGGAGTCTGTTCTCTAGAAGATTGAAAAAGAGGTTGCAAATAAAGGTCACGTTCTTGAAAAATGTGTAGAGGATGATTCAAGTGTGTTTGAGGAGGAATTTCCTTTTGATACTTCACTTAATTTTGTAGTTGATAATCTAATTATAGTTAAGAATGAGAAAGATGATCTTGATGTGGAAGAACTCCAAGAAGAGCTGGTACAAATTGAAGTCATAAACGAGTTATAGGTATCTCCTATTGAGAAGGATGCAAATAGATTTCAAGCTAATTCTATTCAAATAGATCAAAATGAAGAATAAAAAGATGATTGGTAGTTATACTTTTAATCTCTATAAGAGATTGAATAACTTTGTATGGATATGTTGTCTATTGAAGAGCATGTTTATGAGAAATTTGATCAAGAATCACCTAACCAAGATTGTAATATAGATTGGGTTGCATATTCAAAGCTCTTTGAAGATCTGGATGAACTTGTAGCAGTTGATAAGAAGGATGAGGTCACTCAAGGATAATTCATAAATGAGATATCACTTGACAAGGTGGTAGATGACAAGCAGTATGAAAAAGATCTAAAAGTACTAAATGAGTTTGTCTTTGTTGGTGATTGGTTTTCTATTGATGACTCATTTGAGAAGATGCTAATATAGTTAGTAGACAATATAAATGTCTTATCAAAGGTTATGATTAATAAACATCCTGCCTTGCAACTTGTACCATCTCTTGGAGTGACTAAGTTTATGAATTTCTCTTTTGATCTAGGTGGATCATGCTTTTTCATAGTTATCTAGGTTCCTTACTAGTTTATTTTGCAGCCATAGATTAGATCTTTCATTTCTTTTTGAATTCAAGTATCATGTATATGGCTAGGTTCTCAAGCATAGTAGGTATGTTTCCCATCTGAGTTGCTAAAATGTTGACAATTTGACCATAGGTCAAATTATCACCCTTATCATTCTAAACTTTGCATAAGCATGCTTCTTTGTCCAAATGTTAGGAATTAGGCTTGTTCATATTTTCTAAAAGGGTTCTTTTCCTTTCAAAAAATTTCATCTCAAAGTTATGACCATGCAATTCAA
The DNA here is from genome assembly GCA_037957365.1 of Torreya grandis. Lineage (NCBI taxonomy): Eukaryota > Viridiplantae > Streptophyta > Pinopsida > Cupressales > Taxaceae > Torreya > Torreya grandis. The sequence goes on along the minus strand of JARHVA010002714.1, from coordinate 769,144 downwards.
AATTTTGAAGGCCTCTACAATTTTTCTAAAGACTATTTCATAAAGGCAAAAAGGGGTTCTCTTTTCCTTTGGAGAAGTCTATTTCAAAAGTTTTGATAGGACCATTTCACTTTTTTGATGGGCACTTTCACTTTTTTGAAGGGTCATTGGCAAAATGTTTGAAGTCTATGTTCCCTTCGAGAAAGTACTTTTCAAGGAGAAAAGGCACTTCCAAAAGGTTGAAGGACCATTTTCAAAAAAAATTAAGGGTCAATTTTGTGGAAAGGTAGACCATTTTAAAAAGTCTGAAGGGTAGGTGAACCATTCCAATTTGTCTAAAGGGCTCTTTCAAAGGATTTCATTTCAAACTTTCAAAAGGATGAAAATCTTGAAGGGATATTTTAGAATGTTGAAGGGTATCTACTCTTCAAAAAAAGACATTTGCAAACACTCTGAAGGGACATACAAAAATCTTGAAGGATCTCTTTCCCTTTAGTAAAGTCATTATCAAAAATCCAAAAAGGACAGTTTCAAAAATCTAAAGGGTTACTTAGAGAATGTTGAGGGACATTTTGAAGTTTAAAGGGTCAATTGGAAAAGTTCCAAAGGGATTGTACCCTTCAGAAAAGGACTTTACATAAAATGCAAAGGCCATTTTATTAAAGCTCAAAGGGTTATTTTCTAAGCCCAAAATACCTAATTCCTTCAAACATTTTATCTAAAGGAATTGAACAGAAAAGGTTGCAGACAAAAGATCAAAGGCATTCCTTTAGATAAATTATCTAAAAGAATTCCTTTGAAAGATTTACCTATGGGAAAATATACATAGACAAAAATTCTAAAATAATTCCTTTGGACAAATTTTCTAAAAGAATTCTTTTGGAGGGTTTACCAAGGGGAAAGTCCAAACAAAAGCAAAGAAGGAGAGACAATTCCTATGGACAATTTGTCTATGGGAAAGTGACAAAGACAAAGACCATAAAGGTATAATTCCTTTGAAATTTTTGTCCAAAGGAAATATAAAAGAACAAAGCTGTGGGAATTAGAAATAAACAATCAGAGGCCAAAGGGAAGAGCACAAATAGCTTGTCCATAGGATATATGCATAGAAGCAAAGAACCAAAAACTAAATTAAAGAGATTTCAACACCCAATAAATATATTAATGCATTCTATAGCATGTAAAGTGGCCCAAAATAGGATTAGACATGTCCAATATGTGTAACCATTTCAAACACGACACCTTTAATTCTAAAATGGAAACTCATTTACATGAAGGACTCAAGGAGTTTAACATTGGGGAGATAAACACAAAATTTCATGCATTCACTCTCATTAATCTGAGCCTTTCAAATGTTTCCAATAGTTCAAGTGGAGTTATAAAGTTAGACATGGTGTAGTTTTTTCATGTAAGTGGAGTTGATTATTCTTAATTTATAGAGTTGATTGGTTATCAAGTTTCACATCTACTCATGATTTCCATGCAAAGGAGGACTTTTCTTGTTCTAAATCAGATTCAATTGGTTCAATCTTGAGTTAAGACATCTAAGATTGGTGTAGATTTCATGTATGAGGTAGATTAGTCCAAGCTTGAGCCCACCATCCATTTTCAATGCCAAAGGGTTTTTCATGCAAGACAAAAGAAGATATTCTTAGAAGGATTTGTTATCTTGTCATAACAGACATTAGACTTGGTTAATGTAAGAGTTGACCTCCTTTTCTATATATAGCACCAACCTCTTGGCTATCATATGTTTTCTATATAAATTAGATTTTTAGCCTTGAATTGTATCCCTTTTTTTGGCAAGACCAAATTCTGCCAAAGACTGAGTTCTAACCTTTTTCAAATTAATAAGACTATTTTAAATTTCCATCTACTGGTAAAGTGTATTTATGTTAGTGATTTTCATAAGTGATAGAATTTTCTTCCTTGTCAAGTCTTGATTCTTACCTAGTTACTAGTAGATTAGATTATGCAGGTCATGTTTTATGTTTAAACATCTCTTAGCTAAAGTTACAGTTGATATAAGTGGCTATTTAGTTCCTTGAATCAAGCCTATTCCATCATTTCCCTCAATCTTTAATCACTAGATAAATCCTTTTCATGAAATGCGTATGCAAAGTGGTTAATTAGAGTTGAAAGTTTAGCCCTTTCCTTGTCTAGATCAATGTTTTTAGGAGCTCAAATTGGCTGGATCAATTCAAAATTTAGGTGTATCACCATCATTAGATAGGATTTTATTTCAAGTTTATTTTTCCCTTTTCTCAAGTAGTTTATATCATATAACAAAGATCCTAATCGATACACCAAAGGGAGCTAGCCCTTAGAATCTATAGATCTAATCCACTGATTAGGTCACCCACAACCTAGGATTGTTTTCATGTTTTAGTAGACTTTGAAGGCCTAAAACTACCTTGACAAGGGTGCAAGTCTAATTGACAACAGTACCCTAGCTGATAAGAAGATTGTTCAAGTCTCATAACTAAACCTAGTTAAACATTATATTGGCCTAAGACTGTGGGTTATCTATTTATAGGCCAAACCTATAGAATTAAACAGGATAGCTCCCTTGATATATCAATATGGCTCCTTTCCTAAAACCTATGCTTATCTCAAGGAAAAGGGAAAGATAAGAAAACTAAAATTAGAACCTAATCTATATGTTGATGAACTAAATTTTTCAATGATCCACTCTCAACATAACACTTTAATGACTATTAATGAATCCAATAGAGACAAGAATTGATCATATTTTATGACAAGGTTCCAAACATGAGTTTTTTACATGAAGGTTAGGCATAAATCTATAACTTGAAGGGTAGAAAATATAAGGTCTATGTTAGACACTATAAGCTCTTTGACACTTCAAGGGAAATTTCCTTAAAAAGTACTTCACACAACCTGTAAGGAACTATAATAGTAAAATAAAGGCATGTGAAGGACATGCATGATGAAAGATAACACACAATATGCAAATCAAATTTAATGAGATACACTTAACATCCACTCAGAATCTAAACTTGTATTATATTACTTCAAAGAGTTTTACATAGTGATTTTAGCAAAGCTTTGCTATACCCAGTCGAAGGATTCAAATCAAGATGTTAATGCCTACATTTATAAGAAGAATAAAAGGTAGGAGAGGGTAAATTTGGAATAGAAGGGGTCATTAATGAGATAAATATGGATTTGATAGTTACAATGTCATTTCCTTCTTTTATGATCATTAACAATCTCTCAATGAGGCCATTTTGGTGTAGAGGTGGTTGTAATTCCCTCAACAATTATTAGGTGAAATAGGCCACCATAGTTATGTAGAAGTCTATAATTCTTCAAGGCAAATTGACAAAGTCAAGAAAATTGTCTCATTTCCCCATCACAACCATGAAATGTGCATTCAATGCTCCTTAAGGGTCAGTTACCCAACATGACACATTACCTTGATTCATTCAATTAATCTTTCAATGTTAAATTAATCCTCTTTGATGATTAATTAGGCCAATTAAGCCTATCACACTAAATTACCTAAGTGTTGAAACTGAGAGCCATAAAACCTACATAAAATCTTTTAAACCTATGTGTTAATGTGCTCCATGACTAAAAAAGCACTTCCAACCATGACATGGGCTTGAAACTCTACTCTTTCAGTCTGACTAGTCTGCCTATGTGGCATTTCCTTACCAAACTATCTATTTCATTTTAAAACCTAACTATTGTCACTTTAAACACGTCTTCATCCTGTGCCCCCTAGAAATTTGATCAAATCTTCTTCATCTATCTCCTTGGGAGTCTCCTAGCTTTGACTTTCAACATTGGCCATTGATTTGATCTAGGTTTCACAAACTGTGACACCTGACAGCCCCACATTCATTTTATGTACTCTATTATTAGTATCCATTTAGTTAATGTACTTATACCACTTGGTGACCTCACATGAAATCTAGGCTCATTAAATTTACTAACTCAATTTTCACCATTGATCTTTGATCTACATAGTTGAACATGCATCCTAGATCTATATTGACTTATTGACTTCAATGAAACCCATGTGTCATTGATCTATTGATCTAATAGAGCATGGATTTGAAAATTGATAGCCCCACTTTCAATTCATATCTTTTTTAATATTTTTTAACCTAAACAACTATTTCTTATTTCCTTATTTTGACATTTCCTGGCACATCCCACACTGCTAGATCAAATTCAAAGGCTTATATCTTATGATAGGAAACACACCAAGACACAAAAATTTTAGGGGATGTTCAAGGAAAAAATATACAATTTTCATGGGATTTAAATTTAAACACTTTAGAAATGATGACACTATTTTATTCAATCTTAACATGGGGAACAAAGACCTTCATAGACTATTTAGGTAGGTTTGAAGTACGACCAGATAGTAACTTTACTAAACATGCCTTAAAGACTTATAGCATGATTAAATAACAAGTTTAAAACATGATTCATGACCCAAAGCTATAGTTTTGTCCAATTTTTAAGTCTATAAATATAAATTTACCAACATTTATGGTGACTCTATTGGCTTGACCAGCTTGCTGGTCTTGGAACCCAAAAAGTTGATCAAAACTTGCTCATGATAGCTAGAAAAATTAGGTATAACTAAAATATGGATATTGAAAACATTTTGAATAAATTATATGCACACATAATAAATAGGAAATAAATAATAACATACCAAAAAAACTACGTAATTATCAAAAATAAATGATGAATAGAACAATGTACAAGAGCACTTGGAGGTAAAGACAAACCTATCTACCTATGGACAAAGCTCATGAAAGAAGACTAATATCATAATTTTATATACCTCCCATTGACAATAATAGGAAGGATATCTCCATTAAACATATAAAACTCAAAGTCATTACTCTCCTTATAATATGTGATGAATAAGGCCCACTCCATAGACTATCAAACTTGGAGTGCTTTCCTGGCTTTGCATGGTCCTCATCCCATTTGAGGACTATATCACCTTATTATAATGATTTAGAGGAGGATATATTATCAAATGAACTTTTCACTTGGTATTGATAATACTATATTATTTGTATATTATTTTCTTTTATCTCCTCTAGATATCTTATTTCATTTAATCTTACTTGCAGAGCTTCATCCTCTTGGAGCTCAAGTTGGTGTGTAAGCTCTAATACAGAAAGTTTAAGAGAGATAGGAAGTTTGGTTTCTCTACCATAGAAAAATATTTTTTGGGAGTGTCTATTATCCTTCTTATGTGTCACTCTATCTACCTATAGGTCAGTCCTCAATCTAGTATGCCATTCCTTTTGACTATCTTCCATAGTCCTCTTGATAATCCTCAACAAGTTCATGTTTGTGGACTTTGTTATTCCATTACCATATGGTTAATAGTTAGAGGATAATCTTAGATAAATTCCATATTATTGATGCCACTCACATGCCTTGCTGATGTTTAATTCCAATGCATTATCATAAACAATTATAGAGGGCACATCAAATCTGGTTACAAGGCTATCATAAAAGTCTAAGACAGAACCTTCATTAGCTTCTTTGAGGGTATCTACTTAAACCCACCTTGTGAATTATTTTTTAGTTGTAATGATACATTTATTTCCTTTTATTTAATGATGGTGTATCATACCTATGAATTCTAAGCCCCATTATATGAAGGGTTGTTTTACTTATATGGGTTGTAAGGGAAGGCAACTAGTTTCTATTTGCCAATAAACATTGCACATTTTAGACACTTTCTTAACCAAGAGTTTGCATATATAAATAATGGGGGAAAAAATTACTTGTCTTTTAATGATCTTAGAGGCTATTTTCTTGGAAACAAAGTGCCCACTAGCTGGACCATTATAGAACTATTCAAGTAACTTGTGTATTTGGCATGATTCCACACACCTCAAAAGTATGTCTTATATGTCCCTCTTGAAAACCACTCCATTAATCATAACATAAGGTAGGATTTTTAGTTTTAAATTTATTCTCTTGGATCTACCTATCCCCATGGTACATTGGCCTAACTCAATAAATCTGATTATATCGTGCATCCAACTGGAAGGCATGTTGTCTATAGCTACTTTTTGGTTATCATGGGCTGCCAACACTTGGTCTCTATCCTAATTCACTTATAATACAAGGGGATCACATAAACCTCTACCCCTTAAAATATTTTTAAATATAACCTAAATCTCATACTCCATACATTTTTTCACCCACCCATCCCTTTTCTCATCGAGGCCTCTGCTGAGTATAAACTCTTTAATGTTTAGGTGTGTTACCATGAGTATGATATTACTATTGGAGACCATGTGACTAAATTTATTAAAATTTATCACTACTAAAAGAACATTTTTATATAAAAATATATACCTCTCCTTTTACCCTTCTAAGGCCTGACTAAAAAAGATAATAGGATGTTCTAAACCTTGCTCATTCTACTACATCAACATGGCAGAGATTGTATCCAATGTAGAGAAGGCATACAATTAGAACTATCTATTAAAACATGGATTAAGGAGTGTAGGGGAATTATATATGGCCTCATTAATGATCTCAAATCTCCTCTTACCTTTTTTTCTTTATGGAAACTCCTTGTGCTTCCTCCGCATGTGAGTGAGAGGCTTGACCAGCTGTGCAAAACCTAGGATAAACCTTCCTATAAAATTAATCTTCACCAAAAAAATTTGTAGACCCTTTGTATTCTTGGGTAGGATTAAGGATAATATGGACTCAAATCATTTAGGGTCTATGGAAATACCATCCTTTGACACTACATGGCCCAATAACCTTCTCTCATGAACACCAAATATGCACTTTTTAGGATTCAATGATACACTAAATTACTACATATTTCAAAGACTAATTTTAAGTGATCAATGTGATCAGCTATGTATTTTGAGAAAATATTAATTTCATTTAGGTAGATGAAAACCATGTAATTGATTAAACCTTAAAAGGAAACATCCATTTCCCTTTGGAAGGTTTCCCCAATATTAGACAGTCTAAAACACATTTTCATATATGCATAAGTGTGCATTTTGTAGTGAAGGTAGTCTTATGCCTATCTTCATCCTTGACCATGATCTGATTATACCCAGAGTATCCATAAAGTAATGAGAATCTCTAAGAACCTACCACCTTTTAAAGAATCTGATCCATTGAGGGAAATGGGTAATGGTCTTTTAGGGACACCTTATTAAGGTCCCTAAATTCAACACAAAAACGTATTTCCCCATTATTATTCCTCACTATCACAAGGTTTTCCACCTATGAGTAATGTTTAATGGCAAATATTATCCTTGATTTAATTAGTTTAAACAACTCCCTTCTCATTAACTCTTCCACTTTTGGATTGACAGGCCTTAATTTTTACCTGACTAGTTTTGCATTGCTCTCTAGCTTGATGGTATGATGTGAAAGTTTGGGGTTAAATACCTTCAAATCCTTGTATTCCCATGAAAATAAATCAGATTATTTTTGGAATAAATCAATAAATTTATCTCTCTATCTTTTTGTGTTGATCTTTCCTAACTTTAGCAACTTGTCTTTGAATATCTCTACCCTTTCATAATGTTCTTTTGTAGCTAAGATGTATGATTTATATCTTATCACTTGATCATATTAATTAAATATGTTTTATAATGTTATAAGCCTCTAAGGAAGCTTTTTATACCTTATTTACACTATATAATCATCATATTGGTGTTGGTACTTGTTTTGATTCTTGTAGTAAAATCTTTCCTCTTGTATAAGAAAACACACAATTTGATCATCACTATCAAACACTTGCCAATTCCCCTCATTGTTAGGTACATCTAGCTTAAATATTACCTTGATATTATATTGAATTTGGCTACCTTTAAATCCTTATACAATCTCATACTAATCTCCAATAGATGCAAGCCTATTTGCATATTGGTTTGCCTCTCTTGGTTTAAAATGTATGTTGAATGCCAAGAATTCCTCTATGATATCCCATACATATTGTTTATAATATTTAAAATGATGATTCTTGACTAAAATTATGACTCACACTTATTTCACAACAAACTCACTATCATCCTTAACTTGAAGGAGTTTGACACCTCTCCTTCTTGTCTCTTGCAAACCATGTAGAAGGGCCTCATATTTAGCTATATTTGAAGTGCAACTGAATTGAAATATTGCAGATGAATAATACTTCCAATTTGAGTGTGAAATAAACATGACTCAATACCATTCTTAACCTTGATCCATTAATAAAGTCCATAAACCATCTTCCTCTTGAGTGGTGTTAGTTAGGAAAGGTATAGCAACACCCTCCTCATGCATACAATACACACCTAAATCTGCATCTTTAATGTTACTATAGGGATCAAATCCATGATTTTCATCTACCCATTAATCCAATTAAAGGTATGAAATTCCTTCCATATGGTCATGGGTCTCTTTCTCACTAGCATTTTCATCCTCATCAAGTATGGTGTAGTAGGCATACAGGGCTCCAAAAGGAACCAAGAGATAAGTTATAACCTAATAGTGACCCTAGTCCCATATCTGGTCCTAAATACTATGTATGACCATTAAAATGAAAAATAACCCCTAATTTTTTTAGTAAAGTCCCTAGATAGGCATAGGGAAAAGTATGGAGATAGGTCTATAACCATTACATCTTGTGTGTTGACATTATTTGGGCAAGCTATCAATATAATCTTAAGGTATTTCAAGACACCTACTATTTTAGTGGGAGAACATCCAACTGAAGAACACCCTTCTCATTAGGTACATATTTAAGATCAATCTCATTTGTTATGGCCTTAGGCATAACTGAGGTTAAGGATCCTAAATCTATCATAAAACTATTCACAAGATAGTCCCCTATGATGACTAACAAATAGAATGGAGGGGGATTGACAACCTTAGGAGAATGACCAAAATTTTGATCTTGATATTGACTAGGATATTTATTAGGAATTTGGATTTGACTAGGATGATTACTATTAGCAAAAATAATGTATACCTTATTAGTTTCCTTGTTCACATGAGAGGATTTGGAGAGCTCTTGTTAAAGGATCTCTTTCTACCCCAAAATAGATAAAGCATAAAAATTGACATAATGACATTAGACATTTTCATACAATCCACAATATTGAAAGGAATACTAATGATTTTGAACTATACCTTAGAAGTCAAAGTGTCACTTGGTGCTTAAGTGACATGAGAAATAAAAGGAGACCTCTACTATTGACCATGATGCTAAGGCATTGGTTGAGTTACAAGGGCCTTAGGAGCTATATTTGAAGTGACAGGATACTAACTAACTAGTAGGGGTGTTAAATAAACCTTAGGTTATCCCAAATTATCTTCCACCATTCTTCTCTTAGCTCTTATATGGGTTGCAACTAACTCATATGTATTTTGTGTAGTCTACCCCATGTTGGCTACTACATGTTCAAATGCATGTTCTCCTTCTTGAAAACTTATACAAGTAGTATCAATTGTTGCCTTATCCATTCTTCCTTGCTATTGAATTGGGGCCTCTAATGGTTTCAAGGTAGGCATATCACTTTGATTGATTTGAGGACCTTGTGGTGGAGGTGGCATTGTGTCAGAACCTTGATATGGAGGATTATGATGCCAACTAGGACCTTGATATATCTCTAAAATTTTATCCATCACAAACTCATTACACTACCCTCTTGATAGACATTAACCCTTTTATACAAGATTATTTTGATTAGGGACCAAGGATCTTGAGCTACTTTTAGCTGTGGGGTTAAAAATATTATAAGGTTTGACTTGAGTAATTTGGCCTTGGGCTTGTTGGTTTGATTGATAGGGGGTTTTTTTATAGGAATAAGAAGGGTATTAGGCTTGAAAATAACCTTGGTATGACCTATATGAAGTATGTTTTTGCCTCTCTATATCCACTAACTTATTATTTTTTGCCTTTAACAATCATTCAATCTTTTTAATTCTATCCACTTGACTATCATTAGGTTGTACTTGATCATTTAGAGTGGGAAAGGGAACAATGGGAGGTGGAGTTAGTTGGAGCTTAGGAAAGAGGGGTTTTGTCATATAAAATGTGAAATTTGATGACTTAATCATGGCTAATGACACCTATTCCATAGGTAATCTTTCTTACACAACTCTTCTAAGCTATTCTTTCACTAATTTGTAGTCATCCCTAGCCTTCCAAAATTAATCACTTTAGGCCTAGTTAGTTATTTTAGGCCTAGATCCATCCCCATTGACCTCATTCCATTAATACAATAGTACCCAACTTAGATAGGAGCGCTGAAACCTAGGGTGTCCTAATTTTGGCATTGTTATCCAAGTTTATTTTTGTTCTTAACAATTAGATTCTTTCGAATCCTTATCCTTTTCCTTATTGGCCTAATGTGAATTCATTTCACCCATGATCATTAATTTCCTTATAAAATGCCATTTAAATTCCATTTATAAGGGTTGGCACTCATTTACAAGAGAGAAGCAAGAATACAAGCAAGCACACTCAAGCACTCTTCCCTATTCTCTGCATATAGCCTTCCAAGATCATTTCAAGCCTATTCAAACCTTTGCACCCACCCCTAGCCTTCTGAATTACATCTAATTTTGCATCTAGTTGCATTTATTATACATAATCGCAACAAGCACTTCAATGGGAGATCTACATTAGCTTGATCCCTCCTTAAAGTATTGGTATGTAGGAAGTGTGCCCACACATGGGGTGTGAAGTGTGTCTAACATATCCTTTACACATTAACCCCTTCTCTATGTTTTTTGATTTTTCATTCAAGTTCAAGCACAAATATCTCTTAGGGATTTTAAGATTAAAAAATAGATGCACAAGGAGCTTCGTAGGCTTCTAGGCTTTGATATTTCACTGATAGGGTAACATAGGCCTACCAAATAGAACCCAAAAATATTAGACCACTTGGACAACAATGCCAAAAATGACTACAACACTAGATAATAGGGTGTCCCACTTTCAACACTCCTATCCAACCTAGAAATTTACTTCAAGATCTAGTTCTTGATAATTTTCCAGTTCTACTCCTCCAATATTAGACCCTGTCTCAATCTAGATCATTCAAAATAAGCTAAGTTATATTTCCCTTATTTATTAAAAATCTAATTACATAAATTAGTAGCTTAATTTTTGCATATTATTTACTGATTTACTTTTCTCAAACCTATTTATTTAACTAGGAATACAAACCCATTATTCTAAAAATAATAAAACATTTGGTGAACTTGAATTACTTCAAATTTCACATAAATACCCTAGAAACCCTAGGGATAATTATTTTTGATTTTTTACCATAATTTCCTAATTTTTCCTACATTTAAAAATTATAAATCTACAAATTACTTGAAAAAATATAACATATTTTGTAAAACCCCTAGTTTGCATATATTATGTCCTTCTTGCATAAAAACACATTCCAAACAGTAGAAAAAATATATTTCTAATTTTAGAAATATTTTTTATTTTTCATAAATTTTATAAACAAAATTGTACATATTTTCTATAAATTTATATCAATTTCTTAAAATTATCATACTAATTTTAAAAATTCATTTTAAAAAACCCTAGTTACATCAACTAGTTCCTAGTTATTTTTCACTACTTTTCCAATCATTTTTTGAATTTTTAGTTACATATAAAACACATAAAATCAATTTCAAATTAAAAAATTCATATTATTTTACATAAATATTTTTGAAAAATCCTTAGTTTCATGTACTAGCTCCTATTTTGCTTCTTGAGATATCACCTTACATGTTTGGGAGTTCTGTATCCTTTTTACGCAAATTCCAATTAACTATTTTTAGGACTTTGGGTTTCTTATATTCAATACTTTAATTTTATAGCACATTTCCTATAAAAACTTATTGAAAAACATTAAAGCACATTATAAATTTTTTTCCTACTTTCACAATGGCCCAATATATTGGTTTTGATGAAACTGATAAAAGAGAACTTAAATAACTCTTAACAAAACATCTAGATATGCAAGATGACATGCTTAAAATTCTATAAGAGGAAAAAAAAAAGTGAACAATGGTCAATCTTCTCAAACCATAGAGCCACCAATTGCAAATAACACTATGAGGGAAACTATGTCTCAATAACCCCCTATATCAGCCCAATCTTCTTCTATGCCAGTAGCCACAGCTAGTACATCCCTATCTCCTAATGTGGCAGCCCTTGTGTAAGAGATAATATCTCTTCAATATAAGGTGCAACATATTGATCAAGTTACCATTAGACCTACATAGGCTCTGGATTCTTTTTCTCTTCTGCATACACCATTGGCACATCATATTACTTATACACCTTTGTCATAAGTTTTTGTTCAACCCAAGCTTACTCTTTATGATGGCAAGGGTGATCCAAAGACATACTTGAGAGCTTTTCATGTAGCAAGTTTGGATTATGTACCCAATGATTGGCTACTTACTAAGCTATTTCCATGGAGTATAAAGGATTATGTTTTACAATGATTTTATAGTCTATCAAATTAGTTAGTTATGGCATTCAATCCTTTAGCAGACATGTTCCTAGCACATTTTATTATCAACATTGGTGATAAGGTTTCATATGCTCAAATTTCTCAATAGAACAATGAGCAAATGAGCATCTCATAAACTATGTTCTTTGGTATAAGACCATCCTGGATAAGATGATTAGTCCCATGGTATATCAAGAGTTACAGGGACCTCTTCAAATATAGTCTTCTACTAACACTTCATGAATCAATCATGTTCAAGTGATTATCTTCTTTCACTAAATTGTGTCATACACTAAAGGAATGAGAAGTCAAGATAATTTCAATGGGCAATCTTAAGTACTCAAGTATCTCAAACATAACAAAAAAGAGTAATATCAAAGTCCCATACATGGTCAAAATCAATGACAATAAGAATCAAAATTAGCCAATAGTTAATGCAGCTTCATAGCCCCCTCAGCATGTGGTTTTATCAGCACCTCCTCATCATGTATTTACCAATCTACTAGTGTCTCCAACCAGGGTTTTATAGTAGTTAATGAAATGTAACATCATCCCTTTCCCTCCTATTTGAGAAGATGACCTAGCAAATCCTCTTCCATGGGGAAATGACCAGCATGTATTTTGTGATTTTTATAGGGAATCAAGCCACATAATAAATAGATGCATTAGTTTGAGACATAAGATACATGATTTGATAGATGACAATCTACTTGATCTGGGCACTTTAGTTGAGCCTCCAAAAGCAAATCCAACACAAGATAAATCTTTGAAAATCTTCTCAGATCCATTTCCATAGCATTCTAAATAGGATAAAGAGGACACCTCAGATGTTCACCATACATACCATGCACATCCTCCACCAACTACATACTAGGCACCTTTAGTTGAGGCATATCCTTTGAGAGGTATGATAGGTGTGTATGAGTCTAGAGTTCCAACTAGACCTTTGATATCTTTTTCAGATCAAGAGATTATGGAGGATAATATAGGTTATAATGCACTTTTTATCAAAGCACATATTCATAATCAACCTATTCACAATGTGCTTATTGACAATGGTTCCAACCATAACATGTGCATCTTGACACTACTACAACATTTGGGTTATTCCAAGTAGGATATCACTCTGAAAAACATAGTTATCAATGGTTTTAGAGGGCATATCATTGGGTGAGAAAGTACTTCCACTATAGGTTGGTCCTATATATTTGGCAACACCATTCACTATAGTTCCCAATGTAGGAGTTTTTGACATATTACCTAGTCAACCATGGATTCAAAAACTCAAGGAATTACCCTCTATAGTTCATAGATGGGTAAAATTCATTCACATTGATTAGGTTACTATAGTAAGTGGAGTTCCTTATGAGTCACCACTCTCCATTTTAGAGTCATTTACCAGATTAAAAACACCAACTCTAGTTCTTCCACCTATCTCAGTTTCTCCTCCAATTTCATTTTCACTTCCACTTCAAATCCAACAATAGTTATGGCATCCATCTAAAATACAGAGGGTTCACACACCTCCATAGTTTTACGATTCTAGATAGCTTCTATCTACAATGTTCACACCTAGAGTAGTAACATTCAAGTCTCATGTAGCTACATAGAGAGTACATATTCAAAGAGATTCTTCTAATTCTAGATGGGTCCTTAAGATCACTATAGTTGCATCCACTTCCTAGAGTTACAAGGGGACCCCACATTCAGTTTCCACCTCAAAGAGTTTAGAGCAATTACAACATACATTGATTTTAGCTTCACAATCTTAGACATTCAATCATGCCTCATGATCACACATGATTTAGTTGTTTAATACAAGACACTATGATAGGGAGTCTCATTTGAGACTCATTAGTTAGTATCATTTCTTCCTAATTTTAACTATACATAGATTATAATAAAATACAAAAACAATACAAAAATTTCAAAAGTATAAAAAAACATTCAAATATGTCAAAAATACCAAAAAATTTTGATCACATGCATCATCCATGCTTTACATTACTACTATCATGTTAAGACTTAAATTTGTTGTTTCATGCTATTGTATGTCAATTTTTCTACATTACCATGCTTCACTTGATCTCTTTTGAGTGTGTGCAGTGACATCCAACTACTTGATTGCTTCACTCTACCCATTGAGGGGGCATTACTATTTCTACATTTGAGACACACATCGATATACCCACCCTTTAGGGGAATATTATATATGACTATACCATCTAGGTTATGACATCCCTATACTACACACTCTAAGTTATCATTTTGATGTACATTCCTTTCTAAGATTACATAGATTATTATATCAACATGTCACTAGTATCTAGTACTTGTGTATTCCTTAGCATATGCCTAGTCTTGTACTACACATGTTTTACACACTTTCACATTTATTTTGATTAGTTATATGTGATTCTACCTTTTTAGTTATTACATGTTTTTTCCTCTTGCTTAGCGTAACTTATGTGATTGCATTTCTAGTTCTTGTTTGTTTCTTGTTTGTGCCTTAGGACATTTGCCAATGTCCTTTGCTTCTATTCATGTGTGTTCCTTAGAACATTTACCAATTTTCTTTACTTTTATTCATGTGTGTTCCTTATAAAATTTTCCAATGTCTTTTTCTTGTACTCTTCCATGTGCCTATGGCCCTCACGCCAATCTTTGCTTGTTTTAAAAGTATATGTGTATGTGGTAATTGAACATGCCTTCTATGCTTACTTTTTAGTCTGAGTGACATGTGCCCATGTCCCTTATTTACATGGCCCCTTGGGCATCCCAACATGCTTCTTTCTTATTTATTGTTAACTTGATTGCTTATTTGCTTCTCAATGTGTGCAATGTCATTATCCACTTCATGCATTTCCCTTATTTTCTTGGATGTCATGATGGACATCATGTTCCATCCCTCTAATTAAAAACTAGCATATAACATTTTAAGTTCTAGTTTAATACATTACACATACTTTTAAAGTGTTATATCTATCTAGGCATACCCCTATTGATCTAACAATCTATCAATACAAAAATTTCTATATCTACACATATCTTGTCAAATTTCACTGCTATACTATATATCTATATAACTTAACACACTTGTAGGACTCTTTCTTCTAAGGGTAGTCATTGAAGGTTCATCATTCCTACCCTAAGAAGAGGGGGAAACAAATATGGGTTTTATCATAGAGATAAAAGATCCTAACTGTTAAAACAACAACATTTAGATCACCTAATTTAGAATCTAGAGGTCAAACCAGTCAAAATAGAGCAAAAAATAGTGACAGTTCCAGATCAATAACTAGTTTTAACATAAGACAATAGTTTCAAGAATGGATAGTATCACCAAACACATGGGTGTCCTAATTTTTTTGCTCCTATCCAAGTAGAAAAACACTCAATTTATATATAAATAGGTAAAAGTTCAATTCAGTTATAGTTTTTGCACATGTAGATTAGTCAGAATCAACAGTTCAGTATAGTTTTCTTAGAGAATCTAGATATAGGGGTTATCATGTGTGACATGATGGTTCTCAATTTTAATTTTAGATTAGGTATTTGATATAAATTTTAGATTAGAGTCCATGTTCTAGACACCAGTGATAGGGGCAATGTGCATGATAAATTAGTCTTATTTTATTTTTGAGTTCAGTTTATTTTCTAGACATTCTCAGTAGTTGTGTGCCTTACTCCATATGCAAGTGGTTGGTATCACTTTAAAGTTAAAATTTCATACAAGTTTAAATTTTTGAGTACTTGAGTTCCTAAGCTAGCTTTTATATAAGCCTAGTACATCAGTTTTGGAGTGACTTTCATATATGCCTAACCTCCATCTTTCAAAATGGCCAAGAATGGCCTAGTTTCTAGCATACATTCAGGCTATACATACCATATTATCATATTTTTAGAACATCTATGGGCTCCATGATCCATCTCATATGACATCTATTCTATACTAGTATCACTTCATCACTTCACTTCATGGGGAAATGATGGAGCCAAAGGGCCAGCCTTTGTATTCTTAAGCCACCTGTTCAAAGGGATTATACACACAGTCTAAACATCACTTGACACATGCATGATTCATTATTTTCACTCATTTGGTGATGATGGATCTAAATTGATAGCCTTTGCATTCTTGAGACACCTTCTAGGGAATTGAGCACTCATCTCTGTTTGTGATATTACTCTTGATTTAACACATACCCAGCATAATCTAACATCATAATAGGTTTTGTATTAGTTCACATAAATAGTGAGGTGTATTAATTCCTTTTTCTTCCTCTTACTTTTATTTTGTAAATTATTATTTTAGATATAGCATATTTATTAATAATTGATCTACTTTTATGATTTCATTATAGATTCACACTTCATAGTGTGCTCTCTCTATGCACATCCAACATCACATAGCTTCATGAGATTCTACCTTACAGGTAAGTTTAGGTATGCTTTTTACTTTCCTTTATCCTATTATTTTTCTTTTCTACATCACTAAAATAAGGGATGAAATTTTATTCATATAAAATGTGAAATTGGATGACTTGACCATGGCTAATGACACCCAATCCATAGTCATCTTTCTTAATCACACAACCCTTCTAGGCTATTCTTTCATTGATTCCCAGTCATCCCCAGCCTTCTAGACTTAACCCTTTCAGGCCCAAGTAGTTATTTCAAGCCTAAATCCATCCCCCAAGGCCTCATTCCCTTAAAAAAATAGTGTCCAACTTGGATAGGAGCACTGAAACCTAGGGTGTCCTAACTTTGGTGTTATTGTCCAAGTTCATTTCTAGTCCTAATGGTCAAATTATTTTGGATCCTTATCCTTTTCCTTATCATCCTAACATGAATTCATTTAACCCATGATCAATAATTTCCCTATAAAAGGCCATTAAAATTCCATTTAGAAGGGTTGGCACTCATCTACAAGAGAGGATCAAGAATATAAGAAAGTACACTCAAGCACTCTTCCTTATTCTCTACATATAGCCTTCCAAGATCATTTCAAGCCTATTCAAATCTTTGCACCCATCCCTAGCCATCCAATTTTTCATCTAATTTAATTTTATCATAAACAATAACACCAAGCACTTCAACAAGAGAACTACATTATCTTGATCCCTCCTCAGAGTATTGGTAAGTAGGCAGTTTGCCCACACATGGGGTGTGAAGTGCATCCAGTGTATCCTTTACACACTAACCCCTTCTCTATATTTTCCAATTTTACATTTAATTTCAAGTAAAAATATCTTCTAGGGATTTAAATATTAAAAAAACAAATACATAGTGAGCTCCATAGGCTTCCAGGATTTGATATTTCACTAATAAGGTAACACAAGACTACCAAACAGAACCTAGAAAGCTCAGACAACCTTAAAAATAGCACCATAAAAAGACTACAGCACCTAATAATAGGGTGTCACACTTTTGACACTCATGTCTAACCCATAAATTAACTTCAATATCCAATTCTAGATAGTTTCCCAATTTTGCTCTGCCAGTATCAAACCCTGTCTCAGTCTGGATCATTTAAAATAAGCTAAGTTAAATTTCTCTTATTTATTACTATATTTAGAAAAGGCAAAAATACAAAACTATTTATATAAATTAGTAGCTTAATTATTGCATATTATTTACTAATTTACTTTGCTCAGACCTATTTATTTAACTATGAATAAAACCCCATTATTCTAAAAATAATAAAACAAGGGGCATAAGAGGTCTTGGCATGATTTTACCTACTTGTATCAAATAGTTTTCTCCCCTTATGGATATATCATATGCTTTAGGTAGATTTGTCCCACCTATAGATTATATCATGACTACAATGTTTGAATTCAATGCTCTCAAGTAGTCAATAAAAGCATAATTAGGTGTGGGATTAATGATGACATGGATTCTATCCCACGTTTTTTGGAATATATAGTTGAAATCAACCATAGATTCTTAAGGTGCCCTCTTGATTGAGGTGAGCTACTCAACTAGTGATACATGGTCACTCTTATCCTTAAAATTCTTGCATAAACACTCACCAAAATCATCTTAGGTATTGATTGAGGTAAGAGCTAGACCCCTATACCATTGTAGGGTTTTGTATTTTAAGGATGTGGCTAGTAGTCTCATGGCTACATTATCCTGGGTGATGTTATGTACTATGTAGAGGTTTACAATATCAGTTATGTTCTCTATAAGTGTGGTGGAATTTTTTCCTATAAATTATGATAGACTCTTTAAAGAGGTAGTATGAATATCATCATGTTACTAAAGGTTAAGAGGCATGCCACCATTTAAGGGTATAAAATCTTTCAACTTAGACCTTGCCATTTGTATTGGTGGACCTTGAGTATGAGAATAATTTGTAGATTTTCAAGAAGTAGGAGAGTTAGGGGGTGTTAGGTTAGGGTTTAAAATAGGTACACTATTTTTCCTTGTAATATCCAATGGCAATTCAATGAATTAAACTTGCTTACCTTTGGAGGCAAACCTAGTGGAGATTTGGTGCATGAACTTGCTCTCTAATCTATTGATGACTACTCCAAGACTTCCAAGTTTCCTCCCATGTTTTCAATCTATCCCAAGCTAATATCCAAGTGCATTTATTTTTTCCCCATTATACATGCTATAACTTTTTGGGACTTAGGTTGCATCGTATTTGATAATAAGATTTTTCAAGTCTCTTACTCAAACCTAGTCTAACATTGGATTGTCCTAAGACTATGGGTTATCTGTTTACGAGCCAAACCTATAGAATTAAATGGGATAGATCCCTTGATATTAAATTATGTTTATTTTCCTAAAACCTATGCTTATCTTAAGGAAAAGGGAAAGAGAAGAAAACTAAAATCAAAACCTAATCTATATGATGATGCACTGAATTGTTCAATGATCCACTATTAGCTTGACACTTTCATGACTACTAGTGAATCCAATAAAGATAATAATTGATTAGATTCTATGATAAGGTTCACAACATGAGTATTTTGAATGAAGGTTAGGCAAAAATATACAACTTGAAGGGTAGAAAAGATAAGGTCTATGTGAGACATTATAAACTCTTTGACACTTCAAGGGAAATTTCCTTAAACATCACTTCATATAATCTATAAGGAACTATAATATTGAAATCAAGGCATGTGAAGGACATGCATATGATTAAAGATAATACACATTATACAAATCAACTGCAATGAGATACACTTAACATCCACTTAGAATCTAAACTTGTCTTATATTGCTTTAAAGATTTTTACATAGTGATTTTAGTAGAGCTTTGCTATACCGAGCTAAGGGATCAAATCAATAGCTCAATGCCTATATTTATATAAATAATGGAAGTAATAAGAGAGGAAATTTGGCATAGAAAGGGTCACTAATGATCTCAATATGGCCTTGAGTAGTTGCAATAGCATTTCCTTCCTTTGTGGCATTAACATTATCTCAATGAGGCTATTTTGATATAGAAGTGGTCGTAACTCTTTCAACAATTAGTAGGTGAAATAGGCCACCATAGTTATGTATTATTCTATACTTCTTCAAGGTAGGTTGATAAAGTCAAAAAAAATGTCTCATTTCCCCATCACAGCCATGAAATGTGTGATCAATGTTCCTCAAGGGTTAGTTACCCAGTGTGAAACCTTACATTGATTCATTTAATTAGTCTTAAAATGCTAAATTAATCCTTTTTATGATTAATTAGGCCTATTAGAATAAATCACATAAGTGTTGAAACTTTCCAACCATAAAACCCATACAAAAGATTTTTAACCTTTATGTTAATGTGCTCTATACTTGAAATAATGTTTCTAAACATGACATGGGCTTGAAACTCTACTCTTTCAGTCTGATTAGTCTATGTGGAATATCCTTCCCATGTTATCTATTTCATTTTAAAACATGACTATTCTTGCCTTGAATGTGTGTCTTCATCATGTGCCCCTAGATATTTTATTGAATTTGCTTTGTCGATCTCCTCATGAACCTCCTAGATCATAACTTCAATATTGGCCATTGATCTGATCTAGTCTTCCCATATTATGACACTTGGTAGCCCCATGTTCCTTCTATTTACTTTGTTATTATTCTCCATTTGTTTAATGCACTTACACCATGTGGTGACCTCACATGCAATCTAGGCTTATTGACTCTACTGACTCAATTTGTACCATCAATCTTTGATTTGCATGGTTGAACACAAGTCATAGATCTAGATTTAATTATTAACTACACTCTGACCTATGTGTCATTGATCTACTAATCTGATCGAGTGAGGCTTTGATACTTGTCAACCCCACATTCAATTTGTATCTTGCTAAATATTTTTGAACCTAAATGGATATTTCATATGGCCTTATTTTGACATTTCTTGGCACATCCCACATTGCCAGATCATCTTCAAAGGCTTATATCTTGTGATAGGAAACACACCAAGACACAAAACTAGTAGGGGATATTTAGGGGACAAAATACATCATTTTCATAGGATTCTAAATTAAATACTATAGACACCATGACAATATTTGATTCAATCTTAACATGGGGAATAAAGACCTTCACAGACTGTTCAGTAAGTTCAAAGTATGAATAAATATTAGCTTGACTATGCATGCCTTAAGGACTTATAACATGACCAAATAGTGAGTTTCAAACATTAATCATGACCCAAGCTATAGGGTTGGCCAATTTCTAAGTCTAGGGCTAAAAATTGACCAATAGATCTCTACAAGGGGTGTGTTAATCTAAAAGAGATGAGGTGGAAGATATGCAAGGATGAAAGGTTACTATTATATCCCAAATTTTCACCCTAGATAAGTAAATTAGACCTTTTCAAATTTGGGATAATATGAAACTATCTCTCACTATAGACAAGATACTACAAGAGATAAATCTCTACATTTAAAAGAACTAGATCCCTTGACCTATCTTTTAGGCTCATATTATAGTAGGCTAATCACTATTGGGGTGAAAAGGGAAGAAAGAAACATAAATAAACCTAAACTAATGAAGGTGATACACAAAAGATATTTTCACAAAACAAACTTGAATTTTCACTAAGAAAGAAGATTACTAAACCCTACTTCAAGTCAATGTTCTTCTAGCATAAGTTTTTCTACAGAAAGATAGATTGCTATGTATATCCAGAGGTGGGTGAAAAGTATGTTTGATACTAGACACTATTAGTCTTTTTCACACTTCAAAACATACTCAAAAAACACATACACTTAATGAGACCTATTAGAAGAGATATCACTCACATAAAACATGTAAAAGCAAAATGGAAGAAAGGAGAAAACATTCATCACTTAACATCCAAGTACACTACTTAACATACTTAGGAAAGAGTTATAAAGACAAAATCAAATCTAGAACATTTATTCAAATGTAAATCAAGATTTCAAACCAATAGGGCTTTCCCATACCAATTATGGATCACTTACAATGTCAAAATGGCTTTCATATATAGAGCATAGGAGAGGAGAGAGAAGAAGTGAAGTTCAAGAGTCACAATGACAAGTGTCAAGACTTAGAAACCATTTATAATGCAAGATAATGAGGTTTAAAATAGTCTATGAAGTCCTATATGACAAGTTTTCATTACAAACATGATATCTTCCTCAATTTGGTGTAGAGATCTCCATAGTCTTTCATGAAACTGACCTTATGATGATGAGTAGTCTATTTATCTTGAACTACCTTATAAGTAATTGACACATGTTCTCTAACTTAAGAATTTTTAAATAATATGGTGATAGTCATATACACCTCTCCAACTAATGAACTCCCCTTTTTCAATTACCATTCATTATTTACATTCATTCATTATTCTTCTAAGCTTGGTTTATACACTTGTCAATGTGATGTCATGCAGTTATCTGAGGGGATTCATTATAGATTTGTCAGATGTCTTTTGGTTTATCAAATATACCTCCATGAAACTCAAAATACACTTCTCACAATCACATTTAGGTAGTCTCTCTCTTCTTACTATGTTATTCAAGATGACTTGTAATGAAAATTCTAGCAGAGGTACTTTCATGCATCACTAAGGTGAGAGATGATTATGGTGAGTTATAAAAAGTACCTAAAGACCTCTTATAATGAATTTAATTCACCAATTTCCTTTTGTACCTATAATTCAATTCAAATCCTATATAAAACCTAAATTTTAGCCTATCCATACAAGTGATGGTATAGAAAAACTAGATGGTGAGGAGCTTGAGAGAGTTTTAATCATGTCCAAATCACTTTCTAGGCCATTTAACCACTTTTGGATGTACCTCCATTCATCTTTTCTCCATCAAGTTCATACAAGGGTTTTAAGAGTGTTTTAGGTCATCTAGATTATTAGGGATGATTCATAAAATGTATATGATTAACCTTTAAAAAATTTCCATTGAGATTAATTTAATTACTCCCATCAAATATGCCTAGATTATTTAGGCACCATGAACACCATCCATATAATTATGAGTGAAGGAAGTTGATTTCCCGATTCTTACTATACATTCTGGATTGCTTTGAGATAGTTTTAGGCCGAAAATGGCCAACTTAAGATATTTTTTGTAAATAAATTGTTATCATTAGCCTTATACTCTCCCCTTAAGTCCCTCACATTGTTTGGTGAGATCATATGGTCATGGAAGTGAAGTTAGTCATCTTGAGGGTTTAGACCTAGTATTAGGCCTAGTTTGCAAGACTGTGTCTCCTATGTGTATGACCACTTGTGATGGACTCTAATGGATGTAATTAATATTTAGCCTTTATTTTCATATAAATAAAACTTTCACATTATTCTACAGTCCCTTAGGATTCTACCATTCATCACTTCATTATTCTCATACTAGGTCTCCAGGGTTGCCTTAACTATAAAGTGCCCTCTATCTAAGATAAAATAGAGGATACTTACCCTATTAATTTTGTCTAAATGAGACCATGGGGGGATATATTATGTCATTGTGACACTTTTCATAAATTTTCAAAATTTTATCATATTTCTAGAACCTAAAAAATTTAAATTCCTCAATACTAGCTTTCAAACTTATGATTGTATGTAGGATTTAGACTAACTATAGGTTGAAGTTAAGAGCCTATTTTTTCAACATTATCTTTGATTATTTGCATCTAAAAATCCCAAGTGAATATGATATGATCACTATGGAATTGATATATACATTTTCATTCACTCCATACTTCTATCAAGGTTCCAAATTGTATCTCTCCATTAGTTTAAACTAGTATGTAAACTGTGTTGACTATGTAAAATGTAAGTGGAAATTAAGGAGGTCAATGAACTCATATAGGTGATGATACATTGATTGAGAACTATGTTTTCACTTATAGATTATCCTGAAATAACAAGTATATTCTTTCACTTAAATAGAGTCACTTTGTCTTGAGATCATATAACCATTGTGTCATTGTTACATTGCAAGTTCATTTTGGCTTCAATGGTACTATTGTTCACCAAGTGTTTTCAATAAAAACCTATCTAAGTTGAAAACATTCAACCATTATTCTCCCTTGAACAAACACTGTCCTTATTAAATTATCATGTTATTACTTTGTCTAGACTGCAATAATGGAGCACTAGGGCTTATTTAGACCTCATCAACCTTTATCATGAGATGTTACTATGTAGACAAGATCCCTTTTTTGGATAAGTTAAGGTAAACAATCTCAATTGCAACTTTCTCAACTTGAATGAATATATCTTGGAATGGTCTTGAATGTGATTGACTATTTTTAAGACTTATATACCTTCAAGTTAATCTTGAAAACTTGTCAAAGGCTCTGTCTTGGAGTCCAACTCTCTCGTTAGATCACTATTTAAGAACTCTTACATAGTCATGTAGGTGACTATTTCAAGGTTACTTGATTTTGATTATGTATTATACTTTTCACTTACATCAATGATACTCTTGAGACTAAAACTTCAAAGTATAAAATAATCACCATGCTATGAAATATTGAAAATAACATATCACCTTTAATCTGAATCCACTTACATAAGGACAAACTTTATAATTGTGAAAATAATGTTTTGTAGACCACTAGTGTTCACCTCTACCTCAAGAGAGTGATCATGCCTACTCTTTCATGTATACACATGCCACACAAGTTTGTATTCAGCATAAAATGAGTGGACATACTTTTAAAAACTATGCACACCATTTTCCTCACATAGCTAACTACAATCAGATGAGGAAACCAAGGTGTTAAGGTTATGCAGGGATTTTGAAGGTACTAAAAATAGTATTGATTTTTCATGAAGTATGGATCACCAATTTAGAAACCATTACCATGAAATTTAAGTTCAAATGGACCCCTAACAACCACCAAGTGCACTCATCTCAACTCTCCTCTTCATGTTCATACTGAAGGAAAATCATTAATCTCTCTTAACCTGCCCAAGAGAGTGATGAGAGAGAAGAATAAATTTTGGTCAATTTTGGATCTATAAAAGCTTCCCAATATTGATAATTAATTATGGGGATCTCAAGATACTTCCTTGAATTGGTCACATGTGTCAGGTGGGTTGCATCAATCTATACGACAACTGAAACTACCCTTTTTTGTAGTTATCTTCTTGTTTCTACATTAAACCTACAAAATTTCAGTTTGGAATTCTTATTATGACATTATTTGACATAACACACATTATCCTAATTATTGACACATTTTTCCTTTGGCTTAAAACTGTACAATTTCACTCAAATGGCCAAAATATGGCCAAAAGGGGACATTAAGAAAAATGACACATATGACTAAGGCAAAACATTTTTTAAATAATTCAAAATATGACTTGACATTATTTATGACCTTGATGGCCACTTTATGACTTAGAAGGACCCTATGGAAAGTTTAAATATATAGGGGTTGACCTGATTTGACTTAGGGTCAAATTTGGTCAATAGTTACTAAAGTTTATTAATGAAATTTATTATGGTGTTTGATCAAGGGAAAGGTTGTATCAATGTTTGTTTGTTTTTTTGGATTTTCACATAATGAAACATACTTTTTTATTATTCATTTCAATACATCTACATGCATGGGATAGGGATAGAGCATACAACCATCACGAGGTGGGTTAATCTTGATTTAGTTTTTCTATGTGAGTGAGGCAAAAATATTTTCCATGTGTAG
This sequence comes from Torreya grandis, assembly GCA_037957365.1. Lineage (NCBI taxonomy): Eukaryota > Viridiplantae > Streptophyta > Pinopsida > Cupressales > Taxaceae > Torreya > Torreya grandis. The sequence goes on along the minus strand of JARHVA010002714.1, from coordinate 743,522 downwards.
GTTTTATTACTAACACTAATACAATTTTTTTTCAAAAATATTTCTGATGTAAAATTTATATTGATGCATATCTCTATCCATGTGGTGGAAAGTGTGGATTTAAAAAGGTGAGAGCCATAAACCTAGACACAATTTATGTTTATGATTTGGTTTATTGGTTATTGGTAATGTGGTATTTTTTTGATGGTTTAAGATGGAAATAGATATTAAAAATCTGTTTTAGATATTTTTCTCATGTTTTATGGGTTGGAAATGCCATGTATTTTTGATAGCTCAACATTATAAACTAGTGTTTTATAATGTAATCATTATTAGGTCTTTTTTATTTATAAGGTTTACAACAAAAAAATATTTATGTGTAGTTATCCCTATCATCGTGGTATAAATCAAAAGTTATTATTTCTTTCAAAACATTATTTTATTATTATAAGATGGTCAAGATAAGCAATCACATCTAAAATTTAAGTTAAAGGATAAATATGATCATGTTTCCTTACTACCAACACATGGTATATGATGATTATCATGTGCCATAGAGGTAAAGGTATACTATAAAGGATATGTTGGTCTTCTAATGATAGTGAAATATATGTATTAATGAGTGGTTAATAAAACCAAGCAATTTCATGGGTTCCTTTCATCATACTCACAAGTCTGCTCTATAGATATTAATTTATTGTGTTCGATTGCATTAAACAATTTTATGTTGGATTTTTATGCATATGTAAAGATGCAAAGGTTTTTTGATGTTTTATAAAGGTAAACTATTTTTTATATTATCTAAATCTTGAAAAAAAAAATCTATATGAGCTCATTATCTATGAGAGCAAGTTTGACAATTTATTTTGATAGTTTTAGTTGCACAAGCTAGATATTGGGCATGCAATCATTGTGAACTTAATTAAGCTAAAATCAATGTCTTTACATGAATATATTGAGCATATTCTATTTGTCTCAATGTTTTCGTTGACATTGATATGAATCTTTATTTTTTTTAAATCAATATGTTTCTTCATGTCATAATTTTGTGTACATGTCTATAGGGTCATGATTTTGTTCTTCTCAAAGTTGTGTTTTGTAACTAGAAGGTGATTAGGTTTAACATCAAATCAAGGTAGCATATATCCTCTAAATAACATAAATAGTTGGCTACAGCTTCATTTTTAATGTTGTTATGTTATTTGACAGCATGGAATTATTGGTTTCTTATAAATAGATCTCTAAGAGTAGTTTAAGAATTTTAATAGGGTTAATGTAAAAATAGATTATGGATTTGAAATATTATGTTTGTTTGATAGTTTGATGCATATAGAAAGGAATTATATATATGCATTCTCAATTTTTTTTTGACACTAAACTCATTTTTTAAAGTAGAATGTTTCTTCTTCCCATAAAAATTTATCCTTTAAATTATCTACCTCAAATTAAATATATTTTGATTCAGATAGCACATATTATAAATCATATATTCATAACTAACAATCTTAAACGTTTTAAAAAGTAACACAATGAATAGGTTATTCATCATTCTTTGTGCCAACCCACTACATTCTTGTTCTAAAAAAACTTATGTATAAGTTTGTAGGTTCATGATTTTATTTTTTATCGAGAGCTTCTTTTATCATTCTCATCAAAATGTCAAATTTAACCTAGAGTACCTACCATTACTTTTCATAAATAACACATTAAACAAACCTTTGCACCCATCCATGTATATTAGGAACATAAATATATAAATAACAAACTTAATATCTAAAGAAAAGGTAACTCTCTCTTTCATTCAATTTTATTTTTATAACTCACCTTTATAGTCTTAAATTCAAGTTTTCAAGGTTTTCAACATTTAGAGAAATGCATATTATTTATTTGCTTTACTTTTCTATTTGTATTGAAAATTCTATATACATTTTTTATTACAACAATTTTGAAATCAAATAACAAAATAAATATGGGGAAAAAATCAATGCATATTTACCAAGCAACATGGGGTTACATGTACTAATACATGCATAGAGACACTATTCAAATTAAACCACATGAATAAATTAATAAAGCTACAAGTAAATTATATATAAATATTGTTATCAAAAAATCAAATTAATTTTTTTTCTTTAAAATTATTTATAGCCACAATCTATAAAAATAATAAAAAAGAAACATTAAAAAAGTAATTAACAAAATATTTTTTTTATTTTAACATCATTAACTATTTATATCAAATTTGGGACTAATAGAGTTAAATCCTTATTAGACAAAATTATGTGTAAAATCAAAATGAATAAAATAATCATAAATTAAACATTTATGATTCCTAACTTGTTAAATATATAACTATTCTAAAAAGGGAAAGTACCAAAGAAGAAAAACTTAGCTAGAAATAGAACATGCAGGACTATGACTATGGTTGTGCAATTGACTATGTGTCTATATAGGACATTATAAATTAGGAATAAGGCTTTGAATCTACATAAGACAAGACCACACTATCTAGATGAGGTTTGTCTACACTTATGTCTAAAGGGTGTATCAACATTCGATAAGGTTTTATCTCTCTATGTAAATTTGGATCGATGTGCCTTTAGGTCTTGTGTGCATGATTTAATCTATCTAATTCAATTTTTAATTCATTGTGTTCCTTCTTCTTCACTTGGAACCCTATCTCAATAGGTCATAAAGAACAAATAGAACATATTATAAAAATGGGTTAGTGACTGAATTTATGTTTGACCTCAAACACCCCCTATGGTGAGTGTTGCCTACATATCAGTACTCCAAAGAGGGATGAAATTCCATGTAGTTATCCCATGCTACATTCCTATGTGAAAATTAGTTTAATTTTATATGTTGATGTAATTATAGTGTGATTAAGTGATTCAATCATGACATGTGACCTTGGAGGTGTATGTAGACTTTTCTTAGAACTACTAAAATTATGTAGACTCAGAATTGGGAAGAATAAATGTTTTTCTATCAATATAAAGTTAGATGTTCTAGTTTTTTTCAATCATATGAGCCTTTAGTTAGAAATGGTTATAAAATATATATTTATGGTGATAATTTCAGAGTTTCTTCAAATGGGACTTGTGAAATGTGTGAGATGACTTATTAGGAGAGTTTGAATTTGAGAAATTAATCTTTATTTCATATAAGGTTACATCTAGCAAAATCAAACACTAATAATGAGTAGGATAGTCCTGAAAGAATGTCCTTGTCTAAAAGTAGATACAACTAAGTTTGAAGTGTGGATAATTTGAAGTATGAGCTTTTAATACTTATAATTAATAATAGGGATATCATTTATCATAATTTCATAAGAGTATAGGTGATCCACATAGAAGTGAAGGAATTGTATATAAGGATTGTGGAATTGGCATGAGCTAAGTGTGTACATAAGGATGGGCATGAATTCATTGTTTTAGAAATAAAAATTAATTTATGTATCTACCTTTTCCCCATTTTATTATAGTAATGTATCAAAGCAAAATTAATAGTGTAAAAAGAAAATAAATATACCTAAACTTACCGATAAAGAAAAATATTGAATATAGGCCACACACTGAGTTATGATTCATGTGAACCTATAATAAAACATGTATAAACTATTCCTCACTTAAAATGAAAATTTAAAATTAAATACAATAAAACTTATAGATAAAATAACAAGGAATGAATACACCTTATTAGGTATGTGAACCATTATGTTTTTTGGTGTAAAACTAGTGATTGTAGATGGTAGGAACCTTAGATATTTCTTGATTGAAATAGTTGGACTAGATTATGCATGCCCCAATAATCATTTAAAATATAGTGTACTTAATAAATCAAGGTGCACTTGACTCCATAATTTCATACACAAGGTAGTAGTGTAGTTTTGAATCCATGTATGAATTATAATAGATCATGCTAGTGAAAAACTAGTGCAAAAGGGTGAATCAACCATTGCAGATGGAATAAGATTCAAAAATGGTGTAAAATAGCATGATTTTATTATTATGTATAAAACATATAGAATGACATTAATTTCCATTATTTATACAAAACTGGTGTAGAAGTGAGCAATAAAAAATTTTGTGTATCATGCACATGCCTCGAATCTAATACCTGAGTATATTGATTTTGAAATTGAGTAATTTCAAGTGGAATTTATAGGTTAAAAACTATGGTAACTTGAAACACATGTCTTACATGATGCCCCAAACCTAATCAAAATATAAGATAAATATAAGTAATTATCTAAAATATTTTTTATATCCATTGAAAATTTCCCAATAATTAATTGTGGTTTTAAGAAATTCTATAAATATTTATTTTTTATTATTTAGATGAAAGTGCATTGTTATGGAAATAACAAACCTACACGCTTTATCCAAATGGATCATTTTTATCTAATTTGACTTTTGAGAAAAATATGGATAGATATTTGAAAATGTCCATCATTATGGACTAAGTGAAATTTGTTCTTTCCTATCTCTGTAGGGAACTATTTCAACTTAGTCTCTAAGAAAATCCATTATGTATGCCCCCACTTTTGATATGAGTTGTGAATATTGCACAAAAAATTAGCTAAAAATAATAAATTTATATAAATTATGTTATAGAAAATATTTAAATATGGATTGGTAATGATAACATTAATTATTATGGCATCATCATATATAAACTAAGTAATGTAATAATATAAGATGCATGTATAATCAATAATACATAGTGTCATGCCAATGTAGATGTTATCAATTAAACATGCATTGAATAATTATTATATAATGAGCATTTGAAACTGATATAGATAAAATTGATTAGGATGCATGATATCAATGATGGAATCAAAAAGCTAGGAATATGTATAATGTCCATCATGACATCAAAAATTGAGTAAACAAGATTCATGGCCATGACACACACACACACACACATAATGAGTACACACAATAAAAATAAACATGCAAGAAGGACAAGGGGACACATATAAGGGACATGTTCAAATGTCACTCACATATATATAAGTATACAATAATTCTTGCATCCAAAATCAATGACATGTTCAAATGTCCACAATCCAAATAAGTTTGATACATACAAGACATGAAAAAAGAAAGGAAACATGAAAAACATCCATGAATAATTCAAGTTGTTCCACATAAGTAACTTATAACATCATGATATTCAGTAACATAGTTATCTAATAAGATAACAAAGTGAAATAAAGTGAGCAAATAATCACACAATGTAATGTACTAAAGTAGAAATAATAGAGATAGTCATAGAATGATAAAATGTATGTTAAAGGATTCCCCCAGTGAATTTTTTGAGATAAAAACAATTTGCATATTCATGTGACTATTTTAAATTTGATAAAGTAGAGCCTCTACTCACCAGAATAGGTCTGCTAGAAAAAGACAAGAGAACAGTGTGTTACTCTATAGGTTAGAGTGGTTATGTTTTTGTAAAAAATTTAGGTCTAATATAGTATCACCACTTGCAACTACATATATAAGTGACAAACTATATGTTATATAAATCACTCAAATACACTTTTTAATTTTATTTGGTATAAAACATTTTATAGATAAGTACTATATATACAAGGCATAAATCAACTTATGTAAATCAACTAGACATAGCATGCACAGGTCTTAATTTTTAGAATATTCTATTTTTTCATATGTGAAACTAAATAAGAAACATAATAACCAATAATTCATGCAAGAACCTCATAATAAATGGGCCATGAATCTAGCATAGGAATTATGACCTATCACAACTAGAAAGTATCATGCCATTGTGAAGGAGTTGATCTCAATTTAGAATCAAAAAAATGATATATCTCAAAAACATAAACACCACTATAATAATGAGGATCTGTAATATGTTGCATATTTGGTTTAGCAGGGTGAACTCTAACTTTTGTTATCCCATCATGAAGTGTATGAACTTTGTGTTCATGTTCTTTACAAAACACCCTTAGTGCTTTATAATATCAATATATGACATTTTTGGGTAGAGATTGGCTTTATACAATATGTGAAAAATAATTGATTAAGCTAATTTTCAAGGATAGGTCTCCTTGGAAATTGAACCACTTATTTTTGAATTCTCTGAGTAGGTTAAGCCTTTTTAGGTTACTCAACTGCAGTATGTTGTGTATAAATACTAACATTTGGTTATAGGGGGTATTCATATGGAACACCATGAACTATGATAACCTCATTAGAAAAATATATTTCAAACATTTGTGTATTTTATAAATAACTACACAAATATATTGAATCCAAGGATGTCCCAATAACATATCAAAGATTCTTAGACTAGGTACTAGTATGAACTTGGTGGCCACATGTGCAAGCCCAACCTATAGTGGTAATATGATATCACCAATATAACTCTAAACATGATCACTTAAACTTTTTATTACCATTGTTTTAAAAATTATATCCTTATTTGTGTATCTAAAATGAGAGAGAAGTATGATACTGAAAATATTGAGACTTGAAATATTATCAAGCATGACACTGTGTATACATTTATAATCAATGTAAGCTCAAATAATAAATAGTGCAAGTCAAAATCATCATCAAATATATCATGCTCTACAAATTTTATAAGTTTTTTATATGGCACTAAAACATGATATGTACCAATGATCCCATTAAAAGTATGTTGGGGGCCTCTATATGCAGATGATAAGGAGCTAGTGGAGCATGTACATTATATGTGTAATGCATTATTGATTTGTCTATTATTTTTTTACTTGTATGCTTAGGAAAAGGATAACTGAATATTTTTATTTATATACTCTCACTTTGTTATGCCTTTTATTATTTTTAGGTGTACTCACATATATTATATTCTCATTTATCTAGTCCTAAATGTTATAATTGAAACTAATGCATTTGTATGTAGTATGCCATAGTGTTCTATGAAAATCATAAAAAACATTATGATCAAATCATCTTGGAATAATTTTACTCAAATCAACATCTTTAATGGGAGGGATAAATTTGATATGACATTCCACTAACTCTTATAACACTTTATATGGATCTCACAAGTTGATAAATTATCTCCTTAGAGGAGCTGATAACACAAAGTGTAGAGGAGGTTTTAAAACTAGATTCATTATTTCCTTTTTATCATTCTTATTTTTAGTTTCTCATACCTTCTATGGTGGTGAATGTAAATTATTTACATGATAAGCAAAAATTAGGTTGGTTGCATATTTGAGCCTATTCATGACCAGAAACTTAACCTCTCTTTCCATAAGTATGATACATAAATCTGTGAATGATGAAAACTTATTGAATATAATAGATTCAAGTAGAGGTGGAAGAAAAGACTACATGAATATGTCTCACAATTCCTTATCTACCATAGGATTCATCTTTTTTTATAACATAGTTATATACCTTAATACATATTAAGCTTTAGGATAGTTGGATTATTGTTTGAGATAGGAAATTTGAGCATATCAAATATTCTCACTAGTGTTGATTAAAAAAATTTCAAGGATAAAATATTCCAAATGATTTAATGCATGAATTGACATATATGGTAAATCATAAAACCATCTTAGTGCATATTATTTTAAACTTTTAGGAAATAACTTGGTCAACTACCCATCATTAAATGAATAGTCCAATCATGTTGCATGAAATTCTCTCAAGTGTTGCTCAAGGTCACCTTCTCCATCATAAAATGTAAGCTTATGTGCCATAAAACTAGTTAGTAAAGCACATGAAGAAATATGTTGAGTCAATGGAGTATGCAATAAAGTATATGAATCCAATGCTTGATTAGGTGATACATGAGCATCATGACAGATTCACTTTTATTATGTAAATAACATATATTGTGCTTGATCATAGTTTTTGGGAGGCATAGGATGGCTTAGTTGATCTATAATAGGTCTCGAAATGCTTATCAGAGTTTCCCTTCAAAATGAAGAATTTGAATACTTGAACTACTTATGAATGTTTGTAAGGATTGAGACAGGTTGTAAGGGACTTGAACCATTATGAATGGTCCTATTATGTCTAGTTGCATATTTTCATTTATTTTAAATGTAAACCCTATCTTAAGCCTCATCTAGAAACTAATTCTATGTTTCAAGTAGCAAGAAGAAACATATTTATTAGAGATAAGGGTAAAGAGAGAGATTTATGGCCTATTTCAATACCAAAACCAAATAAAGACCTATTAAAATATAGGATAAAAAACCAAGTAAACAAATAAGTATAAGGTTAAATCAAGAGGAGTGAGTGGTACAGAGAGGGGTGAATAAGGCCTTTAGGCATGTGTTGTGTAAATAAGATTGTGTAAACTAATCAATAAAATAAGTTTATTTAATGTTGAAGGTATGTATCATAGATTAAAATTATTTATTAACATGTTTTTATATTTATCACATATGTTTATAATAATTTTAAGTTGAATTTTGATTGATAAGATATGAAAAATGGTTTTGTTGACAGTCTACTAGTATAAATAAGGGTCAGTGTGTATGGAAAGGTAGTTTTGTAAAAAAAATAAGGGGCCATGGTGGTTTGGATCATTTTATTAATTTTATTATTGCATGAATAAATAGTATTAAATCCAATTTAAAGTAAAATTTCACTCTATTCAAAGTCTATGTGAATGAAACCTTCAAAAACACTCTTTATGCACATTTATAATCCTTTTCAGTCACTTATAACATGTGTGAAACATTGCATGAGCTTGGTTGATATATTGGAAAGGTAAGAGGATTTTTTTTAGGTCCTATTGGAGGTTTTATTTAGATAAAATAGTCTTTAATCTTTATGAATAATCAATTTGAATCTCTTTGGCTCTGTGTGCAAAATCAAACCCTACATAGGGTTGTTGATACAAAAAACCAATAACTTGAATTTTAACTAGTGTAATATCCTCAAACTCATGATAAATTTGATAGACAAAGTTTATAAGGTATTATAATTTTTACCATTATCACATCCACCTCGTGGATCCTTTTATAGAGGATTGTGTATTGTTGCACTTGTAGGTGTCTATCGAAAAGACCATTAAAGGAAGAAATTTGACAATTTTACCTTATTATTTGGGTCTAAAATTCATGTGAAGAGTTTTTATCATTTTATGGTCATTCAAAATTAATTTTCTTAAGGTTATCCAATTTATTTGTGATCATTTTGAGTCAATATCATTGAATGAATTAGATTAGATTTGTATAGACCTAAAGAGCAAGAATTACAATTGAGATTATTTTATTTTGAGAAACCAATAAAAATATTGGTTTATCATAATTATGGATGATCTATAACATATCCAAAAATAATTTATAAAAACTTTGAGGTGAACATATAGAAATGACAACTTTATAAAGATCTAAAGAGACCTATTTATAGTATTGTAGTAGTTCTTAAAACTAAGTCAATGTTTTAGACATTGAGGTGATCTAATTGGTATTTTGAGATTGTGTAAAGACACCTAAGAGTCTTGTATCATTTTTTTAATCTTTTCATGTGGTTTTTGAGGTGATTTAGTTAATATAACATAGTTTTTATATACCTCTTTATTCAAGAGTTAGAATTAGGCCTAATAGTCTTATTTTCAAGAAAAGTTTGTCAATTGAGTTTTGAGAGTGGATCTCTTCATAGAAGCTAAGAAGGTTGAATTCAATCATTATTAAAACACTCATATCTTTGTTCAAAGAAATGGAAACTTGCATATTTTATTTTGGGAGTTGATAAATTTATTTTGAGGAAGATTAGTATCTTGGGACTAAGTACCTCATTTTTAAGTCGTTGAAAGTGTCTTTTGATCTGAATACAAAGGTTAAAGAAATCAAGAAGAAACATAGATATAATTTATTTAATTAGTATTCCAAGGTAAAAATAGTAATATATTATTTTATTATAATAAATTATGTAAATTGAATAATGGATAGGTCTAATAGATTGTAAATTGCTTTTGAATAATGAATATAAGTGAACAAGAGTTTGGTTCAAATTATCTTGGGATAGTGCTTGAAAGGCATGAAATTTTCATCAATTTTTGGTATCAAAGCTTATGAAATATATTGACAATCTAATCGGTTTGCATAAAGTTTGTAGCTTGTAGGTGAACAATGAATAGATTATAAATATTTAATTATATTGATAAGAGAGAGAGGTAAGAAGTTTGTTTGAAACCTTAAATTGATCAAACGTAAAAGAGACTGAGTGGTAAGCCCTATAACTCAATAAGGTTGATAAGTAAAGAATATAGATCTAGTATAAGCTCAAAATATAAATTCTAAATCAAAAGACTTCAAATACCAAAATACTAGGCAATAAGAAGAGGAAGCCTAAGTGTCGTATAAGAAGAGAGCAATGTGAAATAGACTTGTTGAGAGAGAAAAGATGATGAAAGGATTAGATAAAGATAAATTAAATAATAAGATAGAGAGATAAAAATTTATGAAGAAAGATATGGACATATAAAGGGATATTTCTAAGATGAGAGTAATCTTGGCAACTATAACACAAGTCATGGAGGAGTCAAGACAAATATTTTTCATAAGAATCAAGAGGATGGTTCAGTAGGATCCTAGAGAGACAAGTGAAAAGAGTAAAAGACAAAAAATATTTATCAAATTAAGAAGTTAGCTAATGATGATAGAAAATCAACCTAAGAGGGAGAAGAAAGAGGAAATCAAGCCTCAAAGTTTTAAATCTAAATATTTATTTACGTGTGTTTATGAAAGTGAAAATATAGATTAGGGAAAATCCCACTTTGAGGGATTAAACTCAAAATATACCAAATAAGACAAAATATTGGTGGCAAAGAGGAAGCATGAACATCATGCCTAAATGGAAGATCAACTAAACATGCCATTAAAACATGATTAAGAATAAATATGCTACCCAGAGGAAGGAGAAATGTCTGGGGAAGAAGAAGAAGAAGAAGAATCACTTTAAGAAGATAAATGGCCTCAATTTTTTATCTCTAACACTACTTTTGATGATGTGAATGAATAATTTCAAAATGATGGAAGTGTTTGGCACAATAAGCTAGATGAGTCAATATGTAGACTCAATGAAAACAAGTGTGAAGTTGAAGTACATTATGAAGTGATCATGGAACTTGATATGCAATAGAAGAAGGTATCTAATTTAACATTCAATAAATATGAATCTAAAAAGAAATAGTGGTATAAGTCTTATCACTCTATGAAGATGAAGGTGAAGTTGAAAAGGAAGAGATGACAGTATAATGTAGAGGAATAGATGGTTTGGCAATAATTCATATAAGGATCAGAAGACTTGAACCTCATATGAGATAAGGAGGTTATTAAATAATTTGAATTATAATTGTTTAAAATTTTAAGTTAAGAATATGATGATGAAGGATTTAAAAAACATGTCCAAAGAAGATGACACCAAATAAAGGGGAAATGATGCCTCATTTTTTTAAACTAACTATGTTTTAGTTTTAAATGTATAGGTATGAAAGAGTATGCAGTCAAGGAGGTAGAGTCTTTAATGGACTTAAACCAAGAAGATGAAGAAAAGACTGAGCCAATTTGGCTCATGAGGCCTGAAGAGAAGAGAAGCAAAGGTAAAATCAAACATGGACATAAAGATAAGGTAACAATATATTGGAAGAAGTGAAAGAAGGATCAACAATTTCTTTTGAGTAGGATCTTAAATATTTTCCCACCAAACAAGTCTGATGTAGGAGCATTAGGACAAATTAACTTATATTATGTAAATAACACAAATTTTACTTGATCATATTTATTGAGAAGTCTAGGAGGGCTTAGTTGATCTATAAGAATTTTTGGAATGCTTATTAAAGTTTCCCTCCAAAATGAAGAATTTGAAAATTTTAACTACTTATGAAGGTTTGTAAGGATTGAGACAAGTTGTAAAGGACATGAACCATTGATAATGGTCCTAATAGGTATATTTATATATGTTTATTTATTGTAAATGTAAATCCTATCTCAAGCCTCATCTAAAAACTAATTCTATGATGGAAGAATCTATAAGAATCATGTTTATTAGAGATAAGCATGAATAGAGAGATGTATGGTATATTTAAAGACCAAAACCAAATAAATACCTATCTATACAAATATTTTAGCTTGAAGGTATAATATAGGAGTCTAAATAAATTTAAAAAATATGTATAAGGTTAAATCAAGATGAGTGAGTGGTAGAGAGAGTGGTGAATAAGGCATGAGGCCTATATTATGTAAATAAGACTATGTAAAGTAATCAATAAAAGAATTTTATTTGATGTTAAAGGTATGTTTCATAGATTAAAAGTTATATTAACATGTTTTTATCTTTATTACATATGTTTATAATAATTATAAGGTGAATTCTGACTTATAAGATATGAAAAAGGGTTTTGTTGATAGTCTCTAATACAAAAAGGGGTTTGTCTGTATGCAAAGATAGATTTATTTCAAAATAAGGGGACATTGTGGTTTGGTTCCTTGTATTCATTTGATTCTTAAATTAATAAATAAGATTCAATCCAATTTTAATTAAATTTTCACTTGATTCAAAGTCTATGTGGATTATGTTGATGAGGGTTTTAACATGTACCCAAACATTCGGCAGTGGTTATTAATTCCTCCCTCTCTTGAAAGGATACTTATGTGAGAAAATATCTCCAAGGTCTTGATTATTAGGTCTCAGTATGCAAGGTAACCCAATCAACTCATTATGACCATACCATGTTTATTTCATCCAGATCAATATGCATTAAATACGTAACTTATGCCTATGGAACCAACAACATTATTGAACTATGAATAAATAACCAAATCATAATGAAAATTTCTATTGATTATAAGTTCAATAATTCATAAACAACAACATACAAAATATAATGAAATAAAATCAAGTGTTAGATTTAGATTACAACTTAGAAACTAAATTAATTTAATTAGAATATTGACAAAAAAATAAGAGAGAGATAGAGAGAGGAAGAAAAATAAAAAGAGCTTGCTATCTAATGTCATCCATCTTGGTCCTATTGAGTAGATGAATCTTTATGTATAATATTTATTAGTTGAGCTATACTTAGCACAACTCTAACTAAGGATGGTGCAAGATTCTATGGAATGAAGTAGTAGAGCCAAAGAGGAAAACAAGGTCACCATATACATGTATAGACCAAGTTTATCACATGATAAAGTTTTTAAATTAAATATGTTTCTATTAATGGTCATTTAGGATTCATAAAATGCTCAGTGATCTATAGACTTGGCTTCTAAATAGCCTCGACTCAAAAAACTCATCCATAAATTAGGGAAATGTATGAAAAAAATGATCAGTTTGCTACTCTAAGTTTTAAGCTAAAAGGAACCAACTAGGTATAGTCTCCCCTAATTCTAAAAATAATAGCCTAATTATAATTATCTTATTCTTGAAAAATACCATCCCTTATTACATCAAGAAGTCAATCTTATATAGGCATATAGGCCTGAGAAGTTTCAACTCAATCAAATTTTACCACTAATATGGAAAATAAAACAATCACCATCATGATTGGAAGAATGTGATTGATGGGATGGCTCAAAATACATGACATATTAAAGGCGTACCTAGAATTGGACTGAGCCATGCCACAATTGAATTTTTTAAATGAAATTAATTGGTATTGCATCATGATTGCCAGCTAACCACATGTTTATACAATTGAGGCCACGCCTCCTTAAGACTAAAATTTATCTTTTATATTCTTCATTTGATCATAATACACATTCCATACTAATTATTTCCATCTCATTCATGATCTAGATCACCTTCTCAACCAAAATATGATCTAGGACCATGTTTAAATTGATTATGTAAATCAAATCAAACACGTAGTTGATTCTTGGCCACTAAAAGTTTTGACAGGTATATGATCCATCAAATTTAAAATAATACTTTATTGGTTGCACAACCAACATGTTTTTTGATTTTATGGGTCACTGCCACATGAAGTATCTTTTTTATCCTTTTTTCATTATTAATTTACTTCTACAGTTCCCATTTTTCCACTTGGCATCCTTCTCACTCTCCCAAGGCTTTTGACAATTTTGATGGGTAGATAGGCTATCAACTTAAGGCTCATACTTCATTATCCATGTAGCCACCATGTCTTTAGCTCTGATAGGTTTACTTCCACATGGATTCTCCTCAATCCTCAATTTTTTGATTGAATATTTAAGTGCATGTTGAATTTTAATTCCATGATGAAGAGAGATTTTGACATGCATCATAATATCATTCATTAGTTATCTTGACATGCTTCTTTACTTACACAGACTATCATATGGATACAGAGCATCAATATTTCACCACATAATGACATCTCTCTCACCTTCTTACCTAGGTCTCTGACATCATCTTTAACCTACACATAAATATCTAAGAGAGAAGGGTAGTGGGATTATATCACATGGTATCATCCCACTCATCCACTCACCCATAGGCCCTGCATGCTATATGAACATCTTTAGGATAGTGAAAAAGTAGGATGATGCCATATGGAATCATTTTTCTAACCCAATATTTTGAAGGTATTTCACTAGTATAGACATCTTTAGGATATTAGAGTAGTAGAATTATGATGACATCATCCTACTAACTCGCTAACCTAGAGCATCACCGATATCATTGCCCCACTAAGAAAACTTTAAGAAATATGGATAAGTTTTTTAAATACTTTTGAACATTCCTAAGACCATCAAGAGATTGACACATGGCACTATGCAAACTTTAAAGTGAAATGGCTAAGTCTTTTGATGTAGCAAAAAAGTGACATGTGGCTCTAGGGAAAAAATGTGAAATCAACCAAGTCTCAAAAGACTTCTTGGATGGATTTGGGCTATTGTGAGCCATATAAAAGTGCCACATGGTTTTGGAAAACTTTAGTGAAATTGGATAAGTCTTTTGAAGATGTAAAAATTGTGCCACATGGTTGTAGTAAACTTTAATTAAATTGGCTAAGTGTCGAAAGTCTTTGAAAAGACTCTAAATGGGTTAGAGTTGTCAAGATTTGTGAAAAGTCACAAGTTATCATTGGGATGCATTTAAACACCTATATTCATAATATAAAAAGGCAAATTCTGCAATGTGTATTTAAAAATCAATGACTAATAAATTGAAATAAAATGGCTAAGGTAAAAGACAAAAAATGACTAAGTCCAGAGTTGAAAATCCATTCTTTTAGAGAAATGTCCCTAAAACTCATTCTTCATAAGCTTCATATTCATGACTTTGATTTTTACTATTTTCACAAATTTTTCATGATAACTTTTTCAAACATTTTGATTTAGAACTTTTACTTTGAACAAATGTTCTAACTTATCATAAACAATTTCCCTTAAGACCTAGATACTTGAATGATTTGTACAAAGTCTTCGTATCTTGTGTTTAGGACTTTTGTTCTAACAATGTCATATCATTTTCTAGGAATAATTTATAAGCACTTAGTCATTTAGAATCAAAAGTAATAAAAATGGATCAACTTTCTTAGGAAAAAAAGCCATAAAATCTACAATAGTTATATATTTTACATAAACAAGGTGAAATCATATGAAAATAAGATTTAAAATGTGTTTTGAAACACAAGTAAATGAATAGATAAAGACTTAGCATATTTATGAAAATTTAGATATTAAAATTTAAGTATCCTAAGGTGTGAATTAGACTAAGCACTTATGATGAACATTTGATTATTCAAACTTAGTTAAAGTGATGAAGTATATTCAGATTTCAAATCTTCACATCTAGTCAGAATGGGATCCCAAAAAGGCAAATTTAAACAAGCAACCTTAATGAAGTCCTTAAAGTATAATATCAAACTCTAAATCAAAAAAGAGGGTCCCCATTTTTTATCTAAAAATAGGACATGTTGTGTAAGCAATAACAAATGATAACTCCTACTAAGAAATACTCCTGAGTATTTCAAGAAACTAGAATCTCTGATTTCACAAGAAATAAAATCATTAGCTGAAACCTATCACCTATAATAGACCAATTTTCAAAGGCAAAAAACTCTATAATAATGAGTGACATACTAAGTTATAATCTTACCAAAACCATCTGTGTGATTGAGTGATTTATTCATTTTATTTACATTCACATGCAATAATTCAGATTTTCATAAAGCTAGAACTACTAAAGGAAAAATATTTTACAATTTAGCTTTGGGTGAAGTTATTTAAGCATTGATATACTTCTAGCCAAGAATTTATATCCCTAATAGAGATACCTTTGGTCCCTTCCAAAGGCCTTGCTCCACTTCCACCTAGACTGAAAAACCTTTGGTGGAGGCTGCCAAGATCACCCTTTCGAGGAGAATTTTATATTTTACATTTTAGTTTAGTTATTTTGAAAGGATATTTTTTAACTCATACATAGAGGGTTTGAGACCAAGCCACAATTAGAAATAAATAAACAATTTTATGATGGCAAAATACAAACTATAATTTAAGTAATTCTACATTTTTCTTTTGATATTTTTTAAAGTGTTTTAAATGGCTTAAAATAATAAAATCATTATTCTAAATTCACAAGTTCCATTATGAATTATTTACCTTTATAATTCAAGAAATGGATAGATCAAAAAAATTAATTCACACAAGATTTTTGAGTAAAATTAAAATAAGTTTTTTTGAGTGCCACCTTTTTTATTTTTATAATAGTCATCTATTTGATTTATTTGATTAATAAGGAGACCATAGGGGAAAAAATTTGGGATAAACACAACAATTAAAATAGGGAAACAAACTAAAGTAAACCTTGTGTAATAACAATGGATAAGAAGGAAAGAAAAATAGAAATCAAAAGAGAAGTAAAAATAAAAGTAATCACATAAAATGTTCAAGAAAATGCATGCTTGAACCAATCAAATGATTAATTCTTCAAGATTTTGAGAAGGGTAGAGGGTACACATATTTTACTCTATGATTCCCTCTATGATATAAAACACTATTCCATAGATATTTATCATTATTTAATTCACGCAATTTAAAAAAACTAGAATTGTATAATTATGCATCATGTTTGCACCTATATTACATAAAGCATGAAGGATAGGGTTTATAAAATACGTTATCCCATTCATTATAGTACAATGAATTATAGGGTTGGGTATTTATACATACCAAAATGATTGGAATATCTACCCTAAAAGAGGTATATTCTTGATGGTAGCTAGTCGATGAGTCACTTGGTGGTTGCTTCTTGATTGTCATGGATGTTATGGCAGCATCCCCTTTGTTTTCCTTGGAATATAGAATGCATGGGAATGGTTTATGTCCTTCCAATATCAAGGACCTTTTTAATTTATCATCATTTTATTATATATGTGGAGAGCTAGGTTGAATTAGATCACCCTTAGCCTACATCTCCATTTGCATGCTTTCTTCATTTAGGTCATTATTTGCCTAAATTCTCATTGCCATTTTAACTCCCTCTTTAGGCCCTTTAGGAACTATGTAAAATTAGTAGAACAAGATATAAGGGTTAATGGGCACAATAAAAAATTTAAGAAATAGGCTATAAAAGATGGCCCATGTTGTGATGCACCCTTCTGATAGAGTAAGCACCAAGAATAATCAATTTGATCTAATGAAAAATGGAATAGGTGATAAGCGACATCCTCATATTGAATCTTCCTTCTGATAAGGGATTCTCTAAAAGCTTGGATGTTCATTTCAAAATTTGAACTCCCACCATGGATATTATTTGCACAAAATTTGTGGGGGTTATTGGAAAATTCATGGAAAGGTTCTAGAATATCCACAGGACAACTATGTCTTCCTATACAAGCTAAAGCCATTGGAAGATTTAGATAAAAAGTAATTAGGTCTAAGAACCTAGAAAAAAATAGGCTAAACTTATTATAAGTAAAATATAATTATGAATTACACCATTAAATCCTTCATTCTACTGCTAGAATATGTTGATGAGGGTTTTGACATGTAGCCAACAATTAATTAGGGTTTGTTAATTCCTCATTCTCCTAAAAGGAAACTTGTGTGATCAAATCTCTATAGGGTCTTGGTATGCAAGGTAACCCATTCAACTCATTACGATCATACCATGTCAAGGGTCTTCAATGTGTATTTCATGCAAATCAATATGCATTAAAAATAAAAACTTATACATATAGAACTAGTAATGTTATTTAACAATGAATAAATAGTTTATTCATAATGAAAATATATATTACTTATAATCTCAACAATACATAAACAACAATAAATAAAAGATAATGTAATCAAATTAAGCATTAGATTTAAATTAAAACTAAAAAACTAAACTAATCTAACTAACAGACTGATAAAAAAAGGAAAAGAGAGAGAGATGCATGGAGATAGAAAAAGATCCTACTATCTAATATTAACTAGCCTAGTTTTGTTAATAGATGAATCTTTGTGTAGAGCATTCCTTAGTTGAGATATACTTAGCACAACTCCAACTAAGGATCATGTAAGATTTTGTGGAATAATGTAGTAGAGCCAAAGAGGAAAATAAGGTCACCATATACATGCATAGACCAAATTTATCACATGATAAAGCTTTTAAATTAACAATGTTTGTATTAAGGGTCATTTAGGATTCAATAAATGCTTAGTGAAATATAGACTTATCTTCCATATAGCCTCGACTCAAAAAACTCATCTAGAATGTAGGGAAACACATGAAATAAAATGAGTGGTATGTTACTCTAAGTTCTAAGTTAAAAGGAGCTAGCCAAGCATAGTCTCCTCTAATCCTAAAAAGAATAGCCTAAGCATAATTCTCTTAGTCCTAAAAAATACTATCCCTTATTACATTGATAATTTGATCTTATATATTGATTCAGGTCTAAAGAGTTTAAACTCAATCAAATTTCCCTACTAATGGGGTAGTTACAAACAATCACCACCATGATTGGAATAATACATTTGAGGGGGTGGCTTGAAATATTTGATAGATTGAAGGCATGCCTAGAATTAGTTTAACTAAACTATGTCTCAATTTAATTATGTAACTAAAAGCATTCTATATTACATCATGATTTCCATCTTCTCACATCTCTGCACAATAGAGGCCATGCCTCCTTAAGACCAAAATTTATATTTTATGCTCTTTTTTATCCCAATGTGTATGACATGTTAATTATTCCCATATCATTCATGATATGGATCACCTTCTCAACCAAATTTCCATCTAGGACCATGCTAAATTAATTATACAAATTAAATCAAACATAATCAATTCTTGACCACTAACAATTTTGATGGGTAGATGGGTCATTAAATTTAAACTGGTGCTTTGTTGGTTGTGCATCCAGTATCTCCTTTTCTTTTAAGGGATCATACCATGCACCTTATCTTTCTTTCTTCTTCACTACATTATTAGTTTGATTTTATGGGTCCCATTTTTTCACTTGGTAGCTTTATCACTCTTTTAGGCCTTTTGATGGTTTTGATGGGTAGATAGACCATCAACATTAGGCCATGTTTCATTAGCTACACAAACAATGTGTCTTTATCTCTAATAGGTTTCCTTACATGTGGATTATCCTCACTAATCCATTTCTAGGTTGAATCTTTAATTTCATATTAATTTTTCATTTTATGGTGAAGTGAGATTTGGCCATGCATCACAATCTCACTCACCCACTACCCAGACATGTTGCTCTACTTACATGGAATATCATGGGGTTGTATATCATCAATATTTAACCACATGGTGCCATCTTACTCACCCACTTACCCTAGGCTCTAACATTATCTCTAGACTACATGAAAACCTCCATGAGAGTGGGACAGTAGGATTACACCATGTGGTGTCATCCCACTCACCCACTCACTTGAAGTCTCTAAAGTAGTGGGATGAAGCCATATGGCATCATATTATTAACCTAATATCCCAAATCAATTTTATTATTACATACATCTCTAAGATATTATATCAATAGGATTATACCACATTGCATCATCCTATTGACCTGCCAACTAAGATCATTGCTCCATCAGGAAAATTTAAAGAAGGTCAGCTAAGTCTTTAAAATACTTTTGAATAGGCTTGAGGGGAGATAAAAACATAGCACCAAACAACATTTTAAAATAAATGGATAAGTATTTTGACATGGCATAAAAGTGACACATGGCTCTAGGGAAAAAGTGTAAAATCAACTAAGTCCCGAAAGGCTTCTTGGATAGATTTAGGCCACTAGGAGCCACAAAAAGGTGCCACATGGTTGTGGGTAAATTTTGTGAAATCAAATAATTATTTTGAAGATTTTTAAATGATTCCACATGGATACAAACAAATTTTATGAAAGTCTTTGAAAATATTCTAAATGGGTTGGAGTTGTCAGGAGCCATAGAAAGTCACTAGGTGGCACTGTGATGCATTTAAACACATGTGGGCATAATATAAAAAGGCACAATCAACAACCTAGATTTAAAAATGTTAAAAGGCCACGATCAAAAACCTAGATTTAATAAATTTAAATAAAAATGGCTAAGGTAAAAGCCAAAAAATGACTAAGTCTAGAGCTAAAAATCCATTCTTTCGAAAAAATGTCTCAAAACTCATTATTTTTAAGCTTTATCATCATGACTTTGCTTTGTACTATTTTTTTGAATTTGTCATGACCACATTTTTAACATTGGGATTTGAAAATTTTATTCAAAACACCATTTCAAATAGTCACAAACAATTTTCCCAAAGACCTAGATACTTGAATGATTTCTTTTAAGTCTTCAGATCTTGCATTAAATACTTTTATTCTTATAATGTCGTAGCATTTTATCTAGAAACCTTATAAGAACTTAGTCATTCAAAATCAAAAGGAAGTAAAAATAGATTGAATTACTCAGGAAAAAAATCCATAAACTCTACAATAGTTATATGATTTTCATAAACCTAAGGTGAAATAGTCTAAAAGAAAGTTGTACAATGTGTTTCAAAACATAAACAAATGAATAGATTAATATTTAGTAGATTTATGCAAATCCAGTTATTAAAATTGAAACAGCCTAAGATGTGAATTAGACTAAGCACTTATGATGAACATTAAATTATTAATACCTAGTTAAAGTGATGAATTTTATTTAAATTTCAAATCTTCACATCTAGTTATAATGGGCTCCTAGAAAGGCATATTTCAACAATAAACCACAATGAACTCCTTGAACTATAAGATTTGACTCTGAAGAAAAAAAAGGGTCCTATTTTCTATTTGAAAATGGGGTGTGTTGTGTAAACAATAAAAGATGAAACATTTAAAAACTTAAACTCATAAGTGCATTGATAGAAAAGGTTTATAAGGTATTCCAATTGGTATCATGCTCACATCTACCTCATGGCTCCTTTTATATAGGATTGTGTACTATTGTACCTATAGGTGTATATTGAGAAGACCATTAAAGGAATAAATTTGACTATTTTACCTTATTTTTTGGGTCTAAAATTCATGTGAAAGATTTTTCATCATATGTCAATTTAAAAACATGTTAGTAAGGTGATCCAAGTTATTGGTGATCAGTTTGAGGCAAGATCTTTGAAGGAATTAGATTAGGCTTGTACAGACCTAAAGAGTAGGAGTTGCAAGTGATAGTATTTTATTTTGAGAAACCAATAACAACCTTGGTTTCTCATTATTGTGGATGATCTATAATATCTTTAAAAATAATTTATGAAACCTTTGAGGTGAAATTAGAGAAATGACACTTTTGTAAATATCTAAAGAGACATATCTATAAGAATGTGGCAATACTTTAAACTAAGTCAACTTTTTGGGCACTAAGGTAATCTAATTAGTATTTTGATATTGTGTAACGGCACCTATGAGTCTTGTATCATTTTTTTTGAGATTTTCATTGATTTTTTGAGGTGATTGAGTTAGGATAATAGATTGTTTGTATACCTCTTTATTTAAGAGGTACAATTAGGCCTAATAGGCCTATTTACAAGTAAAGTTTATTAGTTTAGTTTTGATAGTGGTTCTATTCATAAAAGCCAAGAAGGTTGACTTAAATAATTAGTAAAACCCTCATATATTTGTTCAAATAAATTTAAATGTGTACATGATTATGTTGGGAGTTTATAATAAGGTTTTGAGGTAGATTATTGTCTTGGGACTGAGTACCTTATTTTTAATTCATTTAAATTGTCTTTTGATCTAAATGCATAGGTCCAATAAATCAATTAATTTAATTAGTATTCCAATACCAATACAAGAAGATATTATTTTTTTATAATAAAGTGTGTAAATTGAATAATAGATAGGTTTAATGGAGTGAAAAGTGTTCTTTAATAATGAATATAAGTGAGCAAGAGTATGGTTTAAATTATCCTAGTATAGTACTTGAAAGGCATGAAATTTTCATCATTAGGTTTCCAAGCACTTTTTTCCTTTATAACACCTTTGTTTATAGATTGAAAATGGTCTGCATAAGGGAATGTGTGCCAAGAATATAATGTGTACTAACCAATGGTAGTGTCTTGAATGACTAAGTAGGAATTGGCATATTAATATATTGAAACCCTTAGATTACCCCCATGGTAAATAGTGGTAAAATTTTATATCAAATGATGTGAATGAATGTAAGGAACCCATAACAGTTGAAGTTCAAAATATTGGCCTTCATATGCTTTCATGACTTCCTCTCTAAAAACTATTATAAACACAATTTGCATATCTTGATTCTTTGAAAGAAATCCTTTTAATTATCTTTTATTTGTGCCATCAAATCTACTAACTTATTTTTCCACTATGTTGTTATCAAATAAAATTTGAAAATGTTCAAATTGAGTATAACTTAGTCTATCACTTTGTCTAAGATAGGTAAAAAACTTTATTAGATTAAACAAAATTTGAAATAGAAACTTGGAAGATTGCTTCTAATAAAGAATTTAACATATATAAAAACCCTATTTCAATAATTAGAAACAATAAAAATAAGGTAAAAAACCCTAACAACATGTATGATCAAGGATTTTTTAATATTCAATCAATAAATGGGTTCACCAATATGTTTATATCAAATTTTGGGATAAGAGAGTTAAATAATAATTAGTCAAAAAAATGTGTAAAATCAGAATGAGTAAAATGAACATAATTTAAATTTTTCTGATTATGGAACTTGTTAAATATATAAATATGTTAAAAATGGAAAGTACCAAAGAGGAAAAAATTAGCTATAAATAGAGCATGCATGATTATGACTACAACTATGAAATTTATTGTATGGATGTATGATGACACTATGAATTAGGAATAAGGTTTTGCATCCTCTTGGGATAAATACACACTATCTATATAATTCAGCTTGTACTGGTGTTTGTAGTGCATGTTGGCATTAGGTAGGGTTTTATCTCTATGTAAATTTGGATTAGTTATCATTCACCTATAGGTCTTAAGTGTGTGATTGAATATGTGTAATTAATTAAGGAAACTATTATACCTTTTTCTTCACTTGAAATCCTAACTCAATTAGTCATGACACAAAAAAAAGAATAAATGGAAAAAAAGGCATTAGTGGCTAAATTTGTGCTTGACCTCAAAAACCCCATGTTTTGAGCACTAACTGCATACCAATACTCTAAATGGGGATCATACTCCATGTATTTAGCCCATGATATAGTTATGTGCTTGAAAAATTGGTGTAATGTGTTATTATGGTGAAATCCTAGTCTTATTAAGTGCTTCAACAATGACTTGTGACCTTAGAGTTATATTAATACTTAGCTTAGGGATACTAAGGTTTTGTGATCTCAAAATGGTAAGAATAGATTCTTTCCTCTCAATTTATAATTAGATATTCTAGTTTTTTAAAATCATATGAGCCTTTAGTGAGAAATGGTTAGAAAATGTAGCTTTATAGTGATCATTTTGGAATTCCTTAAAATGGGTCTTGAGAAACATGTGGAATGACCCATTATGATAGTTTTAATTTGATAAATTAACCATTATTTTATATAAGGGCATATTAGGTAGAATCAAACACTATCAGCAAGTGGGATAGTCCTATAGGAGCGACCTTATCCAACAAATAAAGACAACTAAGCTAAGAGTATGGATTAGTCTAGGGATGAGATTATGATGTTTAGAATGAATAATATGGATATCATGTTGTTTACCCGTAGAATTAATAAAGTGATTCAATTAACTCTAAATAATCTTAAACTTTAAATATGATGTAATAAAGATAAATAAGGTATTCTAATATAAAATACAGTGATATATAGAATTTACCCAAGTTGTAAATTGATAAATATAAAAATAGGGTTAGGGTTAGAGAGACGTCATTCGAACTAATTTATGAAAACATTATTTTGGCTATGTTCACTATGACATGTAATACTACATATCAAAACTTACAAACACAATATTAATTAAAAACTTTTCTTTGTTGTATACTAAGATAAGTGTGTGGTAATTGGATAGGGTCACAGTGTGTCATTATCCTCTATGGTCATTTTGTCTATTTTAATTATGTGTTAAGTATAAAAGTTTGGAGTTTTTCACCTTTTTCTATAAGTTAATTTTTCATTTAATCTTTGAGTTGACATGCAGATAACCTACAAGAAACAAAACCCTTTCTTGCACAAGGAAGAAACAAGATCAAATGTAAAATGGGGTAAAAGTGGGGAAGTAGGATATAACCAAGATATCTTTTGAAAACACCTTATTGACTGAGTGTTACCTAAATAGTCTATGTGGAACTTAGGCTGATGTTATTTTCCCTATGGGAAAGATCACATAAATGTAATAAATGTAGCTAGAAATTTTCAATATAATGTTTGAAAAAATATGACCTCAACCTAAAATAAAATAGTACTAACTTATCCAATGACTCTATTATTACAACAAAATTGTAGTAACACACTTTTTTGAATAGGTAAGTGCTTTTGAAATTAGCTTAACAAGAGAGTGTTAGAGAGTAACCTAGGAGGTTCAAGTGACACACTTGATTTTATTGCATAGGAAAACATTTAAATTATTTTTAATAACTAACCTTATGGATCATGTGAGAGAGCCACTAGGAAGCATGTCATTTTAAAAGACTATTCATTGGAGAACAGGAAACAAGTTTGCACTAGTGGATAGGTGCACAATACACCCATGTCTACCTAAAGGCTAATGTGTAGTTTTCCAGATTGGATAGAGGATTCTATAACTAAATTGGTGGTGAATTGTATGTTTATTATGGATGTTTAGGAACAAATTAGGGAGTATAGAAGATGTTCATATAAATAATAGGACATGGAAGGATATCATGTATATAAATGGTTATCATAATGGTGATTTGGCCAAGAAAGGTAAAAATGTCAAGGAATAGTATTATCAAAAATTATTGATTTAATTTAAGTGTCTACATCCCACCCTAATTATAGTGATGTAAAAATTACTAGAGTAAATAAAATGTGATACCTGAGTGTGTTGTCATGGAGATGCGCATGCCCCCTTTGATGAGGCCTATGAAAAAATGTTAATTTGAGAGTGATCAAGTATTATTTTGAATAACTGATGTAGATTATTGAGTTGGAAATATGCATGCTCTAACTCTCACAGAGTGATTTGAAAATGTGTAAAGAGATGGGAACCAATAAAGCAGTTCACTGAAGTGCAACCAAAATATTGAGCATCACTAAGCTCACATAAAAACCAATTGTTATATTGAAAGAGAAGAGGTGGGAACTAGTATATGGACCACTAAAATGTAACCAAGACATGGATGATCACTAAGATAAAATATGGTCGACTTGAAAAATATGGATCACACCACTGCAGATAGATCTAGATTTGAATTGCAAATTTTTAAAATTGCCTAATATTTGATACTTGATACTTGTAAAAAAGATAAATCTGATTTTTAAAAAATAATAGTTTGTTCATGAATGCATATCATGTCCCATGTATGTGTAAAGTGCCAAATGTGAATTTTGAAAATTGATTGAAATATTATATTATATTTTTACAAGTGTGTATGTGCTCAATTCATTACATGAGTGGATAACATAGGTTATTTGGATTCCCCCATAATCTAAAAATGTAATATTTTTCACATTATAAGTTTCCAAAACTAAAAATGTATTTATTAATAATTCCCATTATGATTTCCCCTTTTTGAGATGAGGGAGATTGCCTACAAAATCAGTTATCTCAAAATAAAAAGTGAGAACGTTTGTGTAAGGTAGATAAAAACATGTAATAATAAATTTCATATATTAAATTTTATATTTAAATAATATAGTTGTAATCATTTAATTATTTTATTTCATAATGTAAGTTTGATATATCAATGTAATAGTGGAAATGAATCATTGTAAATAACTTGCAAGAGTTGAATATGTATTATAAGTATAGAGTTGAAAATTTGAAGAATTGAAACACATAAATAATATTTTTCATGATATGTTTGATGGAACCATATATATAAAATTATTTACATAGTAGTCAATGATAAGAATCAAGGCCCCATAGTAGCCAAAGAGAAAGCATGCAAAAAAAAGTCACACAATTTGTCATACAAGAGGACATAGAGGCCACATACAAGGGACATGTAAGATGTCACAAAGAGTATATAAATATTGTATAAATGTCACATATAGAGCCTAAATTTTGAATACAAGAGACATAAACATGTCACATAATGCATATAAGGCTAGGAAGGCCACACACACAAAGGCATGGTTGTGTCAGACAAATAACGTGTATGTTGAACATACACAAGACCAAAGGCAACATAAAATGAGAAAAAAAGTTTTAAAAGTATGTTATGAAACTGAAAATAACATTTAATAATAGCATACAAAAAATGAATCTATAATAAGTAAAACATATGCATTTATGTTTCAATTTAGCATATAGCATTTTTACCAAGACATATGTGATGATAAAAAGGATGATTAAAGCATTTATTTTCATTTATAGATCAACATGGAAACAAGATTTTGATTAGATAAAATCTAAAATGTGTTCATATAGAGTAGTGAAATGCCTCCAACTAAACAAGGTTGTTGGGTGAGAGGCTCAACCAATATTGAACAATTTGAAGGTATGATTTAGCTTTGAAATTGTACTAATATTTGAGTGTGAGTTTTGTTTTGTGTATAAAAACTTTGTTATAATTCCATATGACTAAATTATCATTATAAATAAAGATTGAAGATTTAGTGGGATAGGTGTGCATCAGGCACATAATGTATCGTTATCTACCTAATACAACTTTCTCTAGATTGACTATATTTAAATTTTTATGATTAGGAAATCTTTTATTGTGTAAGAATAATATTTTACATTGTAATATATATCCTATTTCACACTTAAAGACCTTGTGAGAAGCAATATTCCTTGAAAAATATGTTATATACATAAATATAATGTTATATGACATAAGCAAAATCATTGTAAATAACATACATAGATGCCTACAAGTCCTAATTTTTTTTAATATAATATTATATTTTTTTAGGTATTTTTAGCATATATGAATGTTTTTTTTTATTTTTTATATTTGAAAGGAAATAAACATGCATGAAATAAAAATATATGAAAATAAAAATAAATCATGGCTTACAAAACTAGAATAAGGAGGTGGAAGATTCAAATAGTTTTCAGCAATATGCTAAAGCAAAGCATGGCAAGGAGGAAGGTATGTGAGATTCCCCCAATGTAGATGTAGTATTTACAAAGATGGAAAGCATAGTCATGTGAAATCATGTAGAAGTACGTTAATGTAAACATGAAAGTATATATTATAGTTTATAGCATGTATGGGCTTTTATGAAAGATGTGTAAATTTTAAAGCATAGTAATATGGGTGCCTTGGGTTGTTTGAATGGATTGGAGAAATCAAGGGATCAAGTGATCCCAAAGTGAAAGGCAAAAAAACAAAAGGATAGAATAAGTTTGAATACATGTAGAAACTAAGAAAGATAAATATGATAAATAAAGAGGCTAAGAAATCCAATCAATATAATAGGCCCAACTATGAGTGTAGGATAGAATTCCAGAACATCTCTAACTAATTCCTCATAAATAGGAGGCTCATATATGTACCTAATTGATTGATAAGAAGCAACCATCTATTGTGCCATAGAAGTAGTGTCATGTGTATGAGTTTTTGAATTTGAATAAGAACCATATGCTATCAATTAACCCTCTAAATCATTATCTATAACCATGTCCAAATATGTAACCTCATGTATAAGAGGAATTGATGTCACAATATGTACCTATTTAGGAGTATTTTGAATAACATATACCTATTTAGAAGTATACATATTTACTTTATGTGATAAATTATTATACTCATGTGTAATCATGGTGTATACACAATATTTTCAACCTTTATCAATTATTAATACTTTTTCTCTTTTAAGAACCTATCGAGTCTCAATCTCTCTATGTGAACGCCTTAAAGGATGCACTGAGAAAGGGGTGGGTAGACCATTAGTGCTTTGCAGGATTCTTGTCCCTTTACTACCACTTGTTATCAATATAACAATCTCTAAAAACATTTCCCTAAGATTTTCCTCCTCCTTTTCACCCTCCTCTAGTATTTTTCCACGTTCATTATCCCTTCCATAAACTAAACTCAATTTTGAAAATTTACAATACACTGTCAACCCCATCAACCTTGTACTCTAATTGATCAAACTTATTTAGGGTCTAGTTCAGCCTATATATGACCTATACTAAGACCTAATTTTCTTTTGTAAATAATGATGTAGAGTTGATTGGGTTGACCCTATCAGCTAAACTTTTAGAAAGGATTATGGTTAGATCCAACTATATATACACATTCATTTATCCATTTCTTAGAGAGATAGAAAGAGTTAATTATTCATTTGTTATTCTTTACAATATTATATTATTCCATTCTACTTTAGGTGTTATAGCTTAGGGTCTACACTTGGAGAATAATCTTATCTTGTGGAAAAGTCTTAGATGTTTTGGCCCTTCTTAGTGATCCTTACAAACCACAACAACCTCTTACAAAGCACCTTTAGCCAAGGGAGAGATTGAGTCTAAATAGGTTCATGTTTAAGGTAAGTATCTTCAACTTTACTCCTCTCTTTTATTAGATATAAGTAGCATAATTAATGAATTTTGAATATATTACTCTCTTTTTGAATTACAGTTTTACCTATACACAACCTAATTAGGATTTTCTTATGCATGTTTAATTTTATGTTTACTAACCCCCATTTTCCTCCACAAGCTTTGGTGAGCACTAGATAAGACTTTAATTTTGTCATTTACTAACATTATTGAATATGAAAATATAGGACCTAGTTAGGGTTATTGCATAGTTTTGTTTAACTGTAGGCTTTAGAACCCTCACTAGTGATATTATTATGGTAATAGATTCTTTGTCTAGGTTTAGCAGATCCATCTTGGTCATGACCTTGAATATATAATGTATCAAAAATTATAAGTGTAAGTAGGATTTATCTTTTTTGAGCTAGGATTGATTTATAGATCATTTGTATTTCCCTTTGCATACATTCTGGTGAACCCAACATGAATCTAACTCTCACAAGTTTTTTTATTTCATGCCATCTTTTTTGTCATCATATCATATTTTTCTATATTTGTAGTATTGTATCAAACTAGTCGGTATAGTTATAACTCTTTGTGTGCAGGTTTAACACACAATTACTTCAAAATGACTCTATATTGTTTGTGTAGGTCTTCACCAATTACATGCTACTGGATTGAGAAGTTTGACATAATATTATTCTTTAGTTCCATATTAACATACATAGTCAAATGAGTCAAATATATCTTCTATTTTCTTTTATCAACATAAAGGTATACCAATATAGTCAAATAGTTTGACTCTATTTGTTATCTCTTCTTTAGTAAATAGGGTTTTTCAAAATTGGTTGAACCAGTTAACCTAGTTGGTAGTATTTGAGAATCACAACATAAAAAATTTCAAGATAAAATGTCTTCAAGCCCAACAAGGTTCCTTCCTTTTATCTCCCTATCATTTTATTTCTTCCTTCAGTATTATTTTTCACAAGTTTGTAGTATGTGAAATTATAACCCTATAGCTAATTGGGTCAACCTAGTTTACTCAATTGTATAGTATGTCTTATGTTTAAGATAAATAGTCAACCTATTCAAATTTGTTCTTTAAGACCTTGTTTCTAAATAATAGCAATGACCCAATCAATTCTATTCCATACTATTTGCATACAATATTGCCTGAACTAAATCTATACTATTCTTAATCAAGGAGTTAACATCTATTTTCTAGTAATTGATTCACCTTTCCCTTTTAGCTATTTTCATGCTTAGAGTAAATCACATGGCTTCAATAGGTGTTTTTTAAAATTACCATTTTAGTTACACTATTTTACATTTTTTCACACATTACCAAATCACTTTACACTTTAAAAACATTAAGAATTTAAATGTTAAATATGATGGGACTAAATACCTTACATATTTTATTAAGGCATTTAGCAATCTTTATAAGGAGTGGATCCAAACTAATACTTTCACCACAACTAAACTTTTAGTTAAAACTTTCACTAATGATGTATTGGAATGGTACAATAAAATTCCCCAACATTCCATATGGCAACTCAAGTATTTAGTCAATCCTTTAGTTAAAGAGTTTCAACACAAAGATCTTCTCAAAAATTGCCTTAGCCATTTCATCAATGCTAAGCAATGTCCCATTGAAGCAGCTCATGATTTTATCAAGAAATGGAAATCTTTGGCCCACAAATCTAATCATAACATGACTAATGATAATTTTTTTAAACTCTTTATAACTACATTAACTCCTTCACTTTAGTATAAGGTTTGAAATTTTGCTCCTCAAACCCTCAATGAATCTCTTGACCAAGCCAAGCGTCAAGACTTCTTAATGAAATATTTTGAACCTAATTCCAAATTCATTAAAGGATATTTTTAACATTAAACTAATGTGATAACCAGTAATCCTCCTCAAACCAAACCAATAGTTTCCAAAGCTAACAATACCCTATCTTTTCATACACTATTAACTATGTAGCACATGAAACAATTTTTAACACCCTCTATTCCATTTAATTACCCCAATAATCCTCCTAAATGGTGTGACCCTAAACAATTTTATTGGTTCCATGCCAACATTGGTCACTCCCATGAAACATGTAGAGGTCTCACAAAAAAATTGTCTCTTATATGCTTGGTGATTCATTCAAACACAAAGCCATGATTCAACTCTATCATCAAGATTATAACAATGCATCTCAAAAATGACAAGTTCCCAAAGCTTCTTATTCTAACAAATAAAAATAATTTTACACATATAACACTCTATAAGCCAACAAAATGTTTGTGCCAATAACACTGACTATGACCAATATTACAACAATTCTCAATATGTCAACATGGCTAAGGTTAATTATCATTGTAAACCAGCCCATAAAGATCTTCTCACTAAATATAAGAAACCATCTTTGGAAGATCAACTCCTCAAATATAACATAACTACTCACTTAAACTTAAAAAATAATGAGGATCCATATCCTCCTTTTGAATCCCCAACCACTTCTCTTCCTCTAAAATCTAATTTACCTTCTAAGCCTTATGTTGATTCTTCTTCCAAAACTCACTAGAACTTATTATAAGAACTAAATTCTATGCCTTGAAAGATTTATCTTATGGAGTTATTTCTCACCTCTCATTATCATCACAAGTTCCTCATGAAATAACTTCAAGAAATTGAAGATCCATCTTCCTTAGAAAAGGAACCATCTTCTCATGAGACTCAACCAATCGAAGTGTATACCATTGAATCCATTTACCCTTATTTGAAACCCTCCTTAGAGTTCTTATAGGAAAACATGATTAGTTATTATATTATCTTTTGAGATGATGATCTACCCCTATTCATTAAAATAGACATTAATACCACCCTCATTCAAAAAGTATTAATAGATGAAGGATTCAGTATTAATGTGACATCTTTGTGGCTCATCCAACAACTTGACTATAATAATCAAACCAACTTGCTTGATATGTCATGGATTTGAAAAAACTAATCAAAACCATCTTGGTTTTATTTGGATCCCTCTTACGATTGTACATAAGACCATCCAAATTAATTTCATGGTCCTTGATTTACCCTTATCTTATAACATACTCCTATGATATCTATGGACTCATATAATGAGTTTTATTTCCTCTTATGACAGCTAATGTATCAAGTTCCTTCATAATGATAAAAGTTATAAACATGAGGTTGATCCTAACCCTTGGAGTATTCAACTTCCAAATCCCAAATATTAATATCAAATTCTCACCATTCCAATAATCAATAGTGCTCCCTTACACAATTTAGTCAACATGAATCTATATTTACATGTCACTCTTTTTTATCTAGATGATGATGAGCCTAATGATTTATACAATACCCAAAAAACTATTAAGGTACCCCCTTACATCTCAAAGTGACTTCCTCCTTTTTTATTTCCTTATGATCACACTATCCTTCTTATTGATTATATCACTTATTTATCCCTCCAAGTAATGCTTAGGAATCCTATTACATAAAATATGGATTCACATTCAATGATTATGGAGTGGCTAAACTATTAAAATATCCTTTAATCATGTCTTCACATAAATTCATTGATCTAGGCATCTCCCTTTCAAAATTCATCTTGAATCTCAAGCATTTACAATATATCCAACCTATGATGTAGTTACACCATGGTCCAAGCTCCAATCAAGAGACTTGGATGTTTAATATTTTCAAAAAAATATAACTCAAATATATTCTTTTAATTGTGATGTTCATACCATTTCCACTAATTTTGATTTAGTAAATGAAGGTCATGTACCTCCTACTAATTCTCCACTTATTGATATTCCTTGGGTAGTATAACAAATCATACCTTATAAACCTATATTAACTTCCCACATCTTTTATTGCTCCTACCAAACCAATCATTCATTCCAATCTTCCTCACATGAAAAATACTACCAGTAAACCAATCACACCAAATCAACCATCTTCTCCTACTCGACCTACTCTTATGATTATATTAGATGCCAAGGTCATATATGTACATCAAATACATTCTAAATATGGTTTCCATGCTAACAAAATTATTTATCTCAAATTAGATATCAATTATTATGGTCCTCTTCCCACTTTGCCTATAGATGAATCTATTCTTGAATTGCTTCATGCTTGACAACCTCAACTCCCTCAACAACATCATAAACTTGGGAATTTCAAGGAAAAACCCCTCATTTAAAAAAATCCACCACTAGTATTGATCCTAAAAAAAATTATTTCCTCTCTATCTAATGCGCTATATCATTCACAAGATGGAAATATTAATTTTATCGAGGAAACTACCAAAATTGAATATAGTACCCCATCATTCCCTAGACCAATCACAATCTCTCAAGAACTTACACCAACTGAACATGATAAATTTAGATTATTCTAAGATAAATATTATGAGACTTTCACTTGGTCCTATGAGGACATGCCTATAATTTATCTTATCATCATGGTACATAATATCATCACCTATCTTGATGTTAAACCCATGCAACAAAAACAACAAAAATTTCCACCAGAAGTTTCTAATTTATGCCATAAATAAATCATTAAAATCTTGATGCCAAATTTATCAAGCCTATGAACTATTTAGAATGGGTCTAAATTAGTGTCCCTATTTGGAATAAAGTCACCATGGTCATTCACATTTTCATCGATATTTGTAACCTCAATCTTGTTTATCCCAAGGATAATTTCCATTTACCTTACATAGATTCCAACATTGATTCCACTATTGGCTATGAAATGTTGTCCCTTATGGATGTTTTTTTGGATTATAATCAAATTCATATTAACCCAAAAGATCAAAATATGAAAAATTTCACCATGGAATGGGGCACCTATTGTTATGTTAAAATACCCGTAGGCTTCAAAAATGCCAGAGCTACTTATCATCAAGCTATGACCCACATTTTCCATGACCTTATCCATAATATTATAGAAACCTATGTGGATGACCTCATTACCAAGCATAATATCTATAAAATTCATCTTTATTATCTTTCTATCATCTTTGATCACCTCATCAAATGTAAACTTAGACTAAACCCCTACAACTGTGTCTTTAGCATCACATCTAGAAAATTTCTAAGGTTCTTAGTCTCTTTGTAGCATTTATGTATATCCTATTAAGATCAATGTTATTGTTAACATGCCTATCCCTCATTCCGTTATTGATATTCACACTTACCTTGGAAAACTTGGGGTAATAAGATTATTTATCCCCAAAATGGCTTACTGCATCTATTTTGTTAATTCTCTTTTAAATAAAGGTAATGCCCTTGAATGGATAGATCCATTCTAGAAAGCATTGACAATAAGAAATCATCTTTGATTCATCTAACCACCCTTATTCCACCTTATAATGATCATCCTTTAATCTTATATACTTCTTCCACACCTATATCATTAGGGGCAATGCTTGCCTAAAAAGATGATATCAAAAGATAATATGCCATCTATTATATCAGTCAAGGCCTCATAATCTATGAAATTTTTTATATAAAAGTAGAACATGATTACCTCACCATATATTTTATATTTGAAAAGCTCTGGAATTATATTCTTTATTAAACAACTTACGTTATCATTCATTCTGATCCACTTTGTCACTTATCCAAATCCTTCCTTCTTGGAGCCAGAATTGGTAAGTGGATGGTCCTTCTAATGGAATTTGATATTTACATTATTATGTAAAAAGCTTTAAAATGACAAATCATTATTAACCAACTCATATCCACTCCTATACCAGCTACTGACCACCTTCAAGATAGTCTTCCTAATGACAATATCCTTTGTATTAAAGGTTTTAATCAAGTCTATATCTCTTAAAGATTAATTCCATAATTTCACTATAGATGTTGAGGTCAATTAATCTAGAAGCATTCACTTATCCTTCCCAATACTACTAAATTTAAATTAGTTCATCAAATAACTTCCTAAAATTAATGTTGAGTTTACATGAAGATACTTGGACCCTTTATTTTGATGTCACCTAAATACCTTAAAGGAGCTAGGGTAGGATGTATCCTCACTAGTCCT
This sequence comes from Torreya grandis, assembly GCA_037957365.1. Lineage (NCBI taxonomy): Eukaryota > Viridiplantae > Streptophyta > Pinopsida > Cupressales > Taxaceae > Torreya > Torreya grandis. Next base: position 708,427 of record JARHVA010002714.1, on the reverse strand, counting down.
CTCGATAAAATTATCCCTTTGGTATTTCACCTTATATTTTATGTTACTAATATCATGTTAGAATACAAAGCATTAATCCTATGCATGAAGAGTGGTAGCCTCAATTTAGACATTATATATTTTCATGCTTTGAGTGACTCCCAAATCATCTACCTGAATAAGCTAATGGTTATTATCAATGTAAATAGTGAAAGAATCTCATTTATTATCATCTAACATAACCACTAATATTTCTAAATAATTCACTTCTTTTACCATCAAACCCATCTCTTTGAGATCAAAATTATATCATTGATTCACTTAATTACTTCATCATCTCTTATTTCATCTGCACCAAGTTCTTTACTAATTCTACCTTTCTTATTCAAATCAAAAATTCCCCATCTTTCATTTAACCATAAGATTCACTTATCTTCCATATTGAGGCTATTTTACCATTCAATAGAGTCCCATGGTAAAAAGACATCATTCAATTCCTTGAGCATCAAACCTATCCTTCAAACGTAGATTCCTATCAAAAATACTTGGATTTGCAAAAACAAACTTTCAAATATGTCTTTTGATATAACATACTTCATTATCACAATGTTTAAGGTGTACCCTGACTCTCTTATTGTTATGAAATAAGATAATCCATCCTCTCCTTGAACAAACACATGTAGGTCATTTTTCATGGTCACTATAATAGACATGTCTATAGCACATAAATACTTATGTATGGGTTAATTATAGCATACTATTGAAAAAGATGTCATATAGTTCACTAAAAAGTTTAGTCCTTGATAACTTCATGATGATCTAATCCGTTACCTCCATCTAAGCTCCAAACTATGGAGTTTCCTTGGCCATTGTCAATGTGGGGATTATATATCATAGGTAAAATACTTAGATCATAGGATGGGCATGTATTTATCATCATTACTATGGATTGTTTTACCAAATGGGTTGAATCCATGCCTCATTAATGTAACTAGAACCACCATTTATAAATTCATCCTCAATCAAATTATTTTTCATTTTTGAGTTCCCCATATTAACATTTCTGATAATGGAAGCAATATTAAAAATAAAGATGTCAAATAGCTCTGTGCTAAATTCAAAATCAATCAAAAAATTTATATTCCCTACCATCCATAATGCAATGTCCAAGCTAAGGACACTAATAAATTTATTAATAAAATTATCCAAAATACAATCTGTGAAACCCACATGGATTAACATCTTCATCTATATCTGACTCTTTGGGCCTATCACACTAGCATATGCATTGCCACTGGGTAACACCATTCTCTCTAGTCTATGGTTCTAAATCAGTCCTCCCATTAGAATTTGAGCTTTACTCTCTTTGTGTATCTCTTAACAGTATCATACTTGATGAATAATTATGTGAATCTAAAATTCATTTTATTGATATTTTTTACCAGAGCCATATTGCTTCTCTATAACATAATTGCCAATACAAGGCTCGCATCATTAAATAACATTAAAAAAGGGTTCAAGTATACCATTTTAATGTTGGTGTTCTTGTTCTAAAATTAGAATACACACATGATAAATAAGTAAAATATGTTAAAAATGATGGTGCCCTTATTTAGTAAAATACATACTTAGTCCTAACACCTATCTCCTTCAAACTAATGAAGGCCATATTTTCAAAGATCCCACCAATACATAATTTTAAAGAATTATTTTTCCTACATTTTTCCTTTCTTATCATGATTCCTATATTTTATCCTTCAAACACATTTTTAAGAATATCTACATAGGTTTCACCCTCTATAGTAGTTTTAATTTCCAAAAACCTTAGTTCCTTCTTTTTGGCCCTTTGGTTTCTCTTTTCTCATGAGTTGCATTTTAAAACCATAGATAGGACTTAGTATTCCTCATGATTTCCTTTTGTTCTCATTATTTCTTTTCTTTCCAATAATTTTAACACCCTTTGGGATTTTCGTTTGTGATTTGTGATGTAAGATGATGGATAGGACATTGCCTTCCTCACAAATACCATATTTTTCCTTTATTTTTCACCTTCTTTGTGCACCCCATGAGTTTCTCTTTTATGAGTTACAATGTAAGACCATGGATAGGACCAGGCCTTCCACATAAAATCACCATATTTAATTAATTCAATGTTCCTTTTATAAAATGTTTTTGCAATGGTCACAAGTTTATGATCCTTTGTTCTTAGCTTTAGCTTTTGCTTCTTTTGTAGATAAAATTTTCAATATAATAAGGTGTTAGCATGTTTCATTACACTTCCCTCATTTTTATGATAAGTAATTACACTTCACTATCATTATATCCCTTTTCCCTTTTATCACATTTTTTGTGATTTGAAGTAATTCAAATTATTTCATGTTTCATTCCTCTTAGTTTCCCTTCCTTTCATTCCACTTTGGATAAACCAAGGTCAAAGTTAAGATAGCACTTTTATTTTACATGCATTAGCAAGACTCTTAAACACCATTTTTTTATGTTCTTTTTCTTAGAAACTAAGTCCAAAGTCTTCAAATGATATTCATCTTTATCACCCATGCTTGTTTTTTCTAAATCCATGGGAGGAGGAATATAAAAAGCCATAAAAAAAATTAAAATCCAAATCATTTGAAACAAAAGGTAATGATATAAAAGGCAACACACAAAATTAAAAGTCAAAATCATACTAAAATACATTATTAGTAACACATCTCCTATATCCAATTGAATCTCAAACTCCTTAGTTGGCCTCATGATAGATTTGAAGTCCATTGGGGTGGAGTAGGCTAGTAGATTGGAATAGGATAATTCAACAAATTATATGGTTTTACCTACTTTGTCATGAAAGTATCCAATATTGTAGTAGATTGATGGCTCTATAAGGAGTCCTGAGGAACATAGAACATGTTGTGGGAAGGTAGGTCCATTTTTAATTTTCATGCATATAGAATGCATGGGATGATATACACACTTAATTTATTGATGTAAAAATTTTCTGGCTAGGAGAATTTATTTAGATTCCTTAATGTCAAAAGACCTCTTATTTTGACAAACCTAATTTGAGTGTCTTAAATTTGATAAAGAGTTTCTCTACATTGTTTTTTCCTTCATTTTCCCCTCCACCCATTTCATTTCCCCCTTAAATAGGTTAGTGTGATTATACATCTATTTTCCCACTTTTATATCCTCTTCTTCACATCTTAAAATCATGCTAGCACTCTTTTGTTTTAGTTTTATCTATCCTTAGAACAAAACAATATATTTAAGGGACTATAGATTATCTTTATTTACACCATGGCTTTACATTTATAGACTTTATTTGATTTCTTTTACCATTTTCCATTGGTGTACTACCCTTTTGTTGGAGACCTGAGTTCATTTCTACTTCCATGCTCTTTTTCCATTATTAAGTGAGTTTGGCTTGTTACTTCTCATTCACCAATGTTGTTTTTCATTTTATGCACTTTTTCCATTGATTATAGAGTAAGGATTGTTAATTCTCACTTATCAATGTTTTTTTAACATTTTATTTCCCATATTTGTTTAAGTAAGGTTTGTTACTACTTTGATATTGATGGTTGATTACCATTTTTTTTGACATTTAACCTCGGTTTGATTTGGTGAGTTTACCATTTTTACTTAAGGTTTACTTGTTTGAGTTTTTTGATATTTAGTAGCCTTGGCTATCTTGATTACCTAATTACTTTCAATTTTGACTTGGTCATTTGGTCCTAACTTAGCACTTATCACACTAGTTATCCAAATTTCCAATTACATCTCATCTACACCACGTTAATTATATTGGCTTTCATGTGTTTGTTTAATTTTTCTCTTTAGTTTTGTATCATTAGGTTTATTTAAAGTAGTCTTTTCACCCTCCATGATCAAAATTAAAAACACATCAGAAAACCATTTATTGATAAAGGTAAGTCAAGGTATGCATACATTACTTTTATTTTTAGTTGTTTCTATTTCAGTTATTTACTTTCAGTTAATTTTTGCCTTAAAATAATTAAAAAATCTAGCTTCAAAATTATGTGTTGCTATGTTCTTTTATCGAATAACCATCCCACATTACACTTGAGTGACACATGATGAGATTTAAGTGGTAAATATGTATACACATAATATTTTCAACCTTTATCAATTATTGATGCTTTATCTCTTGCAAGAACATTTTGAGTCTCAATCTATCTAACTGCAAGCCTTAAGGGGTGCATTGAGAAATGGATGGGTAGACCTTTAATGCTTCATAGGATTTTTGTCCCTTTACTACCACTTGTTATCAATACAAAATTCTCTAAAAACACTTCCCTAAGATTTTCCTCCTCTTTTTCACCCTCCTCTAGTCTTTTTCTACCTTCATTAGTCCTTCCCTAGCCTAAACACCTTTTTGATAGTTTAAAATACACTATCAAACCCCTTGACCTTATACCCTAATTGATAAAACTCATTTAGGCCTAGCTAACCTAGACTAATACCTAATTTTCCTTTGTCAATAATGATACAAATTTGATTACTCTGACCCTATCGGCTAAACTTTTGAAAAGGATCATGTTTAGATCCAACTATATATACACATTTATTTCACAATTTCCTAGAGAGACAACAAGATTTAATTATCCATTTACACTTCTTTACAATATGCTCTTCTTCCATTCTAATTGAGGAGTTATAACTTAGGTTCTACACTTGGAGAAGAATCTTGTCTTATGGAAAAATCTTGGATGCTTTGGACTATCTTAGTGATCTTTATAAACTACAACAACCTCTTTAAAATCACCTTTGTCCAAGATGTATATTGAGTTTTGATGGGTTCATATTCAAGGTAAGTGTCTCTAAATTTACTCCTTTATTTTAGTGTATAGAAGTAGCATAAGTAATGGATTTTGAATATATTGCTCTCTCTATGCATTAGGGTTTTACCTATACATAGCCTAATTAGGATTATTTTATGCATTTTAATTTTATGTTTACTAAACCCTATTTTATGACACTAGCTTTGGTGAGAATTAGATTAGAATTTTTTTTTTGTCATTTACTTACATTAGTGAATATGAAAATATAGGACCTAGATAAGTTTATTACATAGTTTTAGATTTATCATGACCCCAAATATCTAATGTATCAACAATCAAAAGTGTAAGTAAGATTTATCTTTTCTAATCTAGGATTGACTTATAGATCAGTTTCATTTCCCTTGGCAGACACACGGTATTCTTAGCAATAGGTGAAAAACTAAAATATCATCATGGTCATTATTATGTGAAGAGATTAAAATATGTTTATTCTCATGTATAAATGTAAAAACTAATTTTATATTATGCCTATTTAACTATGAATCATTATCCAGACTTGAAGAAGGTAATTCAAAGAGATCACATTGATACTTAATGAATCAAGATATGACTAAATGTATCTATAAACTTGGTAAGAGGATCACCTATAACACAATTTGAATATAAAGGGTTCCAAAGCCTTTAGTAAATCAACACAATTAAATAGCTCTAGCTAGTTATCTTATTTTTTAAGTAAATATCGCATTCAAGAAATATAAGTAATGGGGAAAGGTTAAAAACATATCAAAATAAGCAAGAAGCCATGATAGGTAAATCAGAGCCTAGGTTATGTAAGGTGGATAGATGGAAAGTTCAAATAATACTGAAGCCACATTAATCATAAGTGTACATAAATTTTAAATAATGAGATGTACACTCATTAACCAAGCAATAATGAAACTTCTTTCTATCAAATGAAAGATCTAGGGTTAGAATATATGTACCTTGAATAAGATCTATCAAGCCTCAATCTCCCCCTTGGCCAATGGTTATTTACAAGAGATTTTTGTGGTTGTAAGGATATAAAAGGTTAAATCAAGATCTAGGATAAAATTACTCTTCCCATTACATCTACTCCAAAATACATTGTTTCCTTCAAGATAATATGTAAGTATTAACTCCTCCAAAGATAGACTTAGGTCATTAGTGTGAGAAATAACAATGTTAAAATTAATGTTTCTCTCTATTGGACTAAAATGGTAAATTTAATTTAATGTGGTGAATGGTCCTAATCCCTCTTGAAGATTAATCCAATGCCATTATCCAACTTTATTTAGTCCTAAATGATTTGATTAACCTTGAACTAGGTTGGACAAGTGGACTTAGTTGTGAAGGTTGTGTTGTAATGTTCAAAATTGCATTAATTTTATTGATGTAGTTTGCAAGGGATGGATGACAATTAAAACAACATTGAATGGGTTGATATAATATAAAATATATATAACATATGGGATCAAATATAAAGAAGCTATAATGGATGTAGGACTAATAAATAAGTAATAATATCTCTCATAAAGAACCAATGGCCTACCCATCTCTTTCCTAATGCACCCTTTGAGGCATGATATTATGGAAATTAAAACTTTATAAGGTTTTGAAAGAGATAATTATTATTAAATGATATAGTTTAAAAATATTATTTTTATACATATGCCCCACCTAAAGCTCATCATGTGTCACCAAAGTGTCACATGGGATAGTGCTTCAAGAAATAACATTACAACATAATAACTAAGCTAAATCAAAAATGAAATACTAAAATAAATATTGATAAATGAAATAATTTAATTTACCATATGCATACCTTAACTTACCTTTATTTATAGGTTACCATATGTTGTATTTATAGTCTTCAACATGGAAGGCGTAATAACTACATTAGATAAACCCTAAAGATACAAGGCTAGATAGTAAATAAAGTAACTGTAATATGGCCAAAGTAAATTAAAAACTCATAAAACATATTTAAGTTCCTAGGAAATTGGTGATTTAAGATGATTAATGCCAGGTTAGGACCAAAATAGCCATGAATTTGACTAGCAAAAGAAAAAGATGATCGGGTAACCAAAATTACAAGGCTACTAATGAATGCAAGACCCAAAAATGTATCCAAAGTAAGAAAAGTAATAATCCAAATAAAACTTAAGGATTTATAAGATATAATAATGTAAGAAAAATCAATAGAAGATAATTAGCAATCCATACTCAATCAAAGATGGAAAAATATGAAGTGATTAATGTAAATAACATTGATGAAAGAGAATTAACAATCCATACTCAATCAAAGATGGAAAAAATAGGAAATGGTGAGAGAAATAGGATGAAATGGCCTACAAAAAGGTGAATATAAAATTCAAGTTCCCAACCATAACTAAGAGAGATTTGATAAAGATAAGGTAATAACCAATAGAGCATCTTACAAAAACTTAAAGAGGTAGATTCTATTTTAATGATAGATAAACCAAAATTGTCATATTTTGAACATGTCTAAAATTAAGAATAAGTAGTATAAATAATGAAAAAACATTTAGAAACAAATCTACCTATCAAGGGGGTAAACTAAATGTTTTGTTGGGAAAAATGGTAGTACCAAGGTGAAAATATAATCTTTACTAGAAATAAGACACAATAATCGAGCTAGCAAGACCAGGAGATTTTTGACATCAATGATCTTAAAAAGCTTGACTTAACAAAGGAATTTTTGGCTAACTAGTTTTGTATAAATATCATCCCACGAAGTCTAGTATGAATAAAAATTAAAAAGGACCTACCTTTCCTTAACATGTTCCTCATTCCTTGGGACCCCTTACAAAAGCTATCATTCTACTATGAATATTAGGTACTTACATGATAAATTATTTGACACTATGAGTATATGATAATGAAATATCCTACCCTAGTCTACTATCCTAATCCACCACAATATACCTATGCTTTATCATGATGCCAAATGTGGATTTTGAGCTTTGAGTAGGATAGATGTGTAAAATATTGATCACTTCTTTTGGTGTGATCTAAATTTTAAGATTATATGTGCCTTTTAATAATTTACTTTTATTTTATGATATGGATTTTAACTCTTCTAATTTTTTATATTCATCTTCCATATAGATTCATAAAACCAAACATGGGTGATAAAAATTATTGTCACAAGAAAGCTTAAACTCGGTGGCTAAAAGAGAGAACCAAAAGACCTTGTGTCTAAGATTCCTGGACTTTGCACATTAGAAGAGATTGAAATATTGACAATAACCTTGGTGTGCCCAAAGGGGGATAGTGAAATATAGGTAATTATGGAAGTGATCATAGAATAATTAGGTTACCCCAAACATAAACAATGTGTAATGAAGATGGTACAATGATATGTAGGAATGAATCATCATCACAATAAATGGTATATGTGCATGAAGACATGAAGATATACTACTAAATTTTTACCATACAATAGTATAATTAATTCTAAGTGTAGGAAAACAATATTCTCAACTACTTCCTTATCTTTTTTGGAAGATGTCTGACTAAGGTTAGGAATAATAGTAATCTACAATAAAACATAAATGATGTGTATTTTTTAGGAGGGTGCATGAAACTTACAAACTGAAAAGACAAGAGGCATAAGTAAATGAAAGACCAAAGGACCAAGGATAATAACTAAGGTAAATTCCTAAACAATTGAAGGATTGTACAAAATTGAATCTAGTGATATGTTGCATAGAATAAATTCTAAATTAAAACCTACAATGAATGTTAACTCCACAATATATATTAAAATAACAAAAAACATGTAATTTAACTACTTTATAAAGGTAAATCAATATATAAAGTAAAGATATGATATAAAATGAATCTAAGTAAATTATTTATTCAAAAACTTAGCATTTTTTAGTTATTTAAATATGTGTGCTTCATTAGTTTGTAATTTATAAGTACTAGATTCAAGAATGTCTTTGACTAGGTAAGGGCCGTGTATACAAAGGGAAATACAAGTAAACTATTAATCAATCCTATCTTAGATAAAATAAATCTTACTTCCACTTTTGATTGTTGATACATTAGATATTTTGGATCATGACCAATATGGATTTGTTATACCTAACCAAGGGATATCTTACCACAATAACATCACTAGAGAGGGTTATAAAGCCTCTAGTCAAGCAACACTATGTAATAACCCTAGTTAGGTCCTATATTTTCATATTCACAAATTATATTCAAATTAAATTTAAAATTTAATCTAGTTCTCACCAAAGCTTATGGCATAAAGTAGGGGTAATAAACATAAAAAGTAAAAATGCATAGGAGAATCCTAATTAATATATGTATAGGTAAAAGTCTAGTGCATGGAGAGAGAAATATATTCAAAACCAATTACTTATTCACTTATATCTACTAAATTAGAGGATTAAAGTTAGAGATACATACATTGAAGATGAACCCATTGATAATCAATCTCGCCCTTGGGCAAAGGTTCTTCACAAGAGGTTGTTGTGGTTTGTAAGGATCACTAAGAAAGGCCAAAGTATCCAAGACTTTTCCACAAGATAAGATTATTCTCCAAGTATAAACCCTAAGAAATAACTCCTCAAGTAGAATAGTAGAAGAGTAAATTGTAAATAAGTGCAAATGAATAATTAACTCTTTCTCTATAAGAAATGGCAAAATGAATGTGTATATATAGTTGAATCTAACCCTAAACCTTTATGAAATTTTAGTTGATAGGCTTAACCCAATCGACTCTGTATCATTAATTTATAAAAATAAGTTAGGTCTTTATATAGGTCAGCCAGATCTGACCTAGACCCATAACATGTTTTTAACAATTTGAATACAAGGTCAGCCTAGGTTGATAGTGTAATGTAAACTATAAAAATGAGTTTTAGGCTTAGGTGGGTGTTAAGGAAGTTGTTAAAATGCTTGGAGGAGTGTGTAAGAGAGAAGGTAAGGCTTAGGGAAGTGTATAGAAGAAGGTTGGATTGATATCATGTGGAGGTATAGGGTACAAAAATCTTGTTAAGCACCAATTGCCTGCCCACCTTTCCCAGTGCACCCTTTAATGTGTGCACTCAAAGAGATTGAGAATCAACAGGTTATTGTAAGATATAAAACATCATTAATTGATAAATTTTGAAAATATTATGTGTAAACATATGCCTCACTCAAAGATCATCATGTGTCACTTAGGTGGAATAGGGGATGGTGCTTCAAGAGAAGAACATAGTAACACACAATGTTAAAGCTAAATAAATTGTATTATTTTGAAGCATAAAATAATTGAAATTAATGCCTAAAATGGAATAACTAAAAAATAAAAGTAATGTATGTGTACCTTAACTTACCTTTATTCTTGAATGGTTGTCTTTTGTGTTTGTAGTTTTGATCATGGAGGGAACAGATACTACTTTGGACAAACCCAAGGATACAAAACTAAAGATCAAAAAAAAACATAGGAAATCCAAGATAATTATGTTGTGTATGTATGATGTATGTGTAAATTTGAGAAGCTAGTGTAATGAATGTTAAGTTAGGACCAAATTACCAAGTCAAAATATAGAGTAAACTAGGTAATCAAAAATCTAAGGTTATTAAATGACTAAAAAAACTCAAACAAGTAAACCTTAAGTAAGAAAGGAAAACAAATTCAAATCAAGGATACAAGTAAAAATGGTACTCAAACATCAATGTGAAATAAGTAACAATCCTTACTTAAACAAAGATGGGAAAATAATGGTAAAATACAATTGATGAGTGAGAAGTAATAATACTTACTCAATCATCAATGCAAAAAGTGCATGAAATGGAAAACAACATTGGTGAGTGAGAAGTAACAAGCCAACCTCACTCAACAATGGAAAATGTACATGAAAAATAGAAATAGACATAGTTTTCCAAAAACAAGAGGTACAACAATGGAAAATGTTAAAATAAACCAAGGCAATCCTATAAATGTAAAGAAGTGGTGTAAATAAGATAATCCATAGTCTCTCAACCATATTATTTTGTTCTAAATATAGATAAATCTAAAAATAAAGTAGCAATAGCATGTTTTTAAGATGTGAAGAAGAGGGAATATGGAAGGGGGAAATAGATTTAGAATCAAAATTGTCTATCAAGGGGGGAAATGAAATGGGTGGAGGGGAAAATGAAGTAAAAATCAAGGTAGAGAAACTATTTATCAAATTCAAGACACTTAAATTAGATTTATCAAAATAAGAGGACTTTCAACATTAAGGAATTTGAAGAACTTTTTCTAGCCACACAAATTTTGGGTCACCAAATTAAGTATGAATATCATCCCATGAAGGCTATATACATGAAAATTAAAATATACCTACCTTCCCATAACATGTTACCCATTCCTCAAGACCCCTTATAGAGTCATCAGTCTACTGCAAAGATTAGGTACTTGTGTGAGAAAGTAGGTAGCATCATAGATGATTTTGAATTCTCTTATCCTAATCTACTAGCCTACTACACCCCGATGCACCTTGGCTCTATCATGAGGCCAACTTTGGAGTTTGAGATTTAATTAGGAATAGGATATGTGCTATTAATAATGTCTTTTAGTGTGATTTTTAATTTTGACTTTATATTTTGTCTTTTGATCATTGCCTTTTGTTTTTAAATGATTTGGTTTTTCTGTTTCTCCTCCATATAGATTTGAAGAACCAAACATGGGTGCTAAAAATGACTATCATTTGAAAACTTGGGACTTGGTAACTAAGAAATAGAACTTAGATAACATGGTATCTAAGAGTCTTGTTAATTAATGTGAAATAAAAGTGTTATCTTGACTTTAACCTTGTTTCATCTAAAATGGAATGGAAGGAAAGGAAATCAGGGGAAATTAAACATGAAACAATTTGAATTACTTCAAAGCATAAAAAAAAGTGACCAAGGTGAAAATGGGATATAATGACATGTAATTATGATTCCTTCTCATAAGAATGTATATAAGTGTAGGTAAACATGATTACATAGTTTGTTGTGCAAAGTTTATCTATAAAAGAAACAAAAATGAAAACTGAGAATAAGGGATCACAAGTTTGTAACCATTGCTTAATGTTCTAGAAAAGGAACACTAAATTAATTAAGGATGGTTTTTTTATGAGGAGGGCTTGGTCTTATCCATTTTATTACATTGAAACTTAAAAAATAGAAACCCAAGAGAATGCACAAAGTATTTGAAAAATAAAAAATGAGAAAGATGGTATTTGTGAGGAAGGCCTAGTCCTATCCATGGTCTTACACTACAACTCAAAAAAGTAAAACCCAATGAGGTTTAAACTTCATTTGAGAATAATATAATTGATATGAAATTAAAAATGAACTTATGAGGAATATTGGGTCCTATCTACAATTTTACAATGCAACTCATGAGAAAAGATTCTAATGGACTAAGAGAAGGAACTAAGGTTTGTGGAAAGATAAACTATTGCAAAGGGTGAGACCCATGTATACATCCTAGAAAAAGTATTAGTAGGATAACATATAGAAGTAATGATAAGGATGGAATGATCTAATCTAAGTACTATTTCATGAATTGTGCATTGTTGGGATTTTTGAAAACATGGCCTTCATTAGTTTGGAGGTGATAGGTGTTAGGACCAAGAATATCTTTCACTAAATAAGGGCCCTACCATTTTTTGGCATATTTACCTTATTTATCATGGGTATAGTCTAATTTAAGGACTACATCACCAATATTTAAAGTTCAAACTTTAACCTTTTATTATGTTGTTTGGCAATATGAGCCTTGTATTGGTGATTATGTTGTAGAGTAACTAAATGGTATTCATCAATAAGATCAAGAGCATGAAGGTGAGATTCATGTAATTATTCATCAAGTATAATATCATGGAGAGACATACGTAAGCAAGGAATCTCAATTTATAATGGTAAGATAGACTCAAAATCATAGACTAGCAAGAACAGTGTTGCCTTAGTGGTAATGTGTATACTAATGTGATAGGCCAAAAGTGTAGGATATAAATGAAGATAATGATCCCTATGATTTTCATGGATTATATTTTGGAGAATTTTATTGATAATTTTTTTAGTGGCTTTAGCTTTTCCATTGCATTGTGGATGATAGGGTGTGAAAATTTTGTTGGAAATTTTAAATTTAGCACACAGCTATTTCACGTCCTTATTTTTGAATTTGTTGCTATTATGGGAAATGATAGTATAGGGAACAAAAAAATGACAAATAATTTGATTGATGATGAAATTTTAAATACTATTTTCTATTACGTTGATGAGAGGCATGGCTTCTACCCATTTGTTAAAAAAATTATTAGTTGTGATGATAAATATATGCCCACCATGTGATCTAGGTAGTTTACCTATGAGATATAATCCCCACATGGATAATGGCTAAGGAGATTTCAAAGTTTAGAGTTCATTTGGTGGTGAATGAATTATATTATCATGAATTTCTCAAGGACTACACTTTTTAGTGAACTCTATAGTACCCATTTCAAGAGTAGGCCAAAATTAGGCCATAAGTAGGCATTTATGTAATGTAGCATGTCTGCTAAAGTGACCATTGAAAATGCCCCCATGTGCTTGTTCAAGGAGAGGAGGAACCTATTCTTTCATTATATAGTAGAGCAAGGACCTTCAGTGTTGTGATAATAAAGGGCCTTATATCAAAAGACATATTTGAAATCTTGTTTGTAAATTTGAGTCTTTTATGGGAATTCCTATCTAGAGGATAAATTTTATGCTCAAGGAATTGGATAATGTCATTATACCATGGTCTCTATCAAATGGTGACAATGTCAATATGATAAATAAGTAAATATTATGGTTGGATAGAATATGGGACTTTATTATTTGAAGAATAAATTTAGAATCAGTGAGAACTTGGTGTGGATAAATTAAGGATGTTGAAGAAGCAAGTGAATCAATGATAGATTTTTGATCTCTTAGGATGGGCTTGATGGTAAAAGAAGCAATTTATGTGGAAAGGGTAGTGTCTATTTGATTATAAGCAGTAATATTCTCACTTTTACATTGATTATCACCATTAACCTATCAGTAGATGAGCTGGGAGTCACCCAAAACATGCATGTAATATCTAAGTCAAGTGTCATTCTCATGCCTAGGATTAATGCTTCTTATTCTACCATGTTATTAGTAATGTCAAAGGTAAGTCAAAATGACAAAGGGATAATTTTACCATGAGTAATAGTGAGTACACAACCTATTCCAGTTCCTTGGAGACATTTTGTGCCATGAAAATAAAGGGTCTAATTGTCTTTGTGTAAATCAACATTGATTTTGAAGGTATTTAATGACTACTTTAGATTTACTAGTATCAAAAATGACATAGGAATCTTCTTGAATACTTGATTCTAAATTATTAGTGAAGTTATAGAACTAAATTTTAAGAAAGATATCCTGATTAAGACCTTGAATATAGAGGATGTTATCATTGGGGAGACTATCTTAAAGATTATTGCTAGTGGGTATGGGTGCCATTGTGAATTGGGCAACAATGACTTTTATTTTGATATATTTTTACATGATTATGTGTAGATAAAATTCCATTAAAATAACCATCCACTTTTCAATGCTATCTCTAAGGAGAAAGGATTTAGGGAAAAAGTGATGAAGTGGGTCAGAATGAACTATGACATAAGTTGTTTGATGAAGCATGCAATGATGGACCTTTTCAGCTATAAAATAGATTATTAGGCAATCACATTATACTTTAGTATAACATTTTTTTTAATTGATGAGACCTCAATTGATATATTAAATAGCATACTCTCTTCCAGTATCATCTTGTTGGAAAAGCATTGCCCTAATTGATACAGGTGTGGAAGAAGTGTACAAAATTAAAGGATGGTCATTTGAAGGTGGTTGAATGGTGGGTGGATGGAGAAATCATTCATATTGTCAAATTCCATCTAAAAAGGATTGGTCCTTTTGAGAGAATTACCTTTCTTAATAATGGAATTAACAAAATAAATGCGATAAGCCATTTTGGGGACAAATAATCGTATTGACCCAAGCTTGCCAAGGTAAGTACAAATGTCTAGAATTAAATGAGGAATAGGCATGTTGATAATAGGGTTGATATTCATGGGATCACCATCAATACAATAAAGAGACTAATAAACCTAGTAATTTATTAGATGTGATGTCAATGACACATTTTGAGGGGTTTAATCTAACCTTATATTTGATGAATCAATCAAAGATGATGACAAGATTAGAAAGATGATTTTTATAGATTTTATATTTGGAAATGATATCATTGACATAGGTTTTCACAATTTTAAGGATAAGATCATGAAAATGTGGGACATATCCCACTGATAGATAACTCCATTATTTTTAAGGCTGAAGGGCATTTTAATTTAGTAACAAGTGCCCCATTATATGGTGAAATTTGTCTTGTATTAGTCTTTAAGGGTGATATGAATTTGATTTTAGATCAAAAAACCATCCATGAGGGACAACATTTCATAGCTAGCAGTGGAATCATTGATGGCATCTATCGAAGGTAATGGAAAGTTATCCTTAGAACAAATAATATTGAGATTATGAAAATTGATGTAAATGCAAATGACCATGGTGAATTTTTATGAATAGGGATAATTTTAGAGATCCATTCAAAATATTCCATGGGTTTAATAAATTTTTCATATAAAATTTTAATAATTTATTTATGGTATAAGTTAGAAACTTTGAGGAGAAATTTACGTTATTTTTGTCAAACAAGTTTGACATCAAGATATGTGATGATATTGTGCACCATGATACTAAGATCAATGCTATGCATATTCTCATATGACCAATCAAAAGGCTAATTATATTTATCAAATAATAAACTAAATTTATCATGTTCATTTGGTGTGAGTTCTCTAGAAACTATTATAGGTTAAGGGTATGAGGGGGTTCCATATTTGATTTTTGTAGTTTCCTTAATAAGCATAACATTTCCATTTTGAAAATGATATGTCACATTAAGAAGAGAGGAAATGGGATTGGTTTTAGAATCAATTATAGTAATAAATTTTTTAAAACAAGGGACCTTTGGCTTGAAATTCCTAATTTTGTGATGTTGTTGAGGAATTTGAGGTTCTCAAGCATGGAGAAATTCAAGTATGGCTTCAACGCTAGGTAGCATATATATAGGTCCATAATATTTTGCATCCACTTCAAGATAAATAATTTTATTACCATGGAAATCATATTTATAATGTATTAGGACTACATCTATGGCCTTGGAATTGAGAGTGATCTCAGGAGTATATGGAACTATAAAGGAAGGTTGATCAATTTTAATTAGCGTATCTTTAGCATTATTGATGGAAGAAGATCGGGTAGAATAACTAGTTTGATATGAGGTATAGAAGGTTCTGTAAGTTTTGAATATGCAAGGGGTAATATTTGTTTAACTAACAAAGGAGTATCAAGAAGTGAGAATTAAATAAAAATACATGACCTTCAGGTTCAAACTCAAAATCTATGGAAATGATATGAACGTCATGGTTAAAAGCATGTATTTGGGTTAAAATTCTTTAATAATTTTAAACATCCAAGTCTCATGATTGAGTTTGGACCATATTTTAGTTATCACCATAAGTTGTATAAATAGTACATGTTTGTGACTCAGAAGGAACTTTGGAAGGTGAGATGCCTATATCACTAAATTTACTTGATGACATAATCAAAGCATTTTGAAATAATTTATCCACTTCATAATCATTACATGTGAAATTATCTTCTATACAAGATGTTTCATGTGCATTACATGGAGGAGGGAAGTTAGTGATCTCATCGATAAGAGGGATGATACAATCATGAGGTAATAAGGAAGGAGGTAGCCATTCCAAGATGTAAGGAGGTAGCTTGGTAGTATTGCATTTATTTTTCAAATTGTTGGGCCCATCATCATTAGAATCATTAAGAGTGACATATAAATTATGATTCATATTGAAGAATTTAGGTAAAGGGACACTATTAATCTTTGGAATAGTGGGAATACAATATTGATATTTACGATTAGGAAGTTGAATACTCCATGGGTAAGGATCAACCTCATTTTTATACCATTTGAAATTATGAATGAAATTGATATATTAGCTTACAAAATAGGTGATAACCCTCATGCGATGAGCCTATAGGCATCTTAGGATTATATTGTAAGATAATGGTAAATCAAGGACCATAAGCTTAGTATGTATATTTTTGGGTCCAATAGTAAGAGGGAGCTAAATATAACCAACTAAATTTTGATTAGTCTTGTCAAATCCATGACATGTCAAGTGAGTTTACTTGATATGATCTTTGTTATATCTAAGTTTTTGAATGAGACAAAGGTATGTCACATTAATGCCCAACCCTTGTCAACTAATACTTTGCAAATGAGGGTGGTATTAATGGGTATTTAATAAAGAGGGGTAGATCATCATCTCAAAAGAGGAATTCATCATTGATCATGTCTAGTTCAAGGAACTCTATGGAAGGTTTCAAATATGGACAAATGGATTAAATGGTATGGACTTTTATTGGTTTAGTCTCATGAGAATATGGTTCATATTTTAAGGGAGATGGTTCTTCGATTTCTTATCGTTGTTGTATTAGGAACTTATGATGATAAGGAAATGTATGAACTAACTCCATGAGAGGAATTTTTCAAGGAATATACTTGATTTCTTATAAGAAGTTGCAATGATTTTTGGAAGAAGAAGAATTAGCATGAGGCTTGGAAGGTTAAACATGTTTAGGAGGAAGAAAAGTGGTTGGAGGTTCTAAGGGAGGAGGTGGTTCCTCATAGGTTTCCTAAGATAAGTGAGTAGTATTAGTATCTTTGAAAAGTTTTTCTTCTAAAGATGGTTAATTTGGTTTGGTAACGGGATCTTTATGGGTTGGTTTACATTAATAATTGACCTTATCTGCATTTACATATTGGTAATTGATGTAGTATTGATAATAATCAACATCGATCACACAAATATCCTTATTTTATTTTTGAGGGTCAAATGCAGAGAAATATTTTGGGTTGTTATAATAAGAAGTTTTGGAAGCTTGTTTCTTTTGAGAAGTGTTAATGTAATCTTGGTGATTTATTTTGATCATGACATCATGATTGAATCAATCTCCATGCGTAAAATAAATGGAAAATTTTATAAGCCCTCAATATGCTTCATGAGAATGACATATATTGGCATGGAACCAACAAAATTAAATAGGATCATACCATTTAGGGTGATTATTAGGGTATGTGAATAATTTAGAGGGTAGTAACAATTGTTTCATTTTTTCCATGGTTAATGGAATATGAGAAAGGTGGGTATTTCTGTTGTAGCTACTCATAATTTGGGTTGAAGAGGATTTCTAGTTATTGCATTGGTTGAATGTTGAAAATATCCCTTAATGATTTTCTTATTAAGTTCAAACTATTTCATTAAGAAGTGTTATCACTTAACTTGGTCAAGAGACTCATTTAACATTGGGGGAGCAAAAAATTGAACCTTGTATTGGAGTGAAGGTGTTAATGTTGTTATAAATACTTTATACAAGTTGTCATCAATCATGTTATGATCATTCTTGTGAGCCAAATATTTTCATTGTGTAATAAAATCATGAGCTGACTTAGTAAGGGATTACTTAGCATTGATGAAATGACTAAGTAAATTTTTAAGATCATTATGTTATAATTATTTAGCTATAAGATTGAATAGATCATCTAGTTGCCATATAAAACATTAGGAAAGTTTGTTATACCATTCTAATACATCACCGGTGAAGGTTTTAACTAAAATTTTGGTTTTGGTGAAAGTATTAGTTTAGATCCACTCTTTATAAAGATTGTAAAATGCCTTAAGAAAAGATACAGGGTCTTTAGTCTCATCATATTTAATAGTTGGAGATATATTACCAATATCAATAGAAATAATGAAATGTTTTAAAGGCTTGTTTTAGATGTGTTTAATCATTTTATTGTGTATAATAGGTTAGGGGGTGACATTACCCATGACATCTCTAAGAGGTGGAAGAATAAAGTTTTGATTATTTTGAGGGAGAAGAATAGGAGGTTGATTAGCCATGTTGATCAAATGATGTTATGTTTTCTTCATTTGGGAGGTCTTAGATGTTTTTTTGATGTTAATTTTTTGTACTATTTGTGTAAGAATCTGAGTTATATCAATTGGTGGGTTATTTTTTATAGGAGGATTCCCTAAATTGGTATTAGGGGAGGGTTTCTAGGTGGTAGATTCCTTGTGGGGTTATTGAATAGTCTTGTATCAATTACCATCACATTATGGTGAGATGTTTGAAGATAGGAATTATCTTGATAATTATGAAAAGGATATGAACCAATTATCTCATATGTTGGAGTGATTTGAACCATATTAAAATTGAAAGATGAAGGAGGAGAAGAGGTGCTCTAAGAGTTAGGATCCTCTTGGGAAGTAAAGGTAGGAAGAAAAGAGCATCCCATATAGCGTCTAAATGGATTCATGTTGTCTAAAAAGATTTTGATAGTAAATTTCATGATGTTTGAATAAATAATCTAAGATTAGGAAATAAGAATGAAAAATAAAGATAGAGTCTTCCAAATAGAGAATAATGTTGGCTAAAAGGTATAGAGTCGACTGGATCGATAGAGTATGTGAATAAAGTTCACAGAATAGGAAAACAAAAGGACACAATTGATCTAGTCAAATATGTGATTCAAAGGATAAAATTGAAATAGGCTAGAGAGATACATAGTTGTGTGGGTCAACACTATATTTTAGATGAGAAAACTAAATAGATGAGAAAGATACATAGTCATATGGTTTTACTATGTACTTGAAAATGGGAAACTAAATAGGTGAGAAAGATGCACAGTTGGTTGGGTTGAATTTGTACTTAAAAAGGGTAAACTAATTAGGTTGATAAAATACATGGTCATGGGTAATAACTATGTATTAAAGGTAAACAATATTGATAGTCTAGAAGAAATTGTATCGACAAGGATGATAATGATCTAGAAACATAAAAGGATTTGCAATATAATATCTAAGCAAATAAAATTAAGCACACAAGCAATTGGATCAATGTGATTATTCCAATTGGAACATACAACACAATCCTTGTACCAATGTTGGCTAATGCAAGTTTTGAAATATAAAATATAATAATCAAAGATAAAGCAACAACTTTAAAGTAAATGCTAACTAATTTTTCATTCCTAAGTGTTATTAATTTATAATGAATTTTGCATATAATATGATGGGAATTTGGTTGTAATATAACTAAAAATCAATCTAAGGATGGTTTCAAGAAGTTTAGGTTGAAACAGATCTATATTGGTAATAGCATTAGTTTGGTATTGGGGCCTACCAGGCCTCACTTCTTAATCCCACATTGATAAGGGTATTGGGTGATTTTCTAATATATACCATCAACCACAGGTTTATACTTGGCTAGAAAACTAAGTCAGCTTCCCTCTTAGTGATGAAATCCAAATAGATATACCTTGAGAAGATAAATGTTTAATGTTTTTTTATGTAAATTGGTTTGGAAGTGTGTGAAAAATATAAAAATAGTGTGACTAAATTGATAATTTCAAAAACCACCTAATTAATCTATGTTTTTTACTCTAATCATGCAAGCAACTAAAATGAAAGTGAATTATTCACTAGCAAAAAGAGGTTACTTCATTGACTTTGAATATTAAAGTGTTGGTTTAGGTGATATTGTATGGAAGCAATATAGAATAGAGTCAATTGGGTCATTACTATTATGCAAAAGCAAGATCTAGAAGAACACAGTCAAATAAGTTGATTATGTCTTTTGGATAGAAAATAGGCTATAGAATTGTGTTCAGTTAGTCAACCCAATTCATTATAGAGTTTTAATAGTCAAATAAGTTGATTATGTCTTTTGGATAGAAAATAGGCTATAGAATTGTGTTCAGTTAGTCAACCCAATTCATTATAGAGTTTTAATAGTCAAATAAGTTGATTATGTATTTTGGATAGAAAATAGGCTATAGAACTATGTTTAGTTAGTCAACCCAATTCATTGTAGAGTTTTAATTTTTTAGACTAAAAACTTGTGAAAAATAGTACTAAAAAATAAAAATTGAAATGATAGAGAAGGTAAGAATGAACCTTAGTGGGTTTGTAGATTTTTAGATTTCAAAATTTTATGTTGTGATGCTTAAGTGTTGATTCAAAAATTTTGCTAACAGAGTCAACTGGCTTGATGAAGTTTGCAAAAATTGTATACTAAAAAAGAATTTGTGAATAGGGTCAACTATCTCAACTATGTTTAAAAACATGTATGTTGAAAGATGAGAATTGCAAATAGAGTTGATTGAATCAAATATGTATGCAAATATAAAATTAAAGAAGAAGACTATGTTGAGCTAATCAATCTAGTCACCTCTATTTGGAGATTACCTACATAGATATAATAGAGTCATTTTGGAATAACTATGTTAAACCTACCCACAGACGATTAGAACTATATCGATATGTTTAATATAGTACTATAAAAATAAAAAATAGATAATGACAAATAAATACATGAAATAAAATCTACAAGGATTATATTCACTTTGGATTCACCAAAATGTATATAAAGGGACATGTAACTAATCTATTAATCAATCATAGCTTAGAGAAGGTAAATCCTACTTACACTTCTTATTGTTGATACATTAGATATTCCAGGTCATGACCAAGATGGATCTACTAGACCTAAAAAAGAGATCTCTTACCACAATAACATTACTAGAGAGGGTTCCAAATCCTCTAGTTAAGCAACACTGTATAATAACATTAGATAGGTATTATGTTTTCATATTCACAAATTATATTCAAAAAAAATTAAAATCTAATGTAGTGTTCACCAAGACTTATGGCATAAAGTGGGGGTAATAAATATAAAAAGTAAACATGCATAGGAGAATCCTAATTTTGATATGTATAGGATAAACCCTAATGAATTGAGAGAGCAATATTTTCCAAATCCATCACTTATGTTACTTCTATCTACTAAAATAGAGGAATAAAGTTAGATAATACTTACCTTGGAAATAAACCCGTTAAGACTCAATCTCTCCCTTGGCCAAAGGTGCTTTACAAGAGGTTTTTTTGGTTTATAAGGATCACTAATAAAAGCCAAAGCATCCAAGACATTTCCATGAGATAGGATTCTTCTCCAAATATAAACCCTAAGTAATAAATCCTCAAGTAGAATGGTAAAAGAGTAGATTATAAATAAGCACAAATGAATAATTAACTATTTTTCTCTAATAAATGGTGAAATGAATAAGTATGTATGTAATAATTATTGAGGTATGTTCACACTATTAATATGTAATAACATAATTATTTTTAGATAAATAATAATAATACGTTAATAGTTGTTTGTATAGTTTATTACTATTATGAATAATCACAATAATATATGGGGTTAATTTTATTAGTGTTTGGTAGTTATTCAAATATAATGTAATTAATAATATATTTGTATATAGTGTTTGGTTTATCATGAGATTATTTGGTTAAGATATTATAGGGATCTCACCATCTCGAATATAGGAAACTCATTTCTTATATATTTGTAATCATTCATATGAAAAAAGTGAGTGTGAGAATTATTATTTATATATTCATTGTCTAAGAATGGCTTATGAGTGCTTTGATATTTAGCATATAAATTTTATTTAAATCAAAACCAAAATCAATATCTAGTATCAAATTAGATTTTGATCTCTCTTTGATGGAAAAATAATTTATTTGCAAGGGCAGTCATGTTTTTTTATTGCCCCTTCTGATGAAATTTCTCTTATGCCATTCATGCATAGTTTTAGCTTTATGTAAAATTGTGTTCAGTTTTATGTTATCAATGTTAATAATGCATTGGAGTTCTATAAAGATTGATCACTTCTCAATGAAATATTTATTTTACCCAGGCATATCATATTTATCAGAGCATTTACATATCTTTACATCATCATTCAAACACAATAATATACTTGATGTCCAATTAAAGGAGTCACAATTGTTTGAATAAAAATATAGCCATTGAAAAATCACTAGATTCATGTGGAGCATTCACATGTTAGTCTATTGAGTGAATAGTCAGATCTATTTTTTTTATTTAGCTAATTGGGTACCACCTAATTTGATAGATCTATGCATTTATTATTTATCCAAGTACTGGTCATCATATACTTTCAGTCATGTATTTGATCTCATGCATATAGGTGTAGCATCTTACCTCTATATGTATGTGTATCCATTTGGTTATTTGCATGCACATGGTGTTTTTTTCCATGTTTGATCCTTGTTCCTTGAGCAATTGACTATAGGAAATATTGTATGTCTTCATCCACACCACCATATATGTCAAAGACATGCCTCATCTTAAAATTCCATGCTCAAAACTTTTGTAAACAATAGACATTCAATGTAATTTGGGTCATCAATTTTGTTTGCATTAATTTTGCCCTCCATATAGCATTTTATTGATTTGTATACTAAGTTCACTATCATCCATGTTTCATTCTACATTCTATTTTTGATCAGTATGACTCTTAATGGATTTATTTTCACCATGTGATGATTGGCGAGTACATGAAGATTAATTAAAGGAAAGTGCATGTCAATTGAAGGTTTATTTCACTTTATTATTATATAGTCTTAGGTTTAGTTGTGTCAAAAGTCAAAGTACTTAAAACACAAAAGCATTTGTATTGTCAATACGTAAATAGGTAATTAAATTTTAGTTTATTTTCATTTAGAGTTTTAATTTTTTTAATATTAATATTTATATGATTTTTAATTATTTAAATGTTGATTTTAAATGCTAGTTTATAGTTATTATAAAAGTCATTAGGTCTATTTTTAGTTCATTTAAGTCAAAGGTATAGTTTTAAGAATGTCAAAAGAGTATTTCTTTATCAATAAAGTGTGTTGACATTGTCAAAATCAAAAATCTCTTTTATACGGGCATATTATTGGTGGAACTTGACATCCTGAGTCATATGTGTCAGTGGGAGAGTTTTGTCTTCAAAATTGGCATGCAATGGTTGATGTTCAAATTCATATTCACTACATAGTAGGTACTAGAGGATGGAGGTAATAGAGGCTGGAGTTTTTAGAGCCTCTCATTAGCCACTAGCAATGGGGCCACTTCTGTTTTAGTGGCATTTTTCTTTTCAATTGTGTGTTTTATTTTAGTTGTGTGAATAAGAACAGATATTGTATACATGTTCACATTTTTCATAAGTGAATTGAATATTCCTATGTAACTTCTCTAAAAATGTGATAATGAAGAGAGCTAGTAACCATATTGCACATCATGATGTGGTTTGTAGTAAGCCATTTGTAAAATCATTTATGTATGGTTATTGGTAATCCACATGAAAACCATCCCATTTTGGTTGTTGGTTATCCATTTGTGAAACCATCTATAAGGTTTGTGATTGTCCTCTAAAAATCACCAAATCATGAGTATAGATATTGATATGAAAGATATGTTTTCCCTATGTCCACATTAAAGGGGTGTAGACTAGGGGTTAATAATGTTCACAAGGAGGTGAATGTTGAGGTATGTTCATATTATTAATATGTAATAAAGTAATTGTTGTTATATAAATAATAATATGTTAATAGTTGTTTGTATAATATATTATTGTTATGAATAATAACAATAATATAAGGGGTTAATATTATTAGTGTTTGTTAGTTATTCAAATATATTGTTAGTAATAATATATTCATTTATTGTGTTTAGTTAGTTGGGAGATTATTTTGTTGAGAGAATATAGGGATCTCACCATCTCGAATATAGGAAACTCATTTCTTACATATTTGTAATCATTCATATGAAAAAAGTGAGTGTGAGAATTATTATTTGTATGTTCATTGTCTGAGAATAGCTTTTGAGTGCTTTGATATTTACCATATAAATTCTATTTAAATCAAAAACCATAATCAATAATACCCCTATGTTGAGCCATTCTATACACCTTTATCCTTGTTACATTGTCATAAGAGGAGACCCTTTTAGGTGTGTATAAATCTCAGCAAGATATGCCTAGTGTTTTCCTAATTATATTTGAATCTGGTTGTATGTGTTATTCTTTATTATAGACTAGATTATTTTATGATTGGTAGGTGATCTTATTGGTCTAATCCAAGATTATGATTTGAATAATGATATACTTGTATTGTTGGCTATATATATATATATATATATATATATAGCCAACAATACAAGTATATCATTATTCAAATCATATAATCCAAGATTATGATTTGAATAATGATATACTTGTATTGTTGGCTATATATATATATATATATATATATATATATATATATATATATATATATATATATATATATATATATATATATATATATATATATATATATATATATATATATATATATATATATAGCCAACAATACAAGTATATCATTATTCAAATCATAATCTTGGATTAGACCAATAAGCTCACCTACCAATCGTAAAATTATATATATATATAATTACTAATGTGCAAAAAAAAACCATAAAATAATCAATAACTGGTAACATTTTTTGCACATCAGTAATTATATATATATATATATATATATATATATATATATATATAATTACTCATGTTACCAGTTGATTATTTTATGGTTATTTTTTGCACATCAGTTATTTGACATGTTATCCATTAAATGTTTGAGTGTCAATTTCTAGACCCCGATTATGAGATTATTACACATGTTATAATAATATTATTATTACTAGTAGAGTACCATTCATAGGATAAAGTATTTGTGTTTGTGTGTTTGTATGTTGTGTGATTGATCAGAGGAGAGACATTTGGGTCCTATGAATAAATAGTAACTGAGACTGAATAACTAATGTTTGTAACTATTTAGTTATTTCCCTAAATAATTAATGGTTTTCTTGGGTTTATAATAAGTAAATAAATAAATGAATATTTATTAACATGCTTTAGTAATGTAATGTTATATTTTACTACCTAATAGGTGAGAAATTAAATATTTAATATTGACATGCCTCATTAACCAAATATTATTTATTGTGATAAAAATTGGATTAGAGGAGCCTAAAGTAAGAGGGGTCATAACTAGACCCACTTAGTGGGTGACCAAACATGTGGTAGAGTTAGAGAGTGGGAGTAGTTAGGGTTTTTAAGATAAAAGTAAAAATAAATAAAAATAAAAGAGGGAAAAAGGTCAAAACCAATTTTGGGTTTTGAAGTTTCCTCTGAGCTCTTGCCTCCATTGTTGTTTTTATTACCAATGGATCCAAACAAGGGAAAAAGAAACAATTGAATGGAGTTCAGTTGGAAGAGCCAGATTTAGGTGTATCCATGCAAGTGAACTCTCCCTCATAGATTTAACTATTCTTTTTTCTCATATTTATAAATAGGTTACATGGGAATGATAGCTTCTTTTAGGTTTTTGAATCAAGTAATTTCTTAATTATTGGGTTGTTTGTATTCTAAATTTTTAGAAAAACCTTTTATTTGGGTTATTTTTTAGAAAGAGGTCAGATAATGAAATATATATTTATTGTGTAGACCTCCCTTCCTTACATATGCATGTTGTATTGAAATAAACGTATTTGTATGTATAAATATCTATAGATATACATAAATATATATATTAATATTTTGTAAAATTTCTTCATTTGAATATATAAGGGCATGTGAAATAAATGTATGTATATAAATATGAATAAAAAGAAAAATAAAGCAAATATGTGTGTGTGTGTAATAAGATAGGGGGGAGGGTGGTGTCTAATTTGAACCCTACCCCCCTCTCATGGTAGGGATGGATAAGGGGTTCAACTAGACAGCCTCCCCCTTACCCCCTCAGCACCCTCGTCGACAGCCATGGCCATGGCCAGGCCTCACAACCCAGTCGTCAATTACCAGTTATCAATCATTGTCCTAGGGTTTGTTTAACAAAAATAATAACAATAATATACATATATTTTTATATATTAAGTGATATTTGTTTTTTAATAAATTTTAATTTATAACTCATAATTTATTTTGTTAATGAATATTTAATATTGTTTCATGTATATTTTATAATTTATAAATTATAAGTTAAAAATTATAATTTTATATTTTATATTTTATATTTTATAAATTATAATTTATAATTATATTATAATATATATTTATAATTATAATTTATAATTTACCTCATATATGATGAATGGAGATAGTAGTGGTAAGTGGACAATGTATAAAATGTAGTGTGCATATATATAGAATATCATCATAATAAACATGACTATGCATTGATATTGAATCTATTAATATTGAATTAATAAATATATTGTTAGTATTGTTAGTATTGATATCGTGGTATTATAAAAATATTAATAAATAATAAGTGAAATGTGCATATCAATAAGTATGGAGTAGAAAAAAAAGGAAGCATGTAAAATGATTAGTAGATGCAAAGGTGGAGTGGTTTAAATATAAGTGGTTAACACATCAAGTTTTATGAGTGGTGTATCAATCAGTACAAATATATTTGGGGTGGTTTTTGTTTAATGTTCATGATTATTTAAAATATGATATTAGCTCTTTCAATATTTAATAAGCAATGTGTAATATAGCATGTGAAAATTGATATGTTGTAATGTAATGTAGTAGTAAAGAGTTAATTAAATGTTTAAATGATTGGTATTACGAACATCAATATATTAGTGAATATAAGTGGGGCATTTAGAGAAATCAGTAAATTGTTACCTATCTAATCCTTAATATGTTTTTTTTAATATATATATATATATATATATATATATATATATATATAAAATAACATATTGTCATTATTCGAATGAATGTTGAATTGTCATTGTTACCTTGTTTATGATTCTAATACAGAAAAAGAAAGAATAATTTATTGGGGCATTTTTACCTACTCAATGTAAGTTGATCCATCATTACCTATGTCTTAGTGTAGGAGAAAGAACTACCAGTGGAAGATAAATTATAAATATATTATGCTTGTTATATTGGCTTTTGTAGCATTTTGAATGTCATTTGATTTGTGCTTGAACTGATAATGATTTCATGGTTGTGTCCAATTGAGACATTTGTAAAGTTTGCTTCTTGAGAATTGTTTTAAACCTTGAGTAATTTAATAATAAAAATATCTATGTTGTAGCGTATGTTTGTGATCACCACAGTGTTTGTTATAATATTCAATTATGTCAATGTATAATGGTATTCATTAATCTAAGTTGGCATCAATTCGTTTATAACACTTAATGCACTACCACTAGATGTAGGCTAGTGATTGACGCATAGTTGGATGATAAAATTAGTGTTAAGAACACACATTTGAATAGTAAAATAGTGTTAAGGACATATTATGGAAAGTTAGCATTGATAATCTTAGACTTGGAATATAAGTGAGTTTAGTTTACTTTCGTATTGTGAACTTATGAATTAATCTTAATGTATAAAATTGCTAAATAATCAATTTTATATTTGATCTACACATTTGAAATTAATCAAAAAAGTTAATAAATTATAACTCAGGCTATTCTAGGTGTCTTGACATGATTTATTTGACCCTCTTAGCATTAATGTTGTAGAAAACCATTTTGAGTAGGTTGATCGTAGTGGGTCTATAGGTATCCTTTAGAATCTTGTTGGAATAATGTAAATGTATTTAGGATTTAAATTATATCTTGTGAAGCACATGGATAGTTTTATCATACTCTAGAATTGTTTGGTGGATGGTTGGATGATTCCTTGCATTTTTATGAGATTTTGTGCAAATTTACATTATAATTTTTTTTGTTTCAACGTCAACCCAATCGGTCCAGAGAGAGCTTATAAATTAATACCTAAACTTGAGTTTTCATGAAACAAAAACTTGTCATTTTTATAATTATCTTATGTGAATCATAATATATAATCATTATTTTTATACCCTATTCTGATGATTTTTGGCAAGTCTGATTTCGGAGGCAATTGTTAAATTTATGCACTTGTTTTTCTTTTGAGTCTATGAATTCAATTCAAAATTGAGTTGCCAAAAATAGCTAAATTAGTCCTACTAAGAAACCATTTGTTGATAGTGGTTTTTTAAAAATTTAAATTTATATGTGAATTTTATTTTATTTATTTCTGACATCTTTACTATTTTTAGTGACCTTGTTTCTGAACCCAGTCTTTTTAGAATTCGCTTAGCAAAACTTTTTTCCAGCATAAAAAACTATTTGGAATCCTAAGTTATTTTAACGTTTAAATTATTGTAGGTTAATTTTTTAGGGTCTTAGTGGTATCATTTAGTTAATATATTGTATAATAAATTTAATAAATGATTTTTCCCACATGGAAGTATTTTTTCTATCACCATTTCATAGGCAATTTAACAACATTGAGACTGTACTGAGGGGTGTGGTAGTCAAGTTTGTTTCCTTTGAGATTAAGTATTTCTAATCCAAAATAAATGGTTATAATTTATTAATGTGTAAATGGATGGTATGTTGGTTATAGGATATTTTTATTAAAATAAGAGTGTGGTTGCTCTCTTCATTTTGTTATGCTTGAGGATGTAGTTGTAATGTCTCCTTATCAACGAATCGATAGTGGATTACATTTCTTATTGTTTGGGATGATCTTAACTATTTTTAAGATAGGTATAATTATACTTGATAACCCTTGAGTATCTAAGTCAAGTATAGTGTTATAAATTGATTCTAGTGTAGTTGACATAGTTTTGTTATAGTTAGCTTGTCAAACACCTTAATGGATCTCACATTCCAAGATTAAAAGTGGGAAACTATGTAGTAGGAGACATAATTGAGTGTGAGTGTGTTCCTTTAAAATTGAATTGCTTGTGGGCATGATTTATTAGACACATTTAATCATAGCATGCATGTATGTTGATGGATTAATAGTTGGAGTGTTCACTTGAGTGAAGATAAAGTTATACACCAAAAAAACATGGTAACATTTTTAAGGGTTTTATTTGAGTTTTCTTGAGGTACATTTTTGGGCATTTAATTTTTGTATCATAGCCTAGGTTTGACACCAAAAGCTTTGGGAATTGTGTTTGGTATTTGTGATGAAGTTATGAAACTTATCATCACAATATTTCTTTTTTTAGTTGTACTCATAGTGAGTTGAGATCATAGGTTGGACTGTTGATCATGTGGACTAAGATTGGGTAAAGTTCCCATGAGTTTGGATTGGTGACTTCATTGGCATGCCTATACTTCAGATTATTATTTTGTGTCATAACTATTGTGTGATATATATTTACTTATACAAGGTGGTGTATTTTAACGTTGTGTATGATTGTTTAGTTTTATAGGTGTATTGTGAGATGATTGATCTTATTGCACTTCCTAAGTATTCTATTTTAATTAACTAATCATGTTTTATAAGGGGAGTATAGGATTCATCTTCCTCAAGCTTTCATTATGGTATGATTACAATTTTTGAGTTTATTTATCTTATTTATTATTATATTTTTCACAAGGTATCAAGATGATACTTATATTATTAATGAAGAGGAAGTGATAAATATTTAGTGGTTATTGGTTGGTATTAGTAAATTAGTGAGATATATAAGATTTTTGATACATGTTGATATCGTAGATAAGTTATGAGGAAATATTTTATCTCTTGAGTTCATTTTTCTTTGATCCAAGCATGATTTCATGCAACTTAGCCTATTTTGAACCCATAAATAACCTTATGGTATTAAAGTAAAGGTAGTAATAATAGGTCTATGATAGTGTTATTGTTAATGATATTGTTCATCTTCCTCAAAGTTTCATTATGGTATGATTATAATTCTTGGGTGTTTTTCTCTTATTTCTAATCCAAAATGAATGGTTAACCTTTATTAACGTATCCATGGATGGTATGGTAGCTATAGGATATTTTGAGTGAAATAAGAGTTTTGTTTCTCTCTTAGTTTTATTGTGCTTGAGGTTATAATTGTAGTGTCTCCTTGTTAAAGAATCGATGGTGGATTACATTTCTTATCATTGGTTGTAGTGTCTCCTTGTTAATGAATCGATGGTGGATTACATTTCTTATCATTGGGGATGAACCTAAGTGTTAGTATTATAGGTATAACTAGACTTGACAACCCTTAAGTATCTAAATCAAGTATAGTTCTGTAAATTTATTCTGGTGTGGTTGAAATAGCTTTGTTATGGTTATCTTGTTAAACACCTTAATAAATCTCATATTCTAAGATTAAAAGTGGGAAACTATGTAGTAGGAGACATAATTGAGTTTGAGTGTGTTCTTTAAAAGTTTTTTTACTTGTGGGCATGATTTATCAAACACATGTAATCATAGCATGCATGTGTGTTGATGGATTAATAGTTGGAGTGTTCACTTGAGTGCAAAAAGAGTTACACACCCCAAAAAAAGGTAGCATTTTTAAGGGTTTTGTTTGAGTTTTCTTGAGGTAAATTTTTGAGAATTTCATTTTTTTATCATAGCCTAGGTTGAACACCAGAAGCTCTGAGAATTGTGTTTGGTATTTATGATGAAGTTGTGGAACTTATCATCACAATATTTCTTTGTTCAGTTGTACTCATAATAAGTTGATATCATAAGTTGGACTATTGATCATGTGGTTTGAGATTGGGTAAATTTCCCATGATTTTGGATTGGTGACTTTATTGTCATGCCTATAATTCAAGTTATTATTTTGTGTTATATCTATTATGTGATATATATTTACTTATACAGGGTGGTGTATTTTAATGTTGCTTATGATTGTGTGGTTTATATAGGTGTATTATGAGGTATTTGATCTTATTTCACTTTCTAAGTATTCTATTATAATTATCAACCCTATTTTAGAAGGGGAGTATATGATTCATCTTCATCAAGCTTTCATTATGATATGATTACAATTCTTGAGTTTTTTATCTTATTTATTATTATATTATTCACAAGGTATAGAGATGATACTATTATTGTTAGAGGAAGTGATAAATATTATGGTATGTAGTGGTTATTGGTTTGTATAAGTAAATTAGTGATATATAAGGTTTTTGATACATGTTAATATCATATATTAGTTATGAGGTGATATTATATCTCTTGAGTTAATTGTTATTTCATTCAAGCATGATCTCATGCAACTTGGTCTATTTTGAACCCATAAATAACCTTATGGTATTAAAGTAAAGGTAGTAATAATAGGTCTATTATATACTTGTCTAATTGTTAAAAAGTTACTAAGTAAATAATAAAAATTTATCTCTTAGTAGTGTGAATAAAGTATCATGTAATAATATACTATGTACTTATTTGAAAGGCGTAGTTAATAACTTATCAATTTGTTTTAGTGTAGTCATTTTTTCGTATTTAATGATTGTTTTTCCTTAAGGAGATTATGACTTTTAGGATCATTCTATCCATGGAAATACTTTGAGTAAACCTAATTATTCTATGTTCACAACTTTATGTCATTTTGTGATGGTTCTTAATCTATAAAATTTGTTTTGAGACAAAGTAAGAATGGGTTTTTCCTTTTGTGTATCACTTGTAATTTGCCTTTGGGTTTCATCTATATATCTAGGAACTAGATTATTTCATTAATAGAGTCCTTGTGGGATTTATTACCATGTGTTATATCTAATAATAAAATTTAAATTAATAAACTGTAAAAAAATGATTAAAAATAAAACAAATTATTAATATTGAATCAAGTAAGAACTTGTAACCCTCTTTAGTTAAACATTAATTCATGAGGGATCAATGATTATGGTGGATTACCTTGATTATGTAGCCACAGAGATCTTATATTTGGAATGGGTACTTTTAAAAAATGAAATCAAAACATGGTAATTATGATAAACAAGGTATTCGGTGTTGTTAATATTTATAAAAAAAAAAGGAATAGGGAATAGGGTATGCCCTTTGATTGGTCAGGTATGTTAAAGGAATTCTTGATACTTCTCATTGTTCAGTATACTTGAAATGAATCTAGTTGTACTTGATTTCATCAATTTTGGTTATTACTATATGATACATTTGGATAGTTTAGTTTTAGAGATTATTGAAATGATAAAGGCATTTACATTTGGAAATACTAGATGGAAACAATTGAGATTAGAGCTTGCTTCTTTAGAAAATATTTGTGCATTTCCAATAAGGCACCTTGATACTACGAAAAAGGTTGACATGTATATTATTTTGTGGCTACGATAGAGGAGGATGATGGATAATAATGACATTATAGATAATATATCTATTATTTTGGCCTATGAGCTTACTTTGATCCTTGTGTGAAACCCATAAATTTGTTATGTTATTGTGAAATTTCTCCCAATTGTCATGAAACTATGTAAGCCTAGTATTTATGTCATTCATGTCTAACCTTAACATGTGAAGTTGTGTGCATCTATAATTATAAGATTTAGTGTAAACCCCTATAACATCTGTACACTCATTAGACCTTACAAATGGTGGAGCCATGTTATGTAATCAACCTTGTTGTATGAATGTCGTATGTATATGACTGAGTATTTGCAAGATGTTGTGTTGTTAAGGCTAGTTTTATAATTGTGTATGTGTTATGTCAACCTTGTATGTAACCCTTTTGTGTAAATTTTGTGTGAAATAACAACCCTTCCTAAGATCAATTGGTATCTTAGTAGAACTAATGATTGTGGTGATGCATAATTATAATCTATGGTATAAATATTCCTTGTATTACCTTAGGACATTATGATGCCAGATATATAGATTTTTAGTGGTTGCCCTATTTTGATAGTTCATATAATATAGTAGAGGGAAGTATTTAGTGGGCAGCATTCAAATAGTTTTCACTTTATAGTAATTTGGTTGTATACCTTAATCAAGTTAGGTTTTAGACATGGTTATTATGTATGGGCTATGTTAATTTACATCAAATGGGTCATATGATAGTTAGACATGTGGGGTAATATGATTACTTTTGGGTACTTGTATAGCATTGGCATACTATGTATGAGAGTTATTTAGTTGATATGTATTATGACACTATTACATATGATGATGTATGGTAATTGTATTACATCTAGAAGGTAATTTACAGGTACTTCATGACCTCTGGGAGGGAATAAACAATGTTTCTCATGCCTTTGGGAGGTATTTGAGATGCCTCAAACCTCTAAGAGGTAATCAGGATGCCTCTTAGCTCTAGGAGGTAATTGATATGATTTTGTTTCTTCTCCCCTTGGGTGATTTGTAAACTCACATAATGTACATGATGTGATCGATTTTTGTATATGTTTTGCTGAATTTATTTTAGTTGATTTCACTTTATTTTTAAATCTATTTGGAAACTAGCATTTTATTTTATTTGAATGTTTTAATCAATTGGTTGATTATTGAAATTATTGTTGAAATAAATAGTTTGGATTTTTTGTTATGTTTTTAATCACTTAGATTATTGTTGAGACTAATAGTTTTGATTATTGTTGAAAATATTTTGATCTTTTGATCTCATTTTTATTAGTTTATGTTTTTACATGATCATCTGATTTTTTATTTATTTATTTTGGTGATTATTGGTGTACATTCCCATGTATATGTATGTGCATAGTTGTTATGCCAATGACATCATATGGGGGAGAAGAATTATCTTATAATATATTTATTAGTATTATGATGGGAACCTATCATGTAGGTCAAGATACCATCCTTTCCACCCTAGCAGACATGGTGGTTATTTATTACTTATTATTCTATTGACTAGGAGGCCTAAGTAGTGATGTTTAAGCTAGCTGAGAGGTATAAGGTGGTATGTTGATGATAGGTATAATTTTATGATCTGAATTTAACTATTGATTGGTTATTTATGCATATGTATGCTTCTTTTAGCACAATTTAGTGGCAGAATAGTTTTGCATAGTATAGTGTGATTCAATATTGCTCTATATTATATGCCAAGGATTATTGTTATGTTAGAATATGGTATTTTCACTATGATATGGTATTGAGATTGACATTATGATTCATGATAGGATAAAATTCTGGTTATACATACTGCTAGTTAGCATTATATTATAACATAGTATACTTGGGATTTAGATGATAGGGAAATAGAGTGGATGACAGTATGGCAGTTTGACACTATGGGAACTATTTTTAGGAATGCCATCATAATTATTGATTTAAAACAAACACTAAAAATAGTATATAGTGATTAAAATATTCATAACATTAAAATATGTAAATAATTCTAGAATTTGAATCATGAAATCTTGATTACTTCTAAACTCAAATTATTGTTGCACCCATTGGCCAGAGTCCTACATCGAGGATGATGCTTTTATAAGAGGGGGAGAATGTAATACCCCTATGTCAAACCATTGTATACACCTTTATCCTTATCACATTAAGATAGAAGGAGACCCTATTAGGTATGTGTAAATCTCAAGGAGAGATGCCTAGTGTTATCCTAATTCTATCTAAGTTTGGTTGTATGCTTTTTTCTATATTGTAAACTGGATTATTTTGTGATTGGAAGGTGAGATTATTGGTCTAATCTAAGATTAAGCTTTGAGTCATGATATAATTATATTTTTGGTTTTGTGTGTGTAATTGCTCATGTTACCAATTATTAATTATTTTATGGTTGATTTTCTCAAATTAGTTATTTGAGATGTTATTTTTTGAATACCTGAGTGTAAATTTTTAGACCCGAATTATGAGCTTATTATTATACATGTTATAATTATATATTTATTTATGTTAGAGTATCATTCATAGGAGAAATTATATGTGTTTATGTGTTGTGTAATTGATCAGATGAGAGACATTTGAGTCCTATGAACAAAAAGTAACTGAGACCGAATAACTGATGGTCATATCTATTTAGCTATTTTTGTAAGTAATTAACAGTTTACTTGGGTTCATAATAAGTAAATAAATAAGGGAATATTTATTAACACACTATAGTAATGTAATATTATATTTTACTACCTAATATGTTAGAAATTAAATATGTAATATTAACATGCCTCATTAACCAAATATTATTTATTGTAATAAAAATTGGATTAGATAAGCCTAAAGAAATAGGGGTCATAACTAGACCCATTTGGTGGGTGACTAAATATGTGGTAGAGTTAGAGAGTGGGAATAATTAGGTTTTTAAATATAAAAGTAAAAATAAATAAAAATAAAAGAGGGAAAAGGGTCAAAACCAATTTAGGGTTTTGAAGTTTTATTTCCTCCTCCAAGCTTTTGCCTCCATTATTGTTTTTGTTACTGGGGGAGCCAAACAAGGAAGGGAGAAGAAAGTAGGTGAATGGAATTTAGGTGGAAGAGATACATTCAAGTGTATCTAGGAAAATGAACTCACCCTCTTAGATTTAACTATTCTTTTTCTTAGATTTGTAAACAAGTTATACAAGAATGATAGGTTCTTTCAGGCTTTTGAATCAGGAATTTTCTTATTTTTTGGGTTGTTTGTATTCCAATTTTTTAGAAAAAAAATTATTTGGGTTATTTTTTGGAAAGAGTTAAGATAATTGAGTATATATCTATTGTATATATTGTCCTTCTTTACATATGCATATTGTATATTCGTATAAAAATATATACAAATATACATAAATATTTATTTATATTTTTTATAGTTTCATTATTTGAATATATATAAGGGTCTATGAAATAAACATATATATATATGAATAAAAAGAAAAAATAAAACAAAAATATATATAATAAAAAAATACGTTGTGTATTATGCAGCATTATTTTTATTAAAAAAAGAGAAAATATATATATATATATATATATAATATGGGTGAGGGGGGAGGGAAGGGAAGGGGTTGAGCTGACCCTTTCCCCCCTCCCATGGTAGGGAGGGAGAAGGGGTCAGGCCAATTAGACTCCCCCTTACCCCGTCGACACCCTCGCCAATGACGATGGTCGCAGCCCAACCTCATAGGCCAGCCACCAACCTAGGGTTTGTTTAAAGAATAATTATTATTATTATTATAAACATATATTTTTATATATTAAGTGCTATTTATTTTTTAATAGAGTTTAATTTATCATTAAAAACTTATTTTGTTAATGAATATTTAATATTATTTAATGTATATTTTATAATTTATTTATTTTTAAATTATAATTTTTATTTATATTATAATATATATTTTCACTTTTATTTTTATTCTTTAATTTATAATTTATAAGTTACCTCATGATGAATGGAGATATTAGTGGTAAGTGGACAATGTATAAAATGTAGTGTACATATATATAGAATATCATCATAATAAGCATGACTATGCATTGATATTGAAGTTATTAATATTTAATTAAGAAATATATTATTAAGATTGATATCATGGTATTATAAAACTATTAATAAATAATAAGTGAAATATGCATATCAATAAGTATGGGGTAGAAATAAAAGGAAGCATGTAAAATGATTAGTAGATGCAAAGGTGAAGTGGTTGAAATATAAGTGGTTAACACATCAAGTGTTATGATTGGTGTATCAATCAGTACAAATATATTTGGGGATTTTTTTATAATTTTCATGATTAGTTAAAATAAGTTAAGACTCAGTACATGTCGACCAAAGCCAACCTAGACCTATAATGTGTTTTTAACAATTTGAATACATGGTCAGCCTAGGTGAAAAATGTAATGAAAACTATCAAAAAGAGTTTTAAGATTAGGTAGGTGCTAAAGAAGGTGGTGACATTCTTGGAGGAGTGTAAGAGAGGAGGAAAGGATTAGGGAAGTGTATAGGAGAAGTTTGGATTGATAACATGTGGTAGTATAGGGGACAACAATCCTATAAAGCACCAATGGTTTGCCCACCCCTTTCTTGATGCACCCTTTAAGGCATGAAATCAGAGAGATTGAGACTCGGCAAGTTATTACAAGAGAGAAAGCATCAATAATTGATAAAGTTTGAAAATATTATGTGTATACAAGACCTACCACTTTTGGTTGTACTTTCCTTATTTATCATGGGTGTAATCTAACTTAAGCACTAACTCACTAACATTGAATTTATGCATTGGAATTTTCTTTTTATGTTTTTTATTATGTTATAAAGCACCCATACATCACTCATCTAAAAAATCTAAGGCATGAAGATATGATTCATGAAGCTATTTATCAATAATTATATCATGAAGATAAATTTTCAATGAAGGTAACTCAAATTCTAATGGTAAGACAGATTCAAAAGTATAAACTAAAGAGAAAGGATTTTCCCCAATGGTAGTATTGATACTAGTATGATAATCCCAAAGTTTGGGTTAAATATTGATATGTCATTTGAAGCAAGAATCCCTAATAGTCTTTTACAATATATTTTAAAGGATTGTTTAGTGTCTTAAACTTGACCATTACAGTGAGGATGGTGGGATGTGGAAATTTTGTGTGTCTTGTACTTTTACACATAGTTGTTTCATGTCTTTATTTTTGAAATTCCAACCATTATAAGAG
Source organism: Torreya grandis (assembly GCA_037957365.1). Taxonomy (NCBI): domain Eukaryota; kingdom Viridiplantae; phylum Streptophyta; class Pinopsida; order Cupressales; family Taxaceae; genus Torreya; species Torreya grandis. Next base: position 670,138 of record JARHVA010002714.1, on the reverse strand, counting down.
ATGATGGTGTTGTTAATTTTGAGACAACATATGATTTTATTAATAATGAATTAGAAGATAGTAATCTTAGTGACATTTATAATGGTAATAGCTTCAACCCACTTGATAAAATCAATTTGTGGTAGCAATGACGAAGACATGACTATCTTAGAATATATGTGATTTGGTAATGAGATCTAATACCCAAATATAAAATGGCCAAGGATACTCCAATGTTTGAATCTCGACTGGAGGAGAGTGAATGTAATCATCATGAAATAGTAAAGGTTTATTCTTTTTAATGAATGTGTTCGCATATTTTTTAAGAGTAGGCTAGAAATATCACATGCATAGGCATTTATAGGTTATAGCATGTCTATTACAGTGATGATTACAAATTCCCCCATGTGTTTAATCAAGGAGATATGGGGATTCATCTTGTGTAACATAATGGATCAAAGTTCCTTTGTCATTACAATAATAAAGGATGTCATATCTAAGGACATATTTGTAAGCTTGATTTTGAAGTTGAGTATTTTCATGTGAATTAACCTTTTGAGGATAAGTATGATGCTAAGTAAATTGGGTGATATTTTTTTACAATGAGCCTTTGTCAAATAGTGACAACTTCAATATGTCAAATAAGAGAATCATCTTTTAATTGTAATCTAGAAGGTGATTTTATTTTGTGGATGAGAAATTATGAATCATGAAGTTTTTGATGAGGGTGAAAAAGAGAGGTTGATGAATCAAGATAAACATCTATATAATTTTGTTCTTTTGGGATTATCTCAATAGTGAAAATATGAATTCCTTAGTAAGAGTGAAACCAATTTGAATATATGTGATTATTTTTTCACTTTTTCATTGATAATCGCCACTAACTTGAAGTCATATGAGTTTTGAATCGTGTAAGGAATATAACTATGAGGTGTCTAATTTAATGGTTTATTGCATGCCTAAGATGATAGTTTTTTATTCATCCATGTTATTAATGACTTTGAAGTTTAATAAAAAAAGAGAAAGGAATAATTTTACCATGAGGGTCAACTAAGACATATCCTACCTCAGTTTTTTGAAGGAATTTGACTCCATCAAAGTGAAGGGTCCAAGTTTATTCATGTAAAATTTATTTATGATAGAGTATAAATCTTAGGAATAAATTTGCATTGCTTTTGAAGTATCAATTTTGCATTAGGATAGGTGATGATAATATGGATAATGATATTAGGATTGGTACTAGGGATGTCCTCGTATGACCAAGCAAAAGTATCATGACATGATATTTATCGAAGTCAATACTATGGATATCATGCTCTACAAGATGAATTTACTTAGAGACAAGAATGGGTCTAGGAGAGGCTATGGTATCATAATTGATTGCAATAATTTCCTTGATAAGCATGGAATTTCCATCTTGGAAATGATTAAATCTAGAGGAAGTTTGGAAGTAGGATGTGATTTAGGATCAATACTAGAAACAAATTTATTAAATCAAGGTGCCTTTTTCTAAAAATGGCCAAGCTTGTGATGTTGGTGAGGAAGTTAAGTATCTTGAACATGGATAATTTTAAGATAGATTTATCACTAAGAAGCATAGGTAAAGGTCCATAATATTTAAGATCTATAATCTAATTACCTTTTTTATCATACTCAGAATGTATTTTTTTTATAGCTATAGCCTTGGCATCTATGATAATTTTAGGACATGAGTTAGGAGGTATTAAATGTGATTGTATAGTATCATCCTATCTAATACATATTGGGGGAAAATATATGGATTGAATTGTATTAGTTTATTCAATATAGTTAGTAGTGACAATGATGGTTTTGATTATATCAAGCTAGTTGATATAATTTTTAGTGATATGACTAGGGTTAATAGTATCACATTGGTCAATTTAGTCTATTATAGGTGGTGAATTAGAGATAATTAGATTGGTCATGGATGATAGTTGACCAATGAAGTCTATAATGATGGATTGAATTATATTGAGTTTTCAGATATAGTCTAAAATATGAGAAATAGAAGGAACAATAGAGGGTTGACTAATTGATTTTATTTCAAATAGATGGGGTTGAATGGTATTGATATAGTTTATGCTATTAGATATGGGAATATTAAAAATTCCTTGGATGACTCATGAAGCATATACCAAGGTTGGGTTTGTAGGAGGGACATAACATTTAGGTTTTGATTCAATATCATTATATTCAGATGATATATGAATGATATGAACATCCCATTTAAAGGCTTGCATTTTGGCAAGGCCTTTTAATAATGCATTACATACAAAACTCATGATTTCACTTGGGCCATAATGTATCCATCATCATAAGATGGAGGAATGTTACATGCATGAGAAGTAGGTCAGTTAATGTTTGTATGGATGTTAATAGTATAAATACCTATGTTACTTAAAGTTATATGAGACATCTTTAGAGGATCTTGAAAATTTTTGGATACCCCATATTCATTGCAAGTGAATTCATATTATATGTTAGAGGATTTATGAGAATTGCATGGGCGAGAAATTTAAATAGTGTCATCAATTAGAGGAATGGCCCTATCTCATAGAATAATAGGAGTAAGTCATTTTGATATATAAGGAGGTAATCAAGTGGATTTACAAATGTTTTAAAATTCATTACATTCATCAACATTGGAATATATAAGAGTGGCATGAAGGTTAGGAAGCATTTTGATGAACTCGAGAAGAGGTGGACTAATAATATGAGTAGCAATGAGAATGTGATATTGAGATTTTATATTTGGAAGTTAGATGATCCAAGGGTTGAGATTTGCCTCATGATTATAATTTTATCCATTATGGATAAATTTGATCCACTCACTCCTAGAAGATGTAATAGCTCTCATGTGCTGAGTACATGAATGACCTAAGACCATATTTTAAGAGATTATAAGATATAAAAACATAATATTTCTTTATATAATTTTGGGTCCAATAGTGAGAGGGATTTGTAACCCAAAGCCTTTTGATTGGTTTTATCAAATCCAATACAAGTGAGTCAAGCTTACTTAAGGTTTTATTTAGAGTACCTAAGTTATTTGAGTAACCAAAGAGAGGTGGCATTAATTATTAAACCTATAGGATTATGTTAAAATGGTATGTTTTGGTGTTGGGGGAAATCCTATGTGATTGCCAATTATAATGAAAACTTAGAATAGTTAGTTGACTAAACTAATCTCTAACTAGACTTGGCCACTATAGTTGAAAATCATATTTGTCTAATTTAGTTGGATGACTATAGAAAATAATTTAGATTTGAGTGTAATACGGTATCAATCTGCATCGATTTATCTTGTTGGAAATACAATAGGAATAAGATTTTATTGACCTGCATTGGTAAGTTTTTATTGAAAATCCATAGAGATTAGATTTGATCAACCTACATCAGTGTAGTTTGCTAAAAAATACAGAGGAATAAAATTATATCAAGATACACTAATATAGTTTCCAATAAATACACATAAATTATATTATATTGACTAGTATCGATGTAGTGTACTAAGAAAGCAAAGAAATAAAATTATATCAACTTATACTGATATAATTTTTTGAAAGACAAAAAAATAATGGTTAGTTCACACTAAGTTCATCATAATATATGCAATGAGATAGGATTGACCTAAAACTTATCTTATCTAATAGATCCATAATTGGATATGGTAAATCAAATAAAGCCCATTGATGCTTAATGTATCAGGATATGACCAAATGGATATGCTAAACCTAAAAAGAGAAGAACTTATTACACAACATCAATAGAGAGGGTTTCAAAGCCTCTATGAAATAAATATAATGAAAAAATTTCAAGTAGGTATTATAATATTTGAATTAATATAATATAGTATTTCCAAGCTAGCAATGCAACTAAAGGGATGGTTAAAAATAAATTAAAAATGATAAGGGACCATGGTAGTCAAATGAGGTCCTAGGTAACCTAAGATGGGAAATGGAAAGTTTGAAAAAACATATAACACATTAAGCATATGTGTAGAAGAGATTAAAATAAGGATTCATACATTTATTTAATTTAGTCATTATGTAACTTATATTTATCATTTCAAAGAGCTATGGATAGAATATACTTACCTTGAAAAAACCTATCGAGCCTCAATATCCCCCTTGGTCAATGGTATTTTTCAAAATACTTTTGTAGTTGTAAGGATCACAAAGGTTGAATCAAGATCTAAGATAAAAAGAATCCTCCTATTTCATCGAAGACTCCACAAGACAAGTTATTCCCTTCCAAGATAGAGTCTAAGAAATGGATTCTCCAAATGTAGACTTAAGAATAATTACAAGTAATGACAATGCAAAAATGAATGTTCTTCTCTTTGGATTGAAATGGGGAATTGTATTTATAGTGGTGATTGATCCTAACCATTATTTAAATTTTATATAATGTCATTTTCCAACCTTAATTTAGTTTAAAATATGGTGGTTTAACCTTGAACTAGGTCAATCATGGCCAATGTAGTTATGAATCACCTATCGTAACTTTTGTACTAAATCAACCTAAGTCGACTATGTTTTAAATTTGGTAGGAATGAATAATTACTACATCAGTTTGGGTTGATATAGTCAAAATTTATGTGTCTTCATATAGTTAGGTTTTATAAGTAATAATTGATTAGGGGATCAAATATGTAGTAAGTGTAGTGGATCGTGATAGATAAACAACAATGTCTCTTGCAAAACACCATCAGTCTGCCCACCAATTTATCAGTGCACCCTTTAAGGCATGAACTCAAGGAGATTGAAACTTGGTAGGTTGATGAAAGAGAGAAATAAATAGTAAATAATAAAATTTAAAAATATTGTATGTATACATTTTCCCCACTCCAATTTCATCATGTGTCACTAGGGTGTAACATGGGATGGTGCTTCATGAAATATAATAAAAACACACTAATTAAGCTAACAAATTACAATAAAATATAAAAAATAAATGAAATTAAATAATCTATAAATACATACCTCACTTAATTTTTTTTAAACAAGCTATGTGTAGCATATGAAGATAAGCATCTAATCTACAAAACAAGAGATGGACTTGAAAAATGAGATAAAAATTTAATTTTTTGTAAAAATATGACGTTAGCACGAAACAATTATCTAATTTGTTAGGATTTTGAAGCTTCTTTTGGTTTTTGAAAAGGAGTTACTAAAACAAAGTTATGATAAAATATGAAATTTATCGATAAATAATTATTGAAGTGGGCCACAATTGAGGATCTACTAGAAAGAGTCAAATGCACAAAGAAATTACCTGTGTAGTAGTAAAATCAAACATGAGTTAGAATAAGTTTATTACTCAACAATCAAAATATTGAAATATTAGCATTAGTATCATTAGCCATAAAATATTTAGGAAGTTACATTAAATAGGTGAAAGATAAATATGTCCTCACCTCCTCATAAATATGAGATTATATTTCACAATGACATAAAATACACCCAATCAAGCTAAGTATGTCTATGGAAAAATCATTAAATGGAATAAAAACCTACACTAACACCCCACCGCCCCACCCTTAAGTGTAGCTTAGGTGGGTAGTAGAACTAGGTCCTAAAATAAAGGCCTGATAAGGTACCCAATTATAATAAAATTCTCCCTAGAGGAAGATGTTAGAGCTTCTTGAACCCTAAGAAGAGACCACAAATGAAGATACTTGATTTTAGTGAAGGGTTTGGTGAATATATCCATAATTTTAATCATTTTATAGATCTATCAAAGATAAATGACTTACTTATGGATGAGCTCTTTAATGAAATGCATGTGAATATTGATATGTTTGGTTTGTTGATGGAGGACCAAATTCTTGAAGATCTAGATTATGTTTTGGTTATTATAGATGATGAATTTTGGTTGTTGAAAATGAATGCTAAACTCAATGAGAATCCCCTTAAGATAAATATCCTCAGTGGTAGCATTGGCATTTCCTTTGTATTCTACCTCTATAGATGATAAAGCAATAATATTATGCTTCTTACTTGACCAACTACTCATACCTAAACCAAGGGAGAAAATTTAACCTAAAGTAGACTTACGATTCTAAATATCTCTAGCCCAATATGAATCTATATAACCAATTAAGTCAACATCAATGCCTACTCCATAGTGAATCCCAAAATTTTGAGTAACTTGAATGTAGTGGAGAATTTCCTTAGCTATATTATAATGTAGCTCATGTGTTTCATACATAAATATAGATACCATGTCCATTACATATGAAATATCAGGTCTAGTGTTCATAAGATAGATGATACTACCAATGAGTTATTTATATGAGGTAGCATTGACCAAAGGAAATGGATAGTCAACCTAAATATTCACATCAAATAGAAAAGGAGTTAGAGTAGGCTTATAATTAGTCATGTTAAACCATGAAATCAAATCAAGAGGATATTTGGATTATGCAATAGTGATCCTAGACTTAAATTGAGAAATTCCAGTCTTGAGGAAGTAGTGAAACAAGCCTAAGACAATCATTGAGAAGTTTTTAGAAAAAATAGTTTTCACTACTACAATGGTGGATGAATAACTCCTTATGATCAATACGTAATCCATGTAGAGAACTATAATCAATAGTTAATCATCTTTCCATAAAATGTAAACATTCATATTATAATGGCATTAGGTGAACCCAACTTAGAATAAATGAGTTTATTTAGGCAGATCAAGCTCGAGAAGCTTGTTTGTGGCCATAGATAGATTTTTAAAGTTTGAAAACCAAGGAATAATATTCCATAATTCCTTGTGTTTTCTCCATGTATATTTCCTCTTTGAGGTCATTGTGAAGAAAGGCACTCTACACATCCATCCGATGAACATCCCAATGATGTATTGTTACAATGGTGAGAGTGAGTTAGATTGAGTTAATTTTATCAATTGGGGTGAATGTTTGGGTATACTCAATTCCAGGTACTTGAGAAAAATCCTTTATGTAATAACCCCATTGGGTACTTACTAGTAAAACATAAAAAATTAACACAAAACTAACAATAGATTGCAGCACGAGAATCTAAGTAGTGATCATTTAAAATACTTCAAGAGTGATAATTGTAAATAAGCACATGACATCTAAAATCTATTTATCACTATCAATAGATGAATATGCATCATAATACAATCATAGAAAGTAATTACAAATATCTAGCCATTGTTGGTACACTACTCATCCACTGTTATCAATCTATAGTAGATAAGCAATTACAATTCTTTCCAATAACCAATATAATATGATATAAAGTACAAAAATATGATATAATTCTCCCTGGAACATAAGTCCGTGGACTCTCCTATATCCATGGAAATCTCAAAAGTCATCTCAAAAGTAGTACCATTGTGGATAGCAACAACATCATCCTAGCACTTTTCCACACCAACCATGAACCAATGATCCCCTGCACTAATCCCATCAGGGAATGGCCCTCCCTTCACAAATGAGTTGATAATGATGGCATAAGAATTAGATTAATAATCAAGTACCCATGTGTTGTATTAATTATAAAACTAAATATGTAGTACATCATAAAAAATCCATTCTATTGTAAGATATCACACTAACATGTAAATCATACTCATAAAATGATAATATCTCACTAAACATAATTTATCCCCAAGATTCATCAAATTTACATCTTACTGGCACTCATATCACATAACATGTTAAATAAGGGAGTAATCAAGGCATACACTTATTTTATCAAACGTATGAATGATACTTAAATTATTTTACATCTCATACTAGAAATAATGACTATAGTTTTTATCATTTGAGTAAAAATACAAATTTAACTATAGATTCTAACTATCATAATTATTTTCTAACATACTACACCCCATGATAACCCAAATTACCATAGTCTAGTATTCTAAGACATAATTACTACCTTTCCATAGATAGACATATAAAATAGTCTTAAATATATGGAAGCATAAGCTTCTACCATATATAATAAAGCAAGTCATAGTTTCCATGAAACACAAAAATATTCTATCCTAGCATTTGTGACACTCTCACAAGTTGTATGAATGCATACATAAAATCCTACTAACTACCACAAAGCATATTATTCTTAATTTTACCCAACATGCATACATTTACTTAAAAGTGGGTCTAGATATAACAATTACAATATGTACCATCCAAGTATAACATACTTTAATACTATATAACTTTATGACATCCCATAATATCATAATCATTATGCATGAGCATCCTACTTAAATACGAACAAACAATCTTACACTTATAAATATTAATCAAGAAAATATGGGATTATACCATCCATCTATGCCCTAGATTATACTAAAAATTAAGTAATCAAAAGAAAACATAATATCTAGGCACACATCATGATGAACTATTTTTATGCTATAAAAGTCTAAATACCTTTACATATTAATACTCTCACAGTATGTACTGAACATAAGTTTCCATTATTATAAGTAAATATATATTCAACAATCTAAACAAGCTATTTTCAAAACCTCAAATAACAGTCATATCATAATCCTTCATTTAAACAATGCAATTTTGTTCCTTTAAAATTATCTTCAAAATGTTATAGTTTCAACTCCACGGTCACCTTATGAGTCATTTGTTTGATAATTTAGCTATATGTATATTTCCTATAAAATATTACTTCTACATCATAATATATATACCATATGGGAATACTTAAACGATATGAAAACATTATATGTAAGTTCAATGTTAATCAAAAACTCCCTATGTTTTCAACAATCCCTAACTCTCATGATCACAAACCTTTTTATGATTTATAAGGGGTTTTAGCATTGCAAAAATTCCTTCAAAGTTTTATCCCTAGCTAAAATAGGTTTTCATTTGTTTTAACTATCCACAAGACTTAGAGGCATATAAATCAGTATGTGTGTGTGTGTTATACTCTCCTAATATCTCTTATAACATTAGGTGAAAATGTTTCCTTTTAATATAAATACATACTCAACAATGTATGATAATATGATATTAAAAGTCTTTTTATGGTTCCACATCAAATATTTGGTCAATATAACCTTTTTCATAGTTCAGTAGTATGGCTACCCATTCCTATGATAGTGATCCATTACCTTCACCACATGGCTTAAATATAAAATGATCTTCACTTTAATATCTATTAATTATTTAAATATTAGCATTAATAGTGATCCATTACCTTCACCACATAGCTTAAATATAAAATGAACTTCAATTTAATGTCTATTAATTCTTTAAATATTAGCATTTCTAACATTATATCTTATGTATATAAATTATACCTTCACTCTAAAATATTGATCATATTTATATCATAAAAGTCATAGAGAATACTCGAGTTAGAAATGCAACTTAGTTTCAAATCACAATACAAAAATCCAAGGCAAAAATAAATTTATGCCCAATCTTTGATCTCACTTTAAAGAGGAAATAGTGTTTCCCTCATAAATTTACAAATTATTTCACAACTAGAGTATACAAACCATTCCAAACATTGATTTAATAACATGAGGGTCAAAAATACAATATTTAATACAACTTAAGCTTAGCACTTTTAGTTAATCCAATATAGTCTTTCAACTATTCTAACTCAGCCATTTAACATATTCACAAGTTGTGCATATGACTATGGTGATGCCATTGGATAAAGGTGCAATGAATAAACTTATGATCCAAGACCAAGTTTTCTTCTATTGATTACCCAAGATTGGGATTTTTACTATTGTGTTACAATATAAAATGGCCATCTAATAAATTATTTTAATTTTATACAAATAATGGATGCCTATCCAACCCTCTCTAAACTGATCTCAATTTTAAAGAATAGAATATCATATTATTTTATATAAAAGAACCAAGTTGAGTTATTTTATTTTTCTCTAACAACTCCTCTAATCTTTTAACAGCAACTTAAAATAAATAATATATTGTCTAAGTGTTCATTATATTCTAAAAACCCATTTTTTCTTACATACAGTGATTTCAATAAAAATGGCTTTGACACATACATATATACAGTGATAGCAATAAGAAACTTGACTTTAATATATATAGTCCTTCATTTTTAGTTAGAAGAGTTTAAAATGATTATTATCTCAATAAATACTATTCTAATTTAAGGGAGAGAAGCTCCCAGCATTTTACGGGTCTAGGTTTGGAAAGAAATTTGATCCCTAATTCTATACCAATAATACGTGTGGCCATATATGAAAAGAAACTACCCAATTAAGCACTTTTTATAATATTAAAATATTTACAGTAACATAACCCTTTATTTTTATTCATAAATAAATATATACTTGCCTAGTTCCCAACTATTTCAATTGCCAAAATGGTTACTAATATTTTTATTTATTTAGTGCTTTTGTCTCTCTCTTATTGTCTATCGTGTTTTTGTGATACTCCTCTATATTTTCCTTTCGGTATCATCACCAGACCCTTCATCTCCATACTCTCCTCCCATCCATTTTTGTACTCCCTTCCTTCCTTTTTCCTTTGACATACCTTATTTTGTTCTTATAACAATCTCCCCTTCTAAAGATTTACTTTAAGCATAAGTTGACACTTTACTATTTTTTTGTTTTTAAAATATTCACTTGAGTTTTATATATTTCATAAATCATGCATGTTTTTGTTTTATTTTTCTCAAAAACAATTATCTTCACTTCTTCTTTTTAATTCTAAAATCAAATAAGCTTATTGTAATTTCCATCTCCTTTTCTTATTTTTATTATTTCATGCAAAAAACTATTTAATGCATACTTTTCTTTATTTTTTTTAACAAGAGTTTTATTTATTTAATAAATCCTACATGCTTTAATCTTTGTTTTTAAGGTCATGCTTATTTCTAAATTATGTTCACTTAAGTCTAATTTTATACCTTAAATTATTAATAAATCCATTGAATTGGCTGTAAAGTTAACATTACATTCATTTAAATGCAACCGGTAATTATATTTATAAAAGGTAATCGACATCTGGTAATTATCTTAATCAAATTAATTAATAATCCAATTTTTCATAATACAACATTTGTATGATAATATCTATGTACTACAAGCATACATGAAATCACACAATTTTTGTCATCATAAGCATCGACCAAAACATGAACATAATAAAAGTATATAAGCACCCACTATCTAAATCAACCAAAAGAGTTAAACAAGTTATTCTATTGTGGTGTGCCTTGGATTACTAGTAATTCCTCTATCATACCCCCAATCATCCCATCTACACCATCCTCTTTGATGATGCTATCTCTCCATCATGCTCTGAGCATAGAATCAATCATGCATACACCTCATGACAAATAGGTAGTTAGTCCAAGTCATCATATATATCATCTAATGATGCATAACTAACCAACATATATCCATAATATACATAAATAAGAAAGTATATCTATCACATCATGTAAATTAATCAACATATCACTATCCCATAACTAGCATATTTTATAGATATCAAATCAAAGCAATAAAAATCAGATGATAACCATAGTAATCCATAGATTCAAAGGTTATAATACTTAGGGTGAAATCAGGATGTAACACTTTACTACCAAACATGCTTTAAACTTGTCTACAAACTCATCTACTACAAATTTTGTTTGGTAGATCCACCTACATTGAAAAAAAAATCCTCCCTTAGGAAGAGGGACTAAATCCCAAGTATTGTTCCTCTACAAGTAACTATATTCCTCTTCCATAGTAATGTCCCACTCAAGAGTGCATGATGCCTCATAAAATGATTATGGATCATTATCAATTGAAATAGAAGCATGTGGGTTATCCTATAATTGTGAATGGGTCCACTTGGTGCCTTATGGATCTTCACCCCATTATTCATCACTTTTAGTGTTTTTTTATCCCAAAGAGGACTAATGTTTAGAGATTTAGGAGGAGATTCCTCATCCTCTATAGATATTCTAGGAGAAGGAGAAGGTGAATCCTCATCACTAATATCATCATCAAAACTAGAATAAGAATTTAGATCATTAGAAAGCCAATCAGGTGGATCTAAATCATCATAAAAGTCATCAAATTCTAGTGCATTTAAGGAAGGGAAGAGGTGTTGAGTGTGGAGTCCAAAGGACCTTCTTGAAAATGAACACTCCTCTCAATGAATAACTCATGAGTGGTGGGATGGAGAATCCTATATCCCTTAATACCCTTAGTATATCCAATGAATATTCAAGTTTGACTCTAAGATTCCATTGCCTTGTATTTCTTATTGGGAATGTAAGGCCATATTAGGATATCCAAACACTCGAAAGTGCTTCATTATGGGTTTCTAACCACTCCAAGATTCAAATGGAATGACTCCATTTTTTGTGAGGATCTTAATTCTATATATAACATGAATATTTGGTGGCCTCGACCCAATACTGAGGTTTAAGAGACTTAGAGTGGAGCATACAATTGGCCATTTCCTTCAAAGACCTATTCTTATTCTCTACAACACCATTTTACTATGGATTATATGGAACCTTTTATTGTATTTCAGTCACCTTTGATGTACAAAATTGCTTAAAATAGTTACTGACATACTCACTGCTATTGTCAATGCACAAAATCTTGATGGTTTTCCTTGATTGTTTCTATACAAGAATATTGAATTCTTGAAAGATAAAAGACCTCAAATTGATGATTAATAAAGTACACCCAAGTATACATTGAAGAGTCATCAATTAAAGTAAGCAATACTTAGTCCTACTAAATGAAGGTTTCTAAAATGGGCCAGCAATGTCATTATGGACAATCTCAAATATGTGTTTAGCTCTCCATGATTTTCAAATGTCATAGTTTCCTTAAGATGGTTTCCAAGTATGAAACCTTAGAAAAGTCCATAAAAAACTTTATTTGTGATAACCCTAAAACCATTTAATAATGATTGAGCTACATTAGGTAGTGATAGTTGAGATGGTTGAATAGTTCATGCCATAATTTACTCACCCCATTTGAATGAGTAAGCAGAGTAGTAAAGGGTTGATCAGGTAAAAAATGTGAAAAAGTATACAATCATGACTGGTGATCTACTTTCCCAAGTGCAATAATGGAGTCATTGTTTTCTTCCTTAATAACCATTAAATTGGGTGTGAACTCAACTCTTTTGCTCAAATGAATGTGAGTGATCTAATAAACAAATGAGAGATAGGTGGATAAAAATGGAACACATATAACATCATGAAATGTCCCATCATTCACTTCAACTGATCCACTCCCACTATATTCTAAAAAAGTATTGTCACCTAATAATATGGAATTCATATAACAAGGCTCCAAGGATAAGAACATGTCATGTGATAAATCCATGTGGTGTGAAGCACCATAATCAATAACCCATGTGAAAGGTTGGGACACAACTTAAATAAGTGCTTTGCCTTTATATTTTCCCTTTTTATTGTCTTTGGCATTAGAATACTCCTCTATTGATGAAATTTGATTAGAAGAATCAAGGAAAATGATACTTTTCTTCTCTAACATCTTAGTCAGTTAGTCAATCTGTGTCTTCATGCATTTGGTTTCATCATGTCTAGATTTCTTGAAATAGACACATATGAATTGTTATATATTATATTTCCCTTCTGAAGAGGAGGACTCTTTTGATGCTTTTAAATTAGCATCATATTTCTAACCCTTTCTTTACTCTAGGTCATTATTTTGTTTCTTCTTTTTGATACTAGAAGCCTTCTATTTGTCCTGACTCACAATTAAGGCATGTGATTTATATGCCTTCAGTGTACCCATTTGAATGAGTTTGTATTGCCCCTAAGTTAAGTTAGAAGTAAATTAATCTAAGTGTGGCATGGTCCATGTAGCTCCAATGGTATGCTTGGTGGCATGGAAGGTAGAAACGAAGATAAAATAGTCAAATCCCAATTTGGCTAGATGGAAATAATTAATTGATCATCCTTTTCAATAATGTCACACATTTTCAAATATAACTTGATTGATTTAAAATTTTTGAAGAAACCTTGTATCATATCAAAATCACCTAGGCTCAAAATAATGAGCTCATTCCCCAATTCATGGCCTCTCGTGATATCTTTATTTCCAAAAAGTTTTTCCAATAAGTTCCATACTTGATTTGGATTTGTTGTATATTATATATGAAAGAGAAAGTCAAGAGATAAAGATAGGCATAGAAGACCATATGCTTCATCACTTCTATTGTACCACTTCACTTTTTATACTTCAATTTTAGATTCTATTTTTTTATTCATTTTGATTTAGTGTAATCCTTTTCTCCTTAAGAGGATTTTCACTTTGACTTTCCACTTGTGATAGTTGAACAGTGTAAGAATCAGAACTGAACTTAGATCCATGGTGTAGAAAGGAAGAATGTGTTGAACTACATGTGTTTAAATACGATGATATGTAACTCTATTGAATGTATATAGGTTCAATATTATAAGGCACGAGAATATCACCAATGTATAGAATGTTAGGAAATCATTTTTTAGTACTTCATGGTTATTTTGTTGCACCTGTAAAATGTTTAAATAGGTTATTTATTTGTATTATTTCCTATTTTATAGGAAGTTGGTTTTCTATTGTTATGGCTATATAATGGATAGCATATTGTATTAAATAATAGATCAAAACATTATTTCCTATGTAAAACTTATTATGTTTCTTCTTTTGGTATTAGAGCAATTATGATCTTTAGAGAACCTATGAAGGGGTTGTAGTATTAAGCTTTGCTCTGGAGGATGAGATAAGAATACAATAGTCCTATGTTATGTTTATTCCTCTTTATATATATATATATATATATATAATTTTCAAAATTATTTAAATAATTTAATTACTTTTATTGTATCAATGTGAGCATATATCCTTGTCTCAGTCATGTTTAGGTGATTAATAGGTTATCTAGTTTTGTAAAGCATATTTTAAGTCATTTTTTTTCAAATTTTTCTTTGTGCCTAATCATGGAAATACCTTTGGACAAATTCAATAGACTTAACTACCATACTTGGAAAGTAAATATCCAGATGTAGTTGATGAATAAAAATTTGTGGGGAATAATAAATGGGAAAGAAGCAGAACTAACAGATCTAGCAAAATTATTGGAATGGCAAAGTAGAGATGACAAAGCAATAGCCATAATTATGCATGCACTTTCAAGTTCATAGCTCCATTATGTGTATTTGGAAAAGAAATCCATGTAAATATGTGACAAATTAAGTAAAACATTTGGTTCTAAATCCATTAATGCAAAATTTTCCTTGAAGCTAAAATTATTTAAGTTAAAGATGAATGATGGCATCATAATTTTGAGATTTATCAATGAGCTGAGATATCTTATGTGATATTTGAATTAATTTCAAGAAAAATTTGATGAAGAGGATGCAAAAGTTATATTGTTGAATAGTTTACCTCCCAAATATAGTAATGTTGTTTTTAATCTAGGTTAGATGCCTTCCTAGTCACTAGAAGATATGATTGTTTCACCCCTTGCTGAAGAAAAATAGATTAAAGAAGATGTAGAAGAAGAAAATGCATTTTATTTTTTAAAAAAAAGACAATAATTTTTCCAAAAACAAGGAAGAACCTGAATATTTCTATTACAATAAAAAGGGACATTCTTATTCATATTGTATAATTTGAGATAGAGACTTACTCAACATAAAATTCAAAGAAAATGAGACCAATATAGTCATTGAAAAAACCTTAGTGGAAGAAGATGAATCTATACAAGAAGAATTTAGATACATTTCTGACAATTTCTTATACTAAACATCTATAATGGAGGCTACAGGCATAAGAGGTTGGTCTTTCAGTGACCTCTCATTAGTCTCCAATGATAGGGTTGCATCAAAGTTTTGGTGGCATATTTTGTTTTAGTTGTATTTTTGCTTTCAGTTTGTTGTGTTCCTAATTGAATAAGTGGAAATTTCACATTAAGGGGGGAACATGATTCTAATGTTCCATTTCTAGTTTTTAGTGTGTAATGTGTGAGCAAATTTTTCCTATGTTATTCCCTATAGTGAGATGTGATGAGAGTTGATAATACTACTTGGCACATCATGATGTGGTTATAGGTAAACCACTTGAAAACCTTCATTTATGGTTTGTGGTAAACCAATTGCAAAACTGCCATTCTTGGTTGTTGGTAAACTATTTGAAAAACCATCAACTTGTGGTTTGTGGTACTCCAAATGTAAAATCGCCATTCTTGGTACGTGGTCAACCATATGTAAAACCATCCATTAAGTTTGTGATTATCTTGTGAAAATCACTAGATCATGAGTAAGTGCAAGTATAAGGTAGGTTTTCCCCATGTATGCACTAAGGGGGGAATTTTAGAAAATCATTTGTTAGTACTTCATGGTTAGGAAAACCTTAAACCCTCTAAAAATGACAAAATTTGATTGTCACAAAACTAGGTCATATTACCTTCTTAATCTGATGGCATAGGCCATTTTACATGAAAACCTACCATATGAAAAATGACTAGTAAAAGACACCTTATTCTTTGTTATTTTTCTAAATATGAACTCATTGAGGAACCCACAAGCATATTAAGATGTGAGGGATGGTGAATCTACAACATGTTAAGTCAATGAATGATAGATCTATGACACCCAAGATGAAACTCAAGATTTCACAATAGGAAAAATGGCATTAATCTACTATAAAATATTTGATACCACATTAGAGTGGGACATACTTGAAGATCTACTGGATAGAGTAGAATTCATGAATAAATTATTTGTGTGCAGTAGTGAAATCAAACATGACCCAAAAGAGTTTTATTACTCAACAATCAAAAGATTGCAATATTAGCATTAGCATCATTAGTCATAAAATATTTAGTAAGGTACATTATATAGGTGAAATATAAACATGTCCTCACTTCCTCATGAATGTGGGATTATCTTTCACAATCATCTAAAAGATACCCAAACAAACTAACTAAATATGTATAGGGGAAAACCATTAAATGGAATAAAAAGCTACACTAACAGTAATTGAAGGTTTGAAATTTTCAAAATTTTACTATAAATGGGTGAATTACCATTAATTTTCACATTTTTTATTTTTGGAAAGTAGATGATAGGTATTTAAACAAATTATACAAGTAATTTAACTCAAGCAATCAATAATGAAGTCTAACATAGTACATAGAGAGTACACAAGTAATAATAATATAATTTTCACACTATATTATTTCATATGAGATAATACATTTATATAGGAAAAGTCTTTCTATAATTGTGTACCTCATATCTCCACCACAATCTCCTCATATCTTTATAATAGTCAATCTCCTATATGTGATATATTATTGTTACATACAACAATATAACTCTAAACTATTATATTCTAATAACTAACTTACATAACAACATAACTATAAGTATTATTTACTCTATAATAATACCCATTTTAAATTGTAATTCCCAACATTCCCCCCCCCACTTAGTTTTTACATTGTAAAACATATCATGTTTCTCCAATTGTTGCATGTCACCTCTATGTGTTCATGATCTTCTCACTGATGGTTTTCCCTAGCTATAACCAACAACCTCACCCAATTTGTTTTTCAAGTGTGTCAATAACCTTTCATAATTGGTTTTCCAGGTTTACCAAAAACCCTACATAATTGGTTTTTTAGGTTCACCAAAAACCTTACACAATTCATTTTCTAGGTTTACCATTAACCTTACACAAAGGGTTTTTCATAAGTTTACCAATAACCATTACATCATGATTGATACAATACATTTTGATCAACATTATAAAATGTTTATATAAAAGGAGTTAGATTATGAATACTCACAAGTTAACATGAATACTCATCTATTCTTATTTTCCTACCACACTGAAAATTTGAAAAAATTGAAATCTACACCACACAATTGAAACAAAATTCATCTTACCAGAAGTGTGGTCATGTCATTGATCATTGATGAGAGATCATTTTCTTACATCCTTGCTATATTTCCTCTGACCTCCTTTTGAATACTTTTCTTAATTAGTTGATGAATTATTGAAGCTCAAAAATTTTCACATTGTGTTTATTTGTACAAATTCTCCCCAAAATGTGAAATGACACGGATGTCAGTTTCCATCGAAAAGCATCTATAAGGCAAATTATTTTTTATAATTTTTGACAATGACTCTATATGACACCTAAGCCTAAATGACTTTAACCTTTTCTAACATTTAAAATACTCTAAACCTTCGCTAATTTTATTTGATGACATACTTTGATTTATTCTCAATGACACTTTATGAAATGAATCTTAACTTTGGACTCATTTTTCATTTTGACTCTTAATATTGACACGCAACTGAGTATGAGAAAAATATCTTTTATTAAGTATATAGTCTCATTTATATATCTAAATACTTTATATTTGTTAAATATAGTCTCATTTATAGGGAAGTATGTATGTATATATATATATACTAACTCCCTATAAATGAGACTATATTTAACAAATATAAAGTATTTAGACTAAATGTCATTAAACTTGACAACAAGTGCATGATGGCAGATCATATAAGTTTTGCAGGAAGCTTTGCATAAATTAAGATTAATGATGACTATCACATCTTCATATTGTAGTTTATACATGCATAAACTATTCAATCCTAATTATACAAAATTTATTTACACACAAAGAGAAGTGTATGATTATTTCAACACACTCTATTTTTAATCCATATATGATGGCAAATGGACTGTTTGAATGACAATTTGAGGATCCAAAAATTGTTTGATAATAGTGACAAGTACTGAGTAAGACAAGCCTATGTTTTTAATATGCATGTATAATGTTGGAGAGGAGCTGAAGTATAGAAATAAAATCTGATCTTGATCTATGACAAAGAGGGATATCAAATCCAAGTTGTCAATATAGGTCTACAAATAAAACGTAGAATGTAAAAACTATTTGAAAGCAACTAGCCAAAAGAAATTAACACACATTTATCGGCTTACATAGTAAGTAGCGCTCAAACCAGATCAATTAAGATTGATGAAAATAGTGTAGTTATAATAACACCTTAGAATATGACCCAGCATCTCTCACAATAAATAATTGTAGCATAAACCTTATAAACTAAGCTACCAAAATAACTCTAATCTATACAAAATTGAAAACATATTCTTGTAAGCACCATTACTCGAGGTAATTGAGAAAATAATAGTCATCCCTCACAATGCTCAGGATCTCATTATGTTACTTTGATACTAATGATAGGTATTTAAATATATTATACAAGTTATTTAACTCAAGCAATCAATAATGAAGCCAAACACAATACACAGAGAGAATATAAAGAATAATATTATAATTTTCACACTATATTATTTCATATGAGATAATACATTTATATAGGAAATTTTTTTCCTATAATTATGGATATTATATCTTCACTAAAATCTCCTCATATCCCTATAATAGTCAATCTCCAATATATGGTATATTTTTGTTACATACAACAATATAACTCTAAAGTATTATATTCTAATAACTTACATAACAACATAACTGTAGTTACTATTTACTCTATGGTAAATACCCAGTGTAAATATTAATTCCCAATAGTAGATCTTTGTGTATCCAAATTTATAAAAAATAAATATGATGGTCCAAGATTTAGGAGGTGTACGAGTTGCATGACTAATTGTAGTGGTAGCTAGTGTAGTCTTGGTATGGGTGCATTTATTATTAATTTTTAGAATTTTTGAATGAACATGGACTAGATTAGGGAAAATGAGAATAATTTAAAATTCATGTAGTTTATTTTTCCCAAGAAATGTAGTAATAGATTAAAAATTAAAATATGAAACGATTAGAAGATAAAATACCAAAAAGTGGGTCAAGGGTATTTATTATAGCTTACTGAAAAATCACTACCTGATATCAACCAAGATGATGTAGATGGAAAGGATGGGTTTTTGTATATGTATGATGGAATATGTAGTGGATGATATATTTTTATATAGAGTGGTTGATGTGGTATAAAATTTATGTGGTTGATATAGTTATAAACCTAGTTGATAACATGGTGAATGGTTGATAGCATATAAGTTGGTCGATAGAGTATAAATTTTGGATGGCTAATGTATTATATTAAATGGACAATAAAGTTGAGTTTAGTATATGTCCAATGTAATTATATACATGGATAATAAATTTATAAATATAGGACAAGGCCGATGTAGTATTGTAAATGGTTGATGAAGTAATTAATTTGATTATTTATTTTTAATTTTTTTCCTATTTTGAAATATAATTTATGTTGATTTTTAGGTAGACATATAATTAGTGCTTCATTATTTGGAATTTTTTAGAGGTGGTGGAGAATATGGAGACTAAATGATTCACTATGGTTATGATATCTACTATTGATATTGTCTATCATGGATCAAACTTTGTTCACTTCACTTAGTTTTGGTGGGATCATGGAGATGCAATGGATCCCATTGCATGTAGAGTTAGTCACCATGTTCCTAGGGACATGGGATGTAATAATTAATATGTTATGTTGGGTTTTGGATGGGGATTCAATTTAATTTATTATCACCCTATATTATATTCATACATTGTTAGGATTTTTAATTACTAGCACATCAATGGTGTATGATACCCCAGATTTGGAAGATGATAGGAGAACATTAACTTTATGGGTGAAAATGTAAGATATATATGACTATCCTAAGTTGGTGGTGTATCTATTTAATCTTTATGTTATGATATTTATATATATCTATAAGTCCATTATTCAACTTATGACAACTCGAGTGATTTGTCACAAGTTATTGTTGATACTTTTACCACCATTGGTCAAAGTTGCTTATGTGAAGGTTTTAAAAAAGAATTAATTCATGTATAAAAAGTATAAAAAGGTATAAAAAATAATAAAATATTAATAATTCCAAAATCATGATCAGGAATAACTCACAATTCTAAATTTTGACAAAGGTTTCTTTTATTCCCCTAACTAGCTATTTACAAGCTAGTGAAGGCAATTTTCAAATATTCAGTACATGAAGGTGAAGAAGAGTTGGTTAAAATGGAATTAGGGGGAGTTTTATGACCATATTCCATAAATATTCCATTCATTTTTTTATGTTACATTGTCTTAACTTTATAAACAATTGTTAAGTCAAATAGGTGCTTTAAAACCCTCCTTAAACCCCAATGGCTCAGTTTTAATAGATATAATTGCATTTTTTAGTTACTTATTGAAAAATAAAAGTGTTTTGAGATATTATTGGATAATATAATACCTTTATAAACCTTAATAAATCAAAATTTAAGGTAAAAATATGGATAAAGGTAAAGGATCAAGCATCGGGGTTTTAAGCAAGTAAGAGAGATAGTCAAAAAAATCATGTTTTGATTTTGAGTGGTTTAAGTGATTTTTTTAGAACATAAAATTATTATAATTATAAGAGGATTTTTTAAAATTACTAATTCAAAATCAATGATGTATTTAGGCCTCATAAAAATAAATAAAATTTAAAAACATAGACGTATAGGTGTTCAAAAATGAAATTGGGCAAGCTAGTTAACACCAAAAAGTTCATATTTTGAGTTTTTTTAAATGAAAACTCTTTAAATTTCATATGTGTGTATGTTTTAATTTAATTTAATGTTTAAAATTTATTTAAATTTTTTAATATACTTTAGGATAGATAAAATTCCAATATACAGGTCTGATCATGAGGGGAATGAAGGTTTCTTCACATTTTTGCTAACAAATGGAGTTAGAAATAGGTGTTTCAAGTCCCTCCAATGGAAAAAATTTATTTGAAAGTGTGAATGATTCATTTAAAAGTATAAATAAATGATCATGAAATTAAATACAATTCAAAATAGGCTCAACTCATTGAAAAACATCTCTAGGTCGTCCCCAAGGCAACAAGTAGACACTTTTAATGAATTTTTCTTAGGGAGTTTAAAGAAGAGTTTTGGATATTTTCAAAATTTTCCAAGTCTTATCCATTGATACCTATCCAAAAATAATATTTTTTTTTCAGGTCTAGAACTCATATTAGACTCCCTAATCCAAATTAGGGTTTCGTGAGAACAAGAGAGCATATGAGAGCATAAAATGGTGTTTTTTGCAATTGTACATGGAGTTTGGAGCTAAAATTTTGTTTGAAGGTATGTATAACCATAGTTATTATGTTATAATCATCATTTTTATCCTTATTTATTATAATTATCAATAACCATCAAGTTTATATCTCTCATGGTGCATTCAATAAGCTTGTCAAAGTTGCACAAGATAGGTATATGGAAGAACTAGTTTAGAAAGTTGTCTTAGTCATCATCAAGTACACA
This sequence comes from Torreya grandis, assembly GCA_037957365.1. NCBI lineage: Eukaryota > Viridiplantae > Streptophyta > Pinopsida > Cupressales > Taxaceae > Torreya > Torreya grandis. The sequence goes on along the minus strand of JARHVA010002714.1, from coordinate 647,804 downwards.
CTTAGAAATCATATCTACTAGGTTAATAAAAACCCACATGATCTCCTCTCTCTAACTTGGGTGCCCCATTTTTGGCTAATTTTAGCAAATACAAGCCAACTTTAAAGAGCCTTCAATTAGCCTCACAAAAGTAGAGTTCCAAAACATGCAAAGGTGGATAAGTGGAGTTAGGGTCTTGATAAAATTTAGAGACCTATTTTAAGATAATATATACCTATCAAACATATACGTGAATCACACTTCTAATCCTTCCCCCTTTGGGATATTTTTAGAAGAGACATGAGGCCAAACATGCATGCAAGTTACATGCAAGATAACTCAAGTTGAATTCCAGGTGTGAAGTCAAGATAAGTCTAGTAAACTCAAGATGCAAGTGAAGGTAAATATTGGTCATTTTTGGCCCAAATATAAATCTGTTGCATCATTTGATGAATCAATGGATCAAAGGAATAGAAATGGATCCAACATATAAAAATAAAGAGGATCCATGTAAGGTTTTCTAAAGATCCAGTAGTAGTGTTCAAAGATAAGCCTACAGGCCAGAAGCTAAGTGAAAAATCTTTTATTCATCTAAGTCTTTACTTGTTCATTATTTCAAACTTTTTGGGGACTAAGTGTTTATTTTCTTTTGGGACCCTTTTTGGCTAAGTTTTAAGTGTTAAATTGTTTTGGACATTTTTTTTGAAACAAAAGGCTCAAAGGATTTTTCTCTCAAAAAGTGTACCAAGCAAAATTTCCAAAAGATATCTTTTTCAAAGCAAAGGGGCAAAACACTTTGTTCAAAGGGTCTTTTTCAAATAACCAAAAGTTTATTACCAAAACTCTAAAGGGGAACTTATCCAAAAAGGGATCATTTTCAAGAAGGTCGAAGGGTACTTTCCTTTTGTAAAGGGTATTTCGAGTGGAAAACATGACACTTTACAAGAAATCTAAAAGGTCCTTTTTTGAGGAAAATTGTTCAAATCCAAAGAGAAGTAATGAATTATTTCGAGAGAATTGTCTATGGAAATAAGTTCCAAAAGAAAATCCTGAAATAAATTCCTCCAAATGAAAAGTTTGAAGACATAATTTCCTTTAGACTTTTATCTAAAGGAGTTGTTCAAGGCAAAAAGTCAAGACTTTATTTCATGAGAGAAGTCTAAATGAATTCTTTCAAGTCTAAAATGTCAAAGCAATAAGCCACAAACAAATTGTCTAAAAGAATATTTTGAAAGAAAAAATGATGGGCCCAAAAATGTCAAAGTTCAAGCTCATGAAATAGCTATTGGGATTCAAATATCCCATTGAGACCACAAACATCAAATTCTAAACCCCTGCAACTACCCATTGGTATTTAAAAAGATCAAAAGAAGCTACACATTCTATAGAATTATATCAACATAAATGGATATTGGAAAACTAATGTCCTTAGATTAGCTTTCCATTTATAGAAAATATTTGGCCTAAGTTTCAAAGCAAGAGCTGGTGTATGCAATTAATGGAGAGGCTCTCATCCTTCGACATGGCCATCATCTCTGACAAATAGTAGCTCAATTCAGAGGTAGCATGGCTCAGTCCACATTTAAAGTTATGAGGATTTTATCCTTATATGTGAAAGACAAGTGAAGGATGGTGTGGAAGTGAAAGATGAAGATCAAGTTATTATAAAAATTAGCTCGAGCATTGAAGATGTTCCTAGACTTTTCCTTTTTTAGTGGATCATGACATCATCATCCTCAATAAGTTCTAGTCTTCTAGTGTGTTTCTCAACTAATGGGAGGGTTTGAAGACTATTGGAGCTAATGGTGGTTAATTTTTTGAAGAAGGATTAGTTCTAATCAACCCAAATGTGGGTGATAATTCATGGAGGGTGGTGGGATCTCATTTATTAAATTTTGTTTACTTGCCTCTTCTCTTTTCTCTTCCCCTTTTTTTCTATATCTCCATTTTTTCCCCCATAAAAAAATGAGATATCCTCATTGGAAAAGGAGAAACCCAGTTAAAATTTGTAAAAAAGACCTTTTGAAGCAATAAAGATCAATTTTTACCTATCTCTTGCCTCTAAATTATGCTTGGCAAGCTTGTGCATGATGGTCTTGTGAAGAAGTGTCTTCCATGTCTATTGTCCTTATTTATTGCCTATTTTTAAGTGTTTTAAATTTATTTTTAGGTCTAAACTTGAGCTATTTCCACCATTAATGGACGTTTGGTGTGACTTTTGAAATTCCTCTTTGCTTCATGTATTATTTGGTGAGCCTAGTTTATGAAACACTTGTGCAAATTAACTAGTTTTTGAGGTTGTGTGAGCAAGATTTATCTTATGTTGAATTAGTGTTTATTTCATGCTTATTTGAGTGTCAATAAATTTGGTGTATCACCCATTTATCTCTCTTATTTACCCTATACCCCCCTCTACCTCTTTTCCAAGCAGAAACATTAGTTTAGATGATCTACCAAGAGGAAGTTAGCCTTCTCCAGAGGTTCAACCTCACTACTAGATACCCACAGCCTAAGGTTGCTTTGATATTATATTTGGGAGTGAGAGAGCCTAAAAACTCTCCCAAAAGGGTGTAATTCTAGACTACAACAGTTTTTGGCATGCCTAGTGGAACTAATTTTGAGGAAGATTGGTCATGTTTGATGTTAGTTTAATTAATTTGTAGTATCTATAGCTTTCATATTTTAGTATCTGGTGACTCCAAAGAACACTCAGCAATTTGGTGATAAAATAATAACTATCTTTCATGCCAAAGGTAACTACAAGATTAGCTTTCAGAGGTATTTTTTTAGCTTGTTGAACTCCCCTTAAATTTAGCCAAAAGGTTAAGGTTCACCTATACTCACCCATACGTAGGAAACCATTTTCCTAAACCAATCATAAGGTATACCTAAACAATAAGACCTTTGTTAGCCCCTTTTGTTACCATGATTCCCCAAAGAGCTTTTGTAGGTTTTAGTGGCCAAAGTCCTTTGAATCTACCATAATATGATCCTATACCAGTAGCAGCTCTCAAAAGTGTCCCATATTTTATAGGAGACCAAGCCACAACCCCTATTAAACACATCAATGATAGCCAATTTTTACAATATCCATAATCTCATTGTAGAAAATATAGCTATCAGACTATTAGTTATATCCCTTAAGGGAAAAGCTTTAGATTGGTATAGAGGCTTTGCTCTTAATTATATTCAATCATGGAATCAGCTAAGAGAGGCCTTGTGTAAAATATTTGTAGATAAGAGTGACCATTTATCACTAGCAGAACAACTTACCACAATTAAGAGATCCCCCCATGAAGTCATGCAAGATTTCAACACAACATTCCAAAAAGCTTGAGATAGAATTCTAGCCTCTATTAGACCATCCCCTAAATTTATGTTCCTATACTAATTGAAGGCTTTAAATAGTGACATAGCTATAATTATCTAATCTATGGGAGGAGACATATGGCCAAAATTTGATGAGGTGGCTATTAAAGTAAAAAATTGCCTAGTTCAAGCTAGTAAGCTTACTCATAAACCCCCAATGCCTCTTTTCCCTCAAATTAGACCACCCCTTATGATTATTCCTCCACTTGATTTTATTCTTCCAACTTAAACAATTGATGATATACCTTCACCTAAGTAGGAAAAGGCCTCCACTAACAAATCAAGTGATCCCCAAGAGCAAAAAATCTACCTAGAACTTAAGAATGTGCTCCAATCCTTGGGAAATGATGTGGTAAATGTGAACAAGTAGCAAGATCAGTTAAATAAACCTTATCAAGCTCCATATCAACCTCAAAAATAGTCTTATCAAGAAAATAGACCACCCTTCAAGGGAATTTTCTAAAACCAAAACTGTGAGCAAGGACAAGGATAGCCTAGCTATAATAAGTAGAGCAGCTATAACCCAAATGTTGTAGGCTCTTCTAGCTCATTGGTTCCTATTCAAAAAAATATGGCTCAAGAATCTAAAGGGACCATACCTTGGGATCATTCTTTTGGGAAATTCATTCTCTCAACTAATGGTTTTAACCAAGCCTTCAATGACCAATGGTAGTAGGTTATTTCTTATGGATACAATCAATCCTTAATGGGTAAAAACATAGACATCCCCATGATGAAAAAATTAGAATATTCTCCACAAGACCAAGGATTTAATTAGGTACCAAACTAGCTAGATGTTATAATGTTCATCAGTGAGCAAAAAGAGTGATATGCTCTCGATCATTAGGCTAGTTCTAGCCAAACATACATTCTAGTAGTAGCTAATACAAGCTTCAAAAGAAGAAATATGGATGGTAATCAAGAAGCATTCAAAGAACCTCCTATCATTACTCCTTCATTATCTAAGCCTAATGAGATTGTTATCACTCCAAAGGTCCCAACACCTCCTAAAAATTAGAATCAAGGGACCCATTTTGATCCACTAAACTCACAAATTCAAAAAATAAAAGTAGGGGCCCCCAAATTTCATGTGAAGGTTGGTAGTCTACCAATAAAAAGTTTTGAACAAATGAAAAAAATCTAGTGTGAGTATATTGATGTGGGACATACTTTCCATGCCTGGTCAAGTGGATATCCTTCAAGAAGGTTTGTCCAAGATAGGTGTTACAAGAACGACAAGAAAACAACCAAGTAAAGAAACTGAGGTCCTCACCAATGTAACCCAAGGTCCTATAAGAGAAGGATCAACTAAGGTGGTCAAACTTCCTCCATTCTACATTTCATTAATCATTGGTGATTCATTGGTGCATAACTTTTTGGTAGATAGTGGAGCTAGTACTTTAGTAATATCAAAGTCTATAGTTGATTAGCTAAACCTTAAATATGAGCCACATACTAAGGGAGTTCTATAGCTTGATGGTTCTTCCACAAATCCATTTGGTATTATCAAAGGTCTTAGCTTGACCCTGTATGCTTGTCCTAGTATTTTAGTGGCTCAAGATGGGTTGACCCTTGATGTAACTCCTTGTTTTATGTTATGCCTCTCTAGAGAATTCATAGCCAAAATTGGGGGTTATCTAGTAACAGATTAGTCTTACATGGATTTTAGAACAAGGTATGGGACTAAGGTATCAATCAAGGTTGATCCCATTACATAATTTTACATTTAACCCCATCAGCCAAATAGCATAAACATCAATTGTACTATCCTTAATGAGGATGAATTTACAATTGGTTAAGAATTGAATACTTATCCTAAGGAGATTCTAGACTTATTCTTGGATGAGCTATGGGGGGATAATCAATTTCTCAACCCTTTGGAAGGTGTTGAGGAAAGAGACATGGGTGACTATTTTCTATATGAATAAAATCAACTCATGCCTTCTCTCATTAGACCTAAAGAAGACCTCAATATTATGTATAAGTTTTACTTTAATGGTTCAAGGAGTAAAAATAGAGTAGGTTCAAGGGAAATGTTCATTTACCCTTTAGATTATAATTATTTCTCTTCTTATAGGTTCCATTTCAGTTACTCTTCCAATGCAGTAGAATATTAAAGCCTAATCCATGGCTTCTAATGGGCCAATAAGAGAGGAATTAGAAGGTTGCAAGCATATGGAGACAGTGAGATTATAGTGAACCAAGTTAAGGTCCTAAAAATTATGAAGAACCCTTTGATGAGGTCCTAAAAAAATAGAGTATGGGACCTAATTGAATATTTTGAAGCCTTTAACATTCAAATTGTGCCAAGGAACCAAAATTAGCATGTTGGCAGGTTGGTAATTGTGGGAGCCCTGTTTGATCTTCCAAGTAATCTAAAAGAGGTCAAGGTTCAGCCATATGTCAAGGTGGTGGTGAGGCCATTAGTACCAAATAATGAATCCCATTGGCAAGTCTTCAAAAATGACAAATAAATTGCTTGTTTCTTGTAACAAGAAGTAGAGTTCTTTGCTAACCAGGAGAAGTTTCAATGATAATATGGGGAGAAAATTATCCAATTAAAATCCAAAAAGCTACCTAAGGGATTGGTTACACTTGAGAGTCTCTTCCATGAAGGAGACCATATGAGAAAGGATAAGTTAGTAATGTTAGCTGATGAGGACAATTATGAAAGAGTCCTTATTTTCAAGGATAAGCTCCTCAAGCTTGGGAAGGTAAGTAATGAGAAAAAAAGGCATACTTTCATTGTGCTTTGTAGGTAATATTTAGACATCTTTTCTTGGGAATATAGTGATCTAAAAGGTTTTGATCCAAATTTATCCCAGCATACTATAAAATTAGAGGCTAATGCTAAGCCTGTGAGGCAAAAATAAAAGCCCATTAACCCCAAAATAGAAGAGCTTATGAGGAGAGAGCTAACTAAATTAAATCCAAGATCATCTTTACCATCAATCACTCATCATGGGTAGCCAATTTGGTGCCTATAAGGAAAAAGAGTGGGGAGATTAGGTTGTGTATTAACTTTAGAGATCTCAATAGGGTCTCCTTGAAGGACCATTGCCCTATATCATCCATGGAGTAGTTTCTTCAAATAGTTGCATGTTCAAAACATTTTTCTCTTTTGGATGGATATTCAGGTTATAGCCAAGTATTAGTAAAGAAAGAATATCAGTATAATATTGCCTTCACCACAAAATGGGGCATGTATGCATACCAAAAAATGTCTTTTAGCTTATCAAATACTGGTTCAATTTCAAAGACCCATGGACATAGCTTTGCAAGGGTTTCTAAATCGAATGATGTTGGTCTACTTAGATGGCATTGTAGTGTTCTCCAAGGATGCCAATGAACACATGGACCACCTGAGGTTGATCTTTGAAAGATGTAGAGAGTATGGGATCTCTTTAAATCCCAAGAAATATGTGTTTGTTGTTTATGAGGGCAAACTCATAGGGCACATTATCTCAAAATAAGGATTAGTTATTGATCTTGATAGAATAAGTGCCATCTTGGCCTTATCCTTACCCAAGCATTAGAAGGGACTTCAAAGTTTATTTGGGAAAATAAACTTTATGAGAAGGTTTATACCTAGTTTTTTACACTTGGTCAAACCCATCACTACCATGCTAAAGAAGAACTAAGTGTTCACTTGGTCAAATAAAGGTAAATCAACATTTGAGGCTATCAAGTAGGTCATTACCCAAGCAGCCACACTCATGAACCCTAATTTATTAAGATATTTCATATTGTATGCCTTTGCCAATATTAACAATATATCAGCTATGTTGATACAAAAGAATGGTCAAGGACTTGAGCAGCCAATAGCAATTTTTATTCAAGGGCTTGAGGGGTATGAGGTGAGGTATACTTTCACAGAAAAACAAGTCATTGCATCGATAAGAAGCCTTAAATGTTTCAAGCCAATGCTCTCCAATAGCAAAATCTATCTTATGGTGTCTCATCCTGGAGTGAGAGACTTCCAAGGTCATGGAGTATGACATGGAGATCAAGGTCACTAAGCTAGTAAGAGGTAAAGGCTTGTGTGAGCATATGGTTGATGACCTTCATGAGCACAAAGAAGTTGTCATAGTGATACAAGAAAACTCACAAGTGGGAGCACCTCCACTTCATAAGAGCTAGCTCCATGATATGGCACATTTTTTGTAATAAGAGAATGCCCTCATGGCCTAGATAAGGCAAAGAGAAGGTATTTTAGACTCCAATCCATATCTTATGCATTAGTTGATGGGGTTTTATTTAGAAAAGACCTAAATAGGGTACTCCTTAGGTCATAGATAATGACCAGGTGACCAAGCTTGTGGAGTAATTCCATGATGGACCTATAAGAGGTTATCTTGCACCTAGAACCACATTAATAAAGATAATGAGGGCTAGTTATTATTGGTCCAACCTCTTCAAAGATGATCATGCATGGGTTAGGAAATGTCAAAAGTGTGCCCTCTTTATGGGTAAGCAAAGATTGACATCTCTTTCTCTCAACCCAATTCAGGTAGAGCACGCTTTCATGCAATGGGGGATAGATTTCATTGAAGCGATCAACCCTCCATAAAGTGTAGGGCATAGATTGGTGTTTATGACAACTGACTACTTCACCAAGTGGGTAGAGGCCATTTCATTGAAATAAGATAATGAAGGTGCATTCTTAGACTTATATGACAATGTTATGACCATGGTTGGCATTTTATCCACTATCATTTCTAATAATGCATTAACATTCCTCAATCTAAAAATGTGTGAATGGGATCTCAAGATGGGTATCTACTTCATCACCTCTTCCAACTATTATCCTCAAGGAAATGGACTGGCTAAGTCCACAAATAAAAATTTACTAAGAATCATCAAAACTATGGAAGAGAATCAGAGTACATGGAAAACCAAACTAAAGACAACCTTGTGGGCTGACAGGGTGACTCCTAAAGCTACCATTGGCAATTCTCCATATGTCTTAGTATATAGAAGGGAGGCCAAGTTGCCCATTTATCTTGAGTTTCTTATATTAGAACTATCCCATCAGCTTCATTTTATGGAAGATGAGCCCATGCATGTGAGACTATCATAACTCATGGAGCTTGAAGAAATGAGAGACCTTGCAATACTAGAGTCACATTCGGATCAGGTCAAGAAAGTATTTGACAAGAGATCCATAGCAAGGGACTTCAAGGAAGGATACCTATTCCTTAATTGGGATTCAAACAAGGCCAACCTAGGTAACCATACCAAATTTGATAGCTTTTGGAGTGGTCCTTATTTGATCCATGGATGTAAACAACATAATGTTTTTCAGCTGGCCCAACTAGATGGAGAGGTACTACCCATCCTAGTCAATGGGATTCATCTAAATCCTTATTATTAGAAGAGTTTGAAGCTATTATATATATTGTACATTTTTCATAGTTTTTCATGTTTTCTCCTAAGTGCCTTGTGCACATCATTTTAGTTGTGTGTTTCCCTTCCCTAATTCCCTTGGGCATAGTTTTTGGTTTTTTCTTGTTATCCTTATTGCTTCAAAAGGAAGTTCTAGAAATGATCAACCTTGTATCTAATTTTAGATCAGATCAGTTGTAGAGGCTAATGACTCCATGCCCAATGGACTAGACAAGGCAACATGGTCTAGGTTCTCTTGCATCAACAGGCATGCAGCCCCTATGAGCCATCAAAGATGTTGGAAATTTTTGGCCCACATATAAAGATATTACATGGTTTGATGAATCAATGGATTAAAGGCATAAAAATGGATCCAAAATTTGTAAATAGAGAGGATCCAAGAAAAAATTTCTAAGGATCCAATAGCAATGTTCAAAGATAAGCCTGCAAGCTAGAAGCTAAGTGCAAAATATTTTATTCAGCTAAGTCTTTACTTGTTCATTCTTTCAAAATTTACAAGAACTAAGTATTTCTTTTATTTCAAGACCCTTTTTGGCTAAGTGTTAAGTGTTGAATTATTTTAGACATTTGGTCTAAAATAAAAGGCCAAAGGATTTTTCTCTCGAAAAGTGTACCAAGCAAAAATTCTCAAAGATATCTTTTTCAAAGCAAAGGGGAAAAATACATTGTCCAAAGGGTCTTTTTCAAATAACCAAAGGCTAATTGCAAAAGATCCAAAGGGGAACTTCTCTAAAAAGGGATAATTTTCAAGAAGGTTGAAGGGTACTTTCCTTTCAAAAAGGGCATTTCCAGTGGAAAATAAGGCACTTTACAAGAAATCTGAAGGTCCTTTTTTGAAGAAAATTTTTCAAAGCCAAAGAGAAGTAATGAATTATTTCAAGAGAATTGTCCATGAAAATAAGTTTCAGAAGAAAATAATAAAATAAATTCCTCTAAATGAAAATCTTGAAGACATAATTTCCTTCAAACTTTTGTCTAAAGGAATAGTTCAAGGCAAAAAATCAAAGAATTTCTTTCAGGATAGAAGTCTGAATGAATTCTTTCAAGTCAAAAATGTTGAAGTAATAAGCCATAGACAAATTGTTCAAAAGAAAAGTCTAAAGGAACAAATGATGGTCTTGCAAACACCAAATTTCAAGCTCATGAAATAGTTGTTGGGATTCGAATATCACATAGCGGGCCCACAAACATCAAAATTTGAACCCCTAGAAGTAGCCATTGGCATTTTAAAAGATCAAAAGAAGCTATGCAATTTATAGACATGTATCAATATAAAGGGATAAAGTAAAACTAATGTCCTTAGATTATTTTTCCATCTATATAAAAGATTAGGCCCAAGCTTCAAAGCAAGAGCTGATGTATGCAATTAATGGAGAGGCTCTCATCTTTTGACATGGCTATTATCTCTAACAAATAGCGGCTCAACTCAAAGGTAGCATGGCTCAATCTAGATTCAAATTTATGGGGATTTTTTCCTTATACATGCAAGACAAGTGAAGGATGGTGTGGAAGTGAAAGATGACGATTAGGTGATTAGAAAAGGTAGCTTGAGCATTAAAGACGTTCTTGGATTTTTCCTTTTTTAGTGGATCATGACATCATCATCCTCAACAAGTTATTATCTTCTAGTGTGTTTCTCAACCAATGAGAGGGATTGAATACTATTAGAGCTAATGGTGGTTAATTTTTTGAAGAAGGATTAGTTCTAATTAACCCAAATGTGGGTGATAATTCATGGAGGGTGGTTAGACCTCATTTATTGAATTATGTTTGCTTGCCTCTTCTCTTTTCTCTTCCCCTTTTTTAATATATCTCCATTTTCATCCCCCATACAAAAAGGAGATATCCTCATTTGATAAGGAGAAACCTATTAAAAATTTGTAATAAAGACCTTTTCAATCAATAAATATCAATTTTTACCTATCTCTTTCCTTTAAATTGTGCTTAGCAAGCTTGTGCATGATGGTCTTGTGAAGAAGTGTTCTTCCATGTCCATTGTCCTTCTTTCTTGCCTATTTTTAGGTGTTTTAAACTTAGTTATAGGTCTAAAATTGAGATATTTTATCCATTATGGATTCTTGGTGTTAACTTTTAAATTCTTCTTTGCTTCATGTATTGTTTGGTGAGCCTAGTTTATGAAACACTTATGCAAATTAACTAGTTTGTGAGGTTGTGTGAGAAAGAATTGTCTTATGTTGAATTAATATTTATTTCATGCTTATGTGAGTGTCAATAAATTTTGTGTATCACCCATTTATATCTCTTAGTTACCCTATACCCCATCTCTACCTCTTTTCCAAGCAGAAACATTGGTTTATGTGATCTACCAAGAGGAAACCGGCCTTCTCCAAAGGTTCAACCTCACTACTGGATACCCATAACCTAAGGTTGATCCAATATTGTAGTTGGGAGTGAGAGAGCATAAAAAATCTCTCAAAAGGGTTAAATTATATACTAAAATATTAATTTAAGTCTAAATTTAAGATGCATTAAAGACCAAGATGAGCTAACTTAAATATCAAAAAGAGTTAACTAAAAAAGATCAAAAATTATATGCAAGATCACAGGGAGTTAACTCTCCCTCTCTCCCATAGCACACCATTTGAAAATAAATAAGGTTTAAAATACAATATGTTACATTGAAATTTAGTGTAATTAAAAGTGGATTTCAAGTTTGAGTTGAAGTTGGAGTTATAGTGGAGTTAACTTGACTAGCTTGTAGAACTCTTTCTTATTTTTGGAGCTTCTTGCATTCTCTCTATCTTATTATTTTCTATATGTAAATTAATTTTTGAATGATTATGGGAGTTTAAGATTTTACTTACTAAATATATACCAAAATTTTTACTACCTTACCTTTAAAACAATAAAGAGTTGAATTTTTCGTCCATCTTCAAGTTGTTCATGTAGTGTGTTCTTAATTCATTGATAGAACTTAGTGAATGATTATTTTTCCTATGTTTATGTCTAAATTTATAACCTTTATGCATTAAATAAACATTATTTTAATTAATATAAAGTTTCTAAGTCCAATTTATATCTAATATGGAAGTGAATTCAGCCATTGTTCATTCCTTCCAAACTAGTGTTGGTGTCTGTCAAGACCTCTGTGTGAAATACTTATGCAAGAGTCATTGTATGAAGATGAAGTAAATGTGTGAAAGTTATTTAGATTATAAAGTGTGTAAATTATATACATAATTGAATTTAATATTGGTGAATCACCCCAATTTTTATTTTTCATTTCCATTTTTTAGATTTAGCATAGTTCTTTCTACCCTTTTCCTAGTCAAGAAAACATAGAATTAAATAGTTTAGATAGAAGTAGGTGAGTGTACTAAAGGGAACCATCCATTAATATAGATATTATCTATAATTATAAGGTCCCACACCTTGAATATTTTCCATATTATCAATAGAAGTGAGAACATCTACACGTTCTCAGTAAGGGTACACTTTTGAGTGATAACAATTTCTAACATGCTAGGTGGGACAACAGCACAGAAAATTGCTAAAGGTTGGTGTTGGTTTTAGTAATTTGAAGTAAAGACATTATTAAATTACTCAACATCTAATGACTAAAATTTATATATATTTGGTTTGATAAATCCAAGTACCTAAAAAAATTAATTGGTATGTATTTCAATCCTCCATTTTGTGAATATGCAACTTTTGTACCTTAATTTCCCTCATATCATGATGAGAATATTTATGGCCTCACATAAATTATCACTAAACCAAAAAAATACCATTATGCTTATGATATTTACCCCCTCCCACCCCTAATCATGTTTCCAATCATCCTTGTCAAAATCATGTTCTTTCGAATTAACCTGAAAAGAGTGTACAAGAGACAATACTTGACTTTGAGATACAATGTATAGATATTGATAGGGAACATGAATACAATATGCATAAATAAGAGCTTTTATATCATGCCTATGTAAATTATCAAGAAATAAAATCATTTAAGATATATAATGAGGCTATACAATATGTACTCACTCTTCCCCAAGATCCTAAGACCATTCCATCTTGGAATCCTTCTTAGACAAATACCATGATTAATTTCATACATACTCTTGATAAAGAACCTTTTCCCATGCATATCCAAAATCAAGTGAAGGAGAAATTTGTTGAAGCCAAACCAAGAAAGTTTATAATTTTATTGAGCCCTCCACCCATTCCTCAAAATGAAGTTGTCCATGAATATGAATGTGAGAGGTTGATCGTTAAGTGGAGAGAGAAGTATGAAGCATTTAATCATGAATCCCTAACACAAGTTTATTTACATTCTTTCAAATAAATATTAAATAAAAGCCTTTGTAATGCTTATTCAATCCCAAAGCTCATTCAAGACCGACAATAATGACATATATTCCTATTCCACCAAATGTAACCTCTTTCCCTCATAACATATTCCTTTTTTAAGGACAACCTATTGTTTGGAAGGTAATAGAATAGCATGTAGATGAAGAGGAGAAGTTGTCAAGAGAGGATGATCAAGAGTTGTGTTGGTCAAATAAACTTCAATTTGGAATAGAAAGAGATCATGTTGTAGCCTTTGAGGAACCATTAAAAAATCAAAATGCAACAGTAAGTTAACCTCAAGAAGACTATCATGAAAATTTTTTATAATAAATGGTAGTAGCTAGTGAGATTGTAGCACTAGTTTCACAAAGTAACAATCCTAGACATGAGCTAAATAAAGATAAAAAAAAATAAGATGTAGTAACTCATAGCAAACCTCAAGAAGCTAAAAGTGAGTACCAAGAAGGTTTTAATGACTTATGGCATCAATACTTTCAGTTTATTCAAGACTTTGAGAATTTTTGTAGGCCTACATCTTCTTATGAAGACTTTGATAAATCAATTGTGAAGGTAAATTAGAATGTGGTTACATTAAAAAGATTTATTCATATGAAAGAGAAACATGACATGATTATTGAACCAAATGATGAGTTTTTTTTTTATTTTAGATATTTTTTCTTCATTAATTCACTTTAAGATAATCCAAAGAAGTTGACAATAATAAAAAGAGTCGATCCAACTAGAATGGCACTCACACAATAGCTTGTTAGTCATCTTCATCAACCATATGGAAAGAAACTAAGAGGTTTTTTTTTTAATCCAGGTGGATATTGATTTGTGTACATTTTTTTATTATCTTTAATTTTAAATTCCTTTAAGTTTTATCTTTCAATTGGTAGTTATTCAAGTTTTTAATTTAATAAGTGCTTATGCACACGTGTTGTAGTTGCTTGAGGGTTTTCTCAGTTTCAAAGTTGCTTGAAGAAATTTTAAATTTAATATTTTTTGATATTTTAATGAATACATATTCTAATTTATATATCTAATGTTCTTGAGTTTTTAGCAAGAAAACATCTCAGCAAAGTTGCCAAGAATGTTGATAAGTTTGCCACCATTGGTCAAAGTTGCTTATGTGTAGGTTTTCAAGAAGAATACATTAATAGATTAATTATTAAAAAATATATTAAAAACATAATAAAATATTAATAATAAAAAAATCATGCTCAATAATAACTCATAATTATAAATTTTGACAGAGGTTTCTTTTATTCCTCTAACTAGTTATTTGCAAGCTAGTGAAGGCAATTTCTAAATACTTGGTACATGAAGGTGAAGAAGAGTTGGTTAAAATATAATTAAGGTGATTTTTGTGCCAACATTACCTAAATATTATATTTATTTATTTTTATGTTACAATGTATTAACTTAATAAACAATTGTTAAGTCAAATAGGTACTCTAAAACCTTTCTTAAACCCCAATGGCTTAGTTTTAAGAGATATAATTATATTTTTTAGTTATTTATTTTTTTTAAAAAAAATTGTGAGATATTATGTATCATATAATATATTTATACACCTTATTCAATTAAAATTTTAAGTAAAATTATGGATAAAGGTAAAGGATCAAGCACCATGGTTTTAAGCAAGTAAGAGAGACAGTCAGAAAAGTCACATTTTAAGTGGTTTAAGTGATTTTTTGAGCTGATCCAATTATTGGAATGATAATATGTGTTATTAAAGGTCATAATTAAAAAATAATTAGGTATTTAGGATTCATAAAAAAATTTAAAAATGGAAACACACAGACCTAAAGGTGTCCAAAAATGAAATTGGGCAAGCTAGTCAACACCAAAAAGGTAATATTTTGAGTTTTTTTTTGAATAAAAATTATTAAAATTTTATATGGGGGTATGTTTTTATATAATTTAATGTTTTAAATTGTTTTAAATTCTATATTATATTTTATTATAGATTAAATTCCAATATACAAGTCTGATCATGAAGGAAATGAAGGCTTCTTCACTTTTTTACTCATAAATAGAATTGGAAATGGGTGTTTCAAGTCCCTCCAATGGAAATTTTTGATTTTATAGTGTTAATAATTCATGTAAAAGTATAAATAAATTATCATTCAATTAAAACCAATTCAAAATAGTCTCAACTCATTGAAAAACATCTCGAGGGCATCCCTAGGGCAGCAAGCAAGCACTTTTTGTAAATTTTTCTTAGGGAGTTTGGTGAAGAGTTTTGGATATTTTAAACAAATATAAGGTCTTCCCAATTGAAACCTATAAAAAAATAATATGATAAGTTTTTTTTCAGGCCTGGAGCTCATTTCATACCCCTTAATCCAAATCAAGGTTTTTTGAGAACAAGAGAGCATATGAGAGCATAAAATGGTGTTTTTTGGAGTGGTACATGGAGTTTGGAGCTAAAATTTTGTTTGAAAGTATGTGACACTATATTTATTATTTTAAAATCATAATTTTTCTCCTTATCTATTCTAATTATAAATAACAATCAATTTTTTGTCTCTGACAGTGCATTCAAGATGTTTGTCAAAGTTATACAAGATAGGTATATGGAAGAAGAACCAGTTTGGAAAGTTGTTTTGGTCATCATCAAGTGCACACTTATAAATAACATATAATGGGTTAATAAAAACTCACATTATATCCTATTTCTAACTTGGTTTCCCCATTTTGGGCTAATTTTAGTAACTACAAGCCAACTTCAAAGATCCTTCAATTAGCCCTACAAAAGTGGAGTTCCAAAACATGCAAACGTGGATAAGTGGAGTTAAGTTCTTGATAAAATTTAGAGACATATTTTTAGGAAATATATCTCTATAAAACATCCAAATTAATCCCATTTATATTATTCCCCCCTTTGGGCTATTTTTAGAAGAGACATGAGGCCAAACATACATGTAAGATAACTCAAGTTGAACTTCAGGTGTGAAGTAAAGATAAGTCCAGTCAACTCAAGATGAAAGTGAAGGTAAATAAATTATAAATTTAATATTAATTAAATACCAAGATGATATAATTTAAATATAAAAAAAAAAAAAAAAATTAACTAAAAAAGATCAAAAGTTACATGCAATATCATATGGAGTTAACTCAGGATTTAAGATGCATGAATAGCCCTTTAACTTGTCAAATATCCCTCTCTCCCATATCATGAAATTTTAAAATAAATAAGATTTAAAATAAAATATATTATTCTTGAATTTTTTAAAATTAAAATTAGATTTCAATTTTGAGTTGAAGTTGGAGTTATAATGAAGTTAACCTGATTAGCATGTGGCACTCTTTCCTATTTTTGGAACTTCTTGTATTCTTTATCTTATTATTTTAGATATGTACATTAATTTTTACATTATTAAGGGAGTTTATGCTTTTTTATTACTTAAAATCTTTCAAAATTTGTACTACCTCACCTTTGAAGCAATAAAGAGTTAAATTTTTCCTCCATCTTTGAGTTGTTCATGAAGTGCATTCTTAATTCATTGATAGAAATTAGTGAATGCTCATTTTTCCTATGTTTATGTATAAATATCTCACATATTTATATCAAATTATTTTAGATCATATAAAGTGTCTAAGTTTTATTTCTACCTAATCTAGAAGTGAATTCAATAATTTTTCATTCGTCTTAAGCTAGTACATGTGTCTGTCAAGACCTCTATGTGAAATACTTATGCAAGAGTCATTATATAAAGATGAAGTGAATGTGTTAAAGTTATTTATATTATAAAGTATGTCAATTATATGCATAATTTCCTTTATTATTTTTGCATCACCCCAAGTTTTAGTTTTTATTTCAATTTTTTTAGCTCTAGCATAGCTCCTTCTACCCTTTTCCTAGTCAAGAAAGCACAAAATTAAATAGTTAGGATAGAAGTATATGAGTGTACCAAAGGTAATTAGACCTTAATTTATATATTATCTTAAATTATAATGTCCCACACTTTGGATATTTTCTATTGTATCAATGAAATTGATAACAGGTATACATTCTCAGCAAGGGTACACTTTTGTGTGATAATAGCTATATGGAAAGGTCTCATTGCATCTTATAAATTTTCGTGGGGTGATTTTTTAGTATGACATGTTATATGATTTAGGTTTTTTTTATTTGGGTGCAATTAGTAGATGATTTTAATAGTATTCTATCTAGGGTCTAGAAGATGATGGGGGCCATTATGCTTTTTATAGTTAGATTTATGAATGATTTCCCATGTATCAACTGACAATATTACCTCATGTTGTGGTTTATTCCCTCCCACAAATTTAAGAGTGGGTACATAACCTGTAGTGTATATTATGACACATGTCCCAACATTTTAGACTATTACTTAAGGTTAGATTATTTATCACCCATATCAGGGTACTATGGATGTTTGGCCCTCATGACCAAACACCATATTGACACAGGGTCAAGTGAGGATTATGGGACACTATCCATGGTGTTTAGATCCCCATCTAGTTCATTTTTTACCATGGTAGTTTTTATTACCACACCTAGTGGCTACTATTTTGATCTTTGCATTTTATGTTAAGCATGGGAGGGAGTGATGTGGCTTGGGAGGTGAGGGGACACCAGTGAAGATTACCATTACATGGCCTTTTTGAGTGAGTTATATTAGATGACAATGATAAAAAGAGTGAGGAGGGGACACATTATTAATTATACCACAATAGTAGATGCCATAGCTACCACCATAAACATGAAGATAAAGAGTGATCTAGTGTTACCAGTGGTACAACCATAGGGATATCTAATAGCATTTAGTTGGTTTATTATGCAGGGTATATGTATCATATCATTACATGTTCATTTAATTTATCCTAACAAGTATAGAGGTTTCTCACCATCATGAATACATGTTATGTATGAGGTGCTCAATTATTGAGTGGATGGAGATACTATCAGTGAGTAAGATTTGTTGTATAGTGATTATTTTTGAGATTATTTAGATGGATAGATATTTATGCTAGATATATGTATAATTTTGGATATACATATGAGATTTTATGTGATTTTGGTTTGGATTTTATAGATGATATGGTAGAGGTGGCCTTATAGAGGACCTTCCTGGAGATATCCCACTATGACATTTTGGATGACATGATACCGCAACACAATATTACACAATTGATTGATTCATTTATTCCTTCAACCTAGGGTTATGTTGATTGGTTTAGGTTGGTGGAGTAAACTACCTAAGAGATACATAGATTATCATTTAGGGCTCAAGGTACGGTGCCACCAATATTTGGTTATAGAGAGTTGTAGGTGTGGTAAGGATTGGCTAAAGAGAGAACCACTCATTTAACTATGGTTATCCATGTATCAATTTTATAGGTTAGGTGGTCAATCAATAAAAATAGGTGGATGGTCTATGATCATGATCATAGTCACTAAATTAAACTATATAGAGAGGACAATCTTAGCCCTCTATGGGTAGTCTAACACATCTTCATGATGGATCTCATCCTGAGACTCTGTGTGTGTGTGTGTGTGTGTGTGTGTGTGTGTGTGTGTGTGTGTGTGTGTGTGTGTGTGTGTGTGTGTGTGTGTGTGTGTGTGTGTGTGTGTCCACATTTCATTATGAATCATAGATGTTTTCTATTGATGTATTTTAATTATAGCACATATTATTATGATTTATCATTCTATTGGAAGATTTAGAATGTGTGTTTTATTATTTTCTAGAAAATGTGAGAAAATGCATTGGTAAAAAGAATGATAAATGTGAAATGACAAAAAGTTATAAGTAGATAGAAAGTTTTTGAAAAGCAATCAATGAATAGTAAAAATGATTGTAAAATGCATTATAAAGAATGAGATTTTAAAAAAAATAAATAAAATTTAATCAATATGATAAATGTCAATCAAATATGTAAACACAGACTAAAAATAAATAAGCAATGAAAATAAGGAGAAACTTGAAATACATAATTCAAATTTAAAACTTGTAATAGCATGTGATGGAATAAAGTAGACCATCGAATGACATGTGAATGATGATGATAATGTGGTATGAAAATATGTTTATGATTAAATCATGGTCATATCCAAGGTCTTATGATGCATCTAAAAACTAAGCCAAGAGGCATGAAAAGGTGGGTATTTATGAGGAAATCCTAGTCCTATAAAAGGTCTTACATTACAACTCATAAAAAGAAAACCAAAAGGTGTAAGTATTAAGTGAGATCAAATATGTGATCATATAGAATTGATATCTATAAAGGGGAATATTAGGTATAAATAGGAAATAAAAAATAGGGAGTGAAGTGTTACATAGGTGATATATAAATCTTTAGCAATGATGAGACACACTAAACAAGTATGATAGTGCTAAAAATCATTGACATCAAGGACCTAAGACACTCCAGCTAGTGAACATGGAGCTTGGGATAAAAAAATTAAGTGCATAGATCATCTCTTGAAAGAAATATGCATGATTATTAAAATGGACCTATCTTCCCACAATGTGTTCCTCATTCCTTGAGACCCCTTGAAGATTCTTATTAGAGGTCTAGATTGCACCCTAGATGGAATTAGAAGTGTTCAAGTCTTACTTCCAAATATAGCTCAACCTAGTAATGACCCTAGTTATGGGTATCCTATAATGGAGTCAGACCTCTAGGAGTTTTAACGAGGCTAGCTCCTCTGATGCATCATTTCAACTCATTCCCAATACTAACACCTATTAATGACTAGGGTAAAGGGGGAGAGGGAAAATATGAAAGGGTAAACCTAAGCCAAAGATGGTGATACACCTAAATTATGGTTGTCACTCTATTTGACTCTTAAAACACTAATGAAACAAGTAAACTACTAGATCCAGGGTTCTAAATATCTGTCATACATCAGTATTTCATGAAGAGGTTCACCAAATGATCAAAAGCTGAAGGAAATGATGGAGAGGTCTAATGCAAGACACTAACTAGTCACATTATCCACATGTAGGATCCAATCAAGAGATGTAAAATATTAAACATGACCTACATAACAAGATGAACTATTAACTAGGTGAGATCATGACTTAACAGGGAGAAAACACTACCACATATGCAAATTTGACATGTACACATTATACCAAAATAATTAAATCTAAAAAATAGTCTTGTATTCATATCAAGAAGTTACAAGCTCCATATTGGTAGAGTTTAGTAATGACCAAGATAAGGACTATATAAAATACATATAGGTGTTGGAAATATTATCATTGATGTCAGGTCTAGCATTATTGGTGATAAAGGCCCCATTGCATCTAATGGTGTTTGTAATATTCATATCTTAGCTGATGTGTGTTAATATTTATTTAATATTAATGAATATATTTTTTATTGCATATAAGTCAAAATAGGGCCCATGGAGAAGTCAAATAGTCATGGGGTAAAAGACAAAAGAGGAATGGGACGCATTTTCTCATGAAGAGTCATCTTGAGGAATTCCAAGAGTCACCATGTGAAGACAAAAGAGGGTATGGTGCATTTTTCCATGAAGGGACATTATGAGAAATATGAAAAGTCACTAAGATAAAGACAAAAGAGGAAAGGACACTTTTGCTTATGAAGGGTCACCATATGACTTTTCAAATGCAAGGATATGAAGCGTCCTGCAAGTTTGGCACCATTTTTCATGAGGATTGAAGGGTCACAAAGGGTGAATTACAAAGGTAATTTGGAAAGCTATAAATAAAGGTTTGAGAAGCCATTTCTAATATGCAAAAAAGTGCATGGTTTGTATTTATTTTTGAAGAGAAAAAATCAAGAGATATTGTAGAGTTCTATCATTTGTTGAGCAAGCAACATTGATAGATAGTTGTGTTTTATACACAAGAGGGGTTGGTGCTCCTATGGGTTGGTGCTCCTATGGGTTGGTGATCCTGTGGGTTGGTGGTCACAAATAGTTATTGTGTTGATGCTTGGTAAAGGGGTTGGTGCTCCTACCAGTTGGTGCTCATTCATATACTTGAGATTATTCTCTATGGTTTTTCCCACTTTGGGATTTAACATAAAAATATGGTCTCTCTCTCTCTCTCTCTCTCTCTCTCTCTCTCTCTCTCTCTCTCTCTCTCTCTCTCTCTCTCTCTCTCTCTCTCTCTCTCTCTCTCTCTCTCTCGTGTGGTGTATATTATTATTTCAATTTTATTGTATATCTTGAATGTGTGATTAATTGTTTAATGAAAAGAAATCAGATTAAGTAAAAGATATATAATATATTCATTCACCCCCTCTTCTCAGTATATTTCATGCTTAACAATTGGTATCAGAGTAGGCTCCTTTTGAAAAATTTTTACATCTTAAAGGTAGATCAAGAAAGCATGATGGTTGGATCACATGAAGGATTTTCTACAAATAAGGCACCTTTGTTTTATGGGATGAATTATGTTTTTTGGATCATAAGGATGAAGACTTATTTGATGGCCCTTGGATTTGACATTTGGCAAGTAGTGGTGGAGGAATATGAAAATCCACATACACTTATAACTACTTTGATAGAAAAGAAGGCAAGTTATAAGAATGTTAAAGCTTTAAATGTTATTTTATGTGGTCTATGTGAATTATAATTTTTTAAAGTTATGCAATGTAAATCTACTTATGAAACTTGGGTAAAAGTTGAGAATATTTACAAAGGTGATGGAAAGGTTTAGCAAGCTAAGCTTCAAACTTTTAGAAGATAGTTTAAGAGTTTAAAGGTGGAAGATGAAAAAAATATAGCAAGTTATCTTTTACAGGTTGATCAAATAGTTAATTAGATTCAAGGTCTTTGAGAAAATTTAAAAGAATCAATTGAGGTTCAAAAAAATTTGAGATCTCTACCATTGAGATATGATGCAAAAGTTTTGGCAATTAAAAAAATGAAGAATTTAGCCAAGCTAAAGATGGATGAGCTATATGGTATTCTTACAGCATATGAGATGTGGATCAAACAAGAGAACCCCTCAAAGAGAGAAGTTGCCTTCAAGACATCAAAGAAAGAGAAGGCTAAGATTCAAGAATCAAGTGACAGTTATAGCAATGATGAAGATGACAATGGAGCTCTATTCATTCACAAGCCAAAAATAGGCACAGGTAAATATCAAGGAAAATTACCTTTTAAATGTTTTAATTATAGAAAGATTGGAAATTTTGTAGCTAAGTGCCCAGATAAGGGAAATGGTGAAAATGAAGAAGGAAAATCTACATACAATAAGAATTTTAAAAGAAAATTTAAGAAGGGATTTGATAAGAAGAGTTTGTATTCTAAAGATCCTAGCTCGACTGATGATAGTGGAGTTAGTGATTCAAAAGAATAAGAGATTCTATTCATGGCCATACATGAAGATGCCTCTACAATCAAAAGTATAGATCATCAAGAAGAAGAACATGATGAAGCTGAAGTGAATCTGGAAAGAGAACTCATTTATGCTTTAGAAGAGTTAAATGCTCACGAGAAGAAGAATCAAAGATTAAAGCTCTAGATCAAGAAAAATGAAAAAGAGTCAAAAGAAATAATAGAAGATCTAATGGAACAGTTACAAAAAGTAAGTAAAGAATGTGAAAGGTATGTTATTGAAATTGCTTCTTTAAAAGTAGATCTTGAGAAAATAAATAAAATAATCAATGATAGAGCAGTCAATGATTCAAAATTTGAGAATAGCATTAATATGTTGAATAAGATATTAGAAATTCAAAGATCAATGTCAGATAAGATAGGTATCATATTTGAAAAAGATAAAGGGGAGGCCACTACTTTCATAGATAAGGAAAAAGGAAAGAGCTATACTGAAGCTCTTACAAAAGAGGAAAATAAAAAGGGAAAAAGTTTAGAATATAGAGGACATCTCAAACAAAGAAGGTTGGAAAGAATAGAGCTACAAAAGGATACACAAATAAGTCCTATTTTTATGGTTACTATTTTTATTGTAATGTATATGGTCATAAGAAATTAGAATGTCAAAAAAGGGCTAACAATTTCCAAAATAAGAAGGAAAGTGTTGCAAAGTTAAGCAGAAGCCACAACTCTTTTACTCCTCTATCAAGCTTTAATGAAGAGGCCATAATATGTTACAATTTTAATAACTTTGGACACATAGATTGGTAATGTAAAAGCATGTTCAAGTCAGTCAAAAAGGATCAGAGTTTCAAGGCTTCATTCATCAAGAAGAAAGTTCAGATAGGTTCATGGTAGAAAAAACAACCTAAAAAATCTATGTTGGTGAAGACAAATTTGCATGCAAAAAATGAATAAAAGCCATGGTTCAATGATAGTGGATGTTTGAGGCAAATGATAGGAGACAAGAGCAAGTTCATAATTTTTAAAGAAGATCAATGGTGGCATAGTGAAATTCAGAGACAATATTACTATCAAAATTACCAAAAAAGGTACACTAAGTTTGGATAATGGTAGAACTAAAACTAAAAATGTTTTGTATGTAGAAGGTCTTAAGCATAATCTTTTGAGTATAATTCAAATGTGTGATTAGGGGCATACACTAAAGTTTTATGTAGAAGGTTGTGAAATTAGAAGAAAAGATTTAGATGTGTTGGTTACAGATGCTTAGAGAATAGGCAATAATTTGTATATGTTATCAGACATCAAAGGTCAAGGATGTTGTTTGAGTCAGATTGAATAAATTTGGATATGGAATAATAAAATGGGGCACATAAATTTTGACAATCTTATCAACATCAGCAAGAAGCAAGCAGTCAAAAATCTTCCAAAGATTACAAAGCCATTTGACACACTTTGTGAACCTTGTCAGCATAAGAAACAGGCTAGAAGGTGGTTCAAAACAAAAGATTAATTGACCACTCAGATGCTAGATCTTGTTCACACTAATCTATGTGGACCTATGAGAACTCAAAGTACTCAAGGTGAGAAATATTTCATGTTGCTTATTGATGATTTTTCATGTATGACTTGGGTAATGTTTTTAAAGAAAAAAATCATAAGATTTCAGACATTTCAAAGCGTTAGTTGAGAATGAAACCAGTTTGAATATTAAGTGTCTAAGATCAAATCGAGGAGGAGAATTCATGTCAGATCATTTTATTGAGTTTTGTGAAGACCATGGAATAAAGAGATATTATTCAGCAGCTAGAACTCTATAGCAAAATGGAGTAGTTGAGCAGAGAAATAGAATAGTTCAAAAGATGGTGAGGACAATGCTAAATGAATCTAAAATACTAGATAAATATTAGAGAGAGGTAGTTTTTATAGCAATGCATATTCAAAATAGAGCATTCTTGAGTCAATAGTGACAAGACTCTTTATGAGCTATGGAAAGATAAATTAGCAACAGTTGATTATTTCAGAGTTTTTGATAGTAGATGCTTCATAAAGAGAACCAATGAAAAACTTAGGAAGTTTGAATATAGAGTAGATTAAGGTATATTTATTGGTTATTCTTGAAAAATTAAAGCTTATAAATGTTATAACAAAAGAAGCAAGAAAATTGTTGAAAGTGTAAGTGTCAGGATAGAAGAACATGGAACACAAAGAATCAGTGATCCAATAGATATTTTTGAAATTATTGAAGAGGAAGATTTTGAAGAATCAGATGAAGATGAGAAGAAGGAGAAAAAGGACACCAAAACTCCTTACAAATAATTTCAAAGAAATCATAATGAAAGTGACATCATCAGAGACATAAATGAAGGAATTTGCACTAGAAGAATGATGGTAAGTGTATCTGAGCAAGTTAATTTCTCTTTGTTATCCAAAATTTAACCTAGAACTCTTTCAAAAGCTAGACATGATAAGCATTAGGTTAATGCTATGGATGAAGAATTAAATTAGATAGAAAAGAATGATACCTAGGAATTATTGCCTTGACCAAAAGATCACAATGTGATAGGAACAAAATGGGTTTATAGAAATAAGTTAAATGAAAATGGAGAAGTGACCAAGAATAAATCAAGAGTAGTATGTAAAGGATATGCTTAGATTGAGGGAATAGATTTTGAAGAAACTTTTTCACCAGCAGTAAGGCTAGAGGCTATTAGAGTGTTTCTTGCATATGCAATGTTTAAAATTTTCAAAGTGTTTTAGATGGATGTCAAATATGCCTTCCTAAATGGTAATCTAGAAGAAGAGGTCTGTGTTGAGCAACCTGAGGGATATATTCTCTCAAGTATTAGTAATCATGTATGCAAATTGAAGAAAGCACTGTATAGATTGAAACAAGCTCCCAGAGCTTGGTATGCAAGACTTGATAAGTACCTATAGGATCAAGGTTTTAAGAGAGGATTTGCTGATAGTAATCTCTTCATCAAAATAGAAGGTGAGCATCAATTGATTGTTGTGGTATATATTGATGACATCATTTTTGGAGGAAACATTGAAAAGATGACAAAATAATTTTTTAATAATATGCAAAAATAATTTGAGATGTCTATGCTTGGATAATTGTCATTTTTCTTAGGATTGAAAATATGTCAATCAGATAAAAAAAAATTCATATCTCAAAGTAAATATGCCAAGGAAATATTGATGAAATTTAGTTTTGAATATTGTGCACCAGTTAGCACATCAATGTGTATAGTAAATAAGGTGAGCAAGGATGAAGATTCACCTATTGTAGATCAATCTTTATATAGATCTATGATCCGTAGTCTTTTATATTTGACTACATCGAGGCTAGACATCATGCATGTAGTAGGTATGGTTGCAAGATATCAGTCATCTCTAAAATATAGTCATGTTCAGTTGGTGAAGATAATATTTAGATATATCAAGGGGATAATGGATTATGGATTGTGGTATCCCACAAGCAGAGATTTCACTTTTGTTACTTATATAGATTCAGATTGGGCAGGGTGCTTGGATGACAGAAAGAGTATAAGTGGAGGAGCTTGATTCCTTGGTGATAGCTTAATATCATGGCTAAGCAAGAAACAAAATTCAATATCACTTTCCACAATTGATGGAGAATATATTGTAGTGGTATTGTGTTATACTCAAGTGCTTTGGATTAAGAAAACTTTGGAAGATATCAAGGTAAAATATGATGAACCTATTTCTATTTTTTGTGACAACATAAGTGTTATTAATATTTTAAAGAATCTAGTGATGCATTCAAAAACAAAACATATTCCCATTAGATATCACTTCTTGAGAGAGTGGGTTACAGATTAATAGGTTAAGATGGAGTATATAGATACTATAGAGTAGATTGTAGATATTTTCACAAAGGCACTACCAAAAAACACATTTGAGTATATGTGGGAGAAGTTGGGAGTAATTTATTTTACTTCCTACCATTGATATTTAGCATCAGTTGAGGGGGAGAAAAGTGTTAGATCCAAGTAGGCCCTTTGCCATTGATGTCAAAGGGGAAGAATAATAGGTAGAGGTACCAATACAAGTGAAAAAATAGGTACAGATAATAGGTACAAGTTACTATAGTAAGGGGGAGTTATTTTATGTTTTTTAGATGGTAGTATGTGTAGGTTTCAAGATGTGGTAGTTTCAGTTTGAAGTTGTCATCAATGACAAAGGGGGAGATTATTATAAATATTATTATTGATGTCAAAGGTCTAGCATTATTAGTGATAAAATACCCATTACATCTAATGGTGTTTTTAATATTTATATCTTGGCTAATGTGTGTTAATATTTATGAATATATTTTTTATTGCATATAAGTCAAAATAGGGCCAATGGAAAATTCAAAGAGTCATGGGGTAAAAGACAAAAGAGGAATGGGACACATTTTCTCATGAAGAGTCATCTTGAGGAATTCCAATGGTCACCATGTGAAGACAAAAGAGGGTATGGTGCATTTTTCCATGATGGGACGCTTTGAGGAATATGAAAAGTCACCAAGATAAAGACAAAAGAGGAAAGGACACTTTTTCTTATGAAGGTACTATATGACTTTTCAAATGCAAGGATATGAAGGGTCATGCAAGTTTGGTGCCATTTTCCATGAGGATTGAAGGGTCACAAAGGGTGAATGCCAAAGGTCATTTGGAAATCTATAAATAAAGGCTTGAGAAGTCATTTGTAATATGTAAGAGAGTGCATGGTTTGCATTTGTTTTTGAAGAGAGAAAATTAGGAGATATTGTAGTTTTGTATCATTTGTTGAGTAAAAAACATTGAGAGATAGTTGTGTTTTATACAAAAGAGGAGTTTTTGCTCTTGCGGGTTGGTGCACAAAAATCTTTGCAAGGGGTTGGTGATCTTGTGGGTTGATGCTCACAAATAGTTGTTGTATTGGTGCTTGGCAAAGGGGTTGGTACTCTTAAAAGTTGGTGCTTATGAACTTTGTATTTTGAGTTGGTGCTTATTCATATACTTGAGATTATTCTCTATGGTTTTTCCCACTTTAGGTTTCCATGTAAAAATTTGGTCTCTCTCTCTCTCTCTCTCTCTCTCTCTCTCTCTCTCTCTCTCTCTCTCTCTCTCTCTCTCTCTCTCTCTCTCTCTCTCTCTCTCTCTCTCTCTCTCTCTCTCTCTCTCTCTCTCTCTCTCTCTGGTATGGTGCATAATATTGTTTCAATTTTATTGCATAACTTTAATGTGTGATTAACTGGTTAAAGGAAAAAAATCAGATTAAGTAAAAGATATATAATATATTGATTCACCCCCCTCTTAGTATATTTCATGCTTAACAATAGGATCCATTTTTTGGCTCAAAAGCCTCTATATATAGAAAAAATAGAGAAAGAGAGATGGGAACATATGTGGAAGTGTGAAGAAAAGTCATCAAGACCAATAAGTGAGGTGGCATCTCCTTTATTACTTTTTGTATGCGTGCTTTGATTAATAAATGGACATCCTTTTATCCCTATAGTTTTCAATCTCTTTTCATTAGCTAAGAGATCCCACTAGAGATAAGGGTTTGTTATGCATGATGACCAAGTCTATTTGAGTGAAATCAATACCCTTAACTATTCTTCCAACTACCAATCACCACCTTGGGACCTATTTATGAGGATTAAATCCTTGAATCTTGAAATTGGAAATCATGCCATGCCTTGAGTGGTGAAGTACCTTATTTGTCAAGGATGGAGCCACATAAATATATGAGACCTTTTGCATTAATCACCCATATGTACCCCATTTTCATATATGGATCATAGGTTCATCTATAGATGGAAAACCAATCTAAGGTTATTGGTTTTCCTATAGTTGTCCATATTAATATGGACCTATAGACTATATAACCCTTTTTATGTATTATAATAGGTCCAAATAAACCCATTCAACCTCCATAACAACTAAGAATTCATTGTATACATAGGTCCTCCTCTAAGAATGGCAAACACAATCACAAAAAAACCTTGCAAGATAACAAATATTAAACCAGAGGTCCATATTAAGATCTAATGGCATCCCTTTATGTTCCTAATCACCTTGGTTGTATCAATGTGTCCCTTTAATGGTGTTGGATCAAGATTTAATTATGATAGGATGATCTTGCAAGACCTATTTGCTTCCATCAAAAATGGCTTCTCAACTTCCATCAAAATTATTAGGCTTGCCTTTATTTTAATTGGCTATCGATATCTAACTTAGCTCATTGACATATTAACCTTTTCTCACACTATCAATCTTAATCTATATGATCAAGTGCCAACCATCAATATTTCCCTTGACTTGTAAAATCTATCTAAGATTATGCCATGCATCAATTACATGTTGATTCTTATGATTCGTTATCAATTTATAGCCTCATGCACTTATGATGCGTGTCAATCTCTTAAGCTCCTTGATTATTTGACTCATGCACCATCGGATCAAGATATATGATGTAATGCAGACTATTGGATCTGTTGGGACCCACTATGTGAAATCCAATGGCTACTTCACAATCTTAAAATTGATGTCCATGCTCCCATTAAATGATGTTCATGTGGCCATATTTGACATTTGCATGACTATCAAAGTTAGGATCCAATGGTTTCCTTGTCTTAAATTTGACATCCATGTGATGATAAAATACATCCACATGACTGTCAATGATGTTTTCATGACCGTCACTTATTAGATTCATATGGTTTTTTGCTAGAGTTTTATTTTGACATTTGTGTGAATGTCATATTCTGCAAGTTTAACTTTAAAGCTTCATAACTTGGGCCAAAAAGCTTGCATGGACTTGAAACTTTTAGAGCATGTTCTTAGCATGAATTACTCCATGGTGTTCCAATATCTTGGCTAGCAATACTTTCTAAGTGAAGATATAAATTACATAAACAAGTTATTCCATTATGGTTTCCATGTGATGTCCTGATGACAATCTTGCCTTTCAAAGCTTCTACAAGTCATTTGATCATTAATCTAAATAGGAACTTTGCTCATCTAATCAATCCATGCAAATATCTTTGTATGTGGGATAAAAATGTCCAACATTTTAAATGACTCATAGGGTTTCATGCATGTATATGCAAGATAACCCAAATCATATTGCCCTTGTCTAGTCCATTGGGCATGGAGTCTCTATTTGGGTCCAACATATTGACCTAAAACTAACACTAACTACCAATCTTTCTCTAAGCTATTTTTAAATAATAAAATGACTAATAAAATAACAAAACAAGATAGATTTCCCAAGGAACTTATTAAACAAAGACTAATCCAAAACAAGGATGACAAATAAATGTGCTTGAAAATGCACTTAGATAAAATTGAATAAAACTATCCTAAAATATACAACCTAAAACTATGTGTACCTTTCCTCATAGATCAAAAGGAAAGTTTGATAACCTTATTACATCATGGGATGTGGAATTTAATGATGCATGTATCTTTTTTACCTTTGGCCTTGATGCCTCCTTCTTTATGTTGTTTGCCAATTTCATTGGCATGATGTTCAATGAGGACCAAGTAACTCCAAATAGGTCATCTATGTGCATCTAGACAGTCACAACTTTATCATATGGATCTTCAGCTATGACTTCCAATGGTGGCTCAAAAAGGCATACCTTCTTGATTTCCACAATATCCTCAGTAAGACTAGGCTTATTCTTAGTTGTAAGCTCATCAAGGAGCTCTACATATTCTTCCCAATATTGGTCATTTTCCTTTATGGGAAACTCTTTATACACCTTCTCAAGAACTTGATCCTCAACTTTATAAATATCTTCAATTTCTTTAAATATATTAATTTTCAACTATCAATCATCATTTTCCTCCATGTCATCTAGGATCATTACTTCTTCATCATTTTCCTCTTGATGCATGAGGTCATCAAGTTGGTGTATTCTTCATGTTGTAATGCATCTAATGGTGATTCAAAAATTAATAGAGTTATTGACTCTTCTCCAAGAACTATGTCTTCCACCTTGGTCTCATGAGACTCTTTTAGGGATGCAACTTCTTGAGGAGTATCCTGACCTTCATCCTTGATGATACACTCCATTTCATACTTGAGATGGTAATATTCCTCATGGATAGATACAAAAGAGTTTAAAATATGTTTCCCCTCATTTAAGAAGGTTAAGTTTCAATTATGTTCACTAAGGGGAGTCCCTATGGTGATCTCTTCCTCATAATCACTTATGACCTCTTATTGATCAGCCATAGTTTGCATCTTCTCCTCTTCACTTGCTTCTTTAAAATTAGGCTCCTTCTCAAGAAAGGGTGGGGTGGGAGGTTGATGAATAGGCTCATGGGTTTGAGGTGGAGGGTAAGATGTGATGGGGGGATGATAAGATGGAGATGGAGTATGAGGTATGATGGATGGTTTATGGATGGGTATGTGAATGAAGGGAACCTTCTTGTAACTTGAAACCCTAGGAATGGTTGACACTTGAAATAAATTTTGTAGTGAAATTAAGTTAAGTTTGGCAATAGGAGTGATTTCCTTTACTAGATTTTCATTTTCTTGATGGCATCCTTGAGACTCTTCAATAGTTTCAAGCTACTTTTAGCCTTTCTAATTAAATTCTCCTTATTATTTTGAAAATATCTTTTGATAAACCTCAAAGATGGGTAAGCTAGAGGTTTTTTTTAAACATTTTGATTCTAGCTCTCTTCCTCTTTCCTTGTCTTTAGTTCCATCTCTTTGATATGTTTGTCTATATTCTCTTGTAATATCTTTTCCTTAAGGTAGTTATGGGCTTCATAAAGATAAGGAACATAAGAATATTTCATAGGAGGGATGAGAGAAGTTTGCATAGGTTTAGATCTTGATTTAATTTGGGATTTCAAATCCATATCTACCTTACTTTACCCACCCCATGACTTCACCACTTGATTCTCACTTGGAACCTTGAAGGACTTCTTAAGGGGTTCCTAAGGAAGGATGGAATCTTGGATCTCAATAATAGATTGTTTAATAGTAGTCCCCTTATTTTTTTGATAGCTCTCTTGGATAGATCTCCAAGAAGGTAAGGTCTGAGGAACACATAAAGAACTTGGCATACTCAAAGGGGAACTTGGAATGGTCTCTTGAGGAGTAATGGATGGCACATAAGAAATATGAGGTGGTGTATATGAAGGAACATAAGATTGGAAAGGTTGGACCTACTAATATTCAAGGCCTTTTAGCTTATCTTTAATGATTTAGATGTAATAACCTACATCCATCATCTCATCTATGAGATTGTTCCAATTTTCTCTCTCAATGGGTCCCCATTTTTCTTTTACTTACTATAATGACTCTTTCACATGACAGATCAGGTAAGTAGGGGCATCTTGGCCATAATACTTTTGCGAGCATAATTCTAGTGAATACTTGTCAAGGATCACTAAAGTTCATTGGTATAGATGGCTCATGATAGGGTTGATGAGGAGTAGTATTATGATAGGATTATTGTCCATAGGGAGGATTAGGGAAATATTTTTGTATATATGACTAGAATTGGTCCTCATATTACTGGTAGGAGTGATAAGGGTCATGTGGATTATAAGGATCATATTGGGGTTGATGATAAGGAAGTAGATAGTAGGGATATTCACCATATCTATTCATTTTGACCTCATATATCAAATGAGATGCAAAAACTGACTAAAATTTTAATGAGACATACATGGTGTTCTCACAACTAGAAGATTTGATTCAAAGTCACCATTGGTGATAATTTTCTTACTTCCAAAAGTTGATCAAAGGAAAGACACACCAAGATCTTCCACCTATTTTGGACCTTCCCACCAAGTGTGTTAGAACTGTTGGAGGTATAGATTGTACCCTAGATGGAAGTAGAAGTGTTTGGGTCCTACTTATAAATCTAGCTCAACATGGGACTGACCCTAGGCTGGGGATATCCTATAATGGGGTTAGACCTCTAGGATTTTTAATGAGGCTAGCTCCTATGATGCATCATTTCAACACATTCCCACTACTAACACCTACTAATGACTAAGGAAAAGGGAGAGAAGGAAAACATGAAAGGGAAAACCTAAGCTAAAGATGGTGATGCACCTAAATATGGTTGATCCACTTTATTTGACTCGTTAAACACTAATGAAATAAGTAAAATATCATATATATGGTTCCAAATATCTGTCACACATCATTATTTCATGAAGAGGTTCACCAAATGATCAAAAGCTAAGGGAAATGATGGAGAGGTCTAATGTAAGACACTAACCAGTCATAGTGTCCACATGCAAGCTCTAATCAAGAGATGTAGAACACTAAACATGAATTGCATAACAAGATGAGATAGTAACTAGGTGAGATCACGACTTGACAAGAGAGAAAATATATACCACATATGTAAATCTGACATGCACACACTATACCAAAATATTGAAATATAAAATATAGTCTTGTATTCATCTCAAGAGGTTACAAGTTTCATCTTGGCACAGTTTAGTCATGCCCAAAAGAGGGAGTAGATAAAATATAGAGAGGATCCATTTTTTGGCTTAAAATCCTCTAGATATAGCAAAAAGAGATATGAGAGCATGTGTGGAAGAGTGGATAAAAGTCATCAAGATCAAGAAGTGAGGTGGTAGCTCCTTAATTACTTTCTATGTGTGCTTTGATCAAGAAATGGACCTTTTTTATCCCAATAGTCCTCAAGCTCCTTTCATTGGTTGAGAGATCCCACTAGAGATAAGGGTTTATTATGCATGATGACCAAGTCTATTTGAGTAGAATCAATGCCCTTAACTACTCCTTCAAATATGATCTCACCACCTTAGGACCCTACGCCCACTTGACCTATTCATGAGGATTAAATCCTTGAATCTTAAAATTAAAAATCATGCCATGACTTGAGTGGTGAAGTACCTTCTTTATCAAGGATGGATCTACATCGATAGATGAGACCTTTTTCATTAATCACCCATATCTACCCCATTTTCATATATGGATCATAGGTTCATCTATAGATGGAAAACTAATCTAAGGTTATTAGTTTTCCTATATTTATCCATATTAATATGAACCTATAGACTACATAACCCTTTTTCTATATTATAATAGGTCCAAATAAAACCATTCTACCTCTACAAGAACCAAGACTTCATTGTATACATAGGTCCTCCTCTAAGAATGGTAAACACAGTCACAAACAAACCCTTCAAGCTATAACATGTTGAACTAGAGGTCAATATAAATCTCTAATGATATCCCTTTATGTTCTTTATCACCTTGGATACATTAATGTGTCCCTTTAATGGCATTTGATCAAGCTTTAATGGTGATAGGATGATCTTTTAAGACCTATTTGCTTCCATCAAAAATGGCTTCTCAACTTCCATTGAAATTCCTAGGCTTGCCTTTATTTTAATTATATTTTGATATCTAATTCAGCTCATTAACATATTAATCTTTGCTCACACCATCGATATTGATTTATACGATTAAACACTAGCCATCGATCTTGCCTTTGACTTGTCAACTCTGTCCAAGCTTGTGTCATACATTAATTATGCATTGATTCTCAAGTTTCACTATCATTTTGTAGCCTTATTTTCTTACACCACATGTCAATATCTCAATTTCCTTGACTATTTGACTCATCTTGCACTTTTGTATCAAGATGTATGATGTAACATGGACTGTCAAATATACTAGGACCCACTATTTGAAATCCAATGGCTACTTCACAATCTTAAAATATACATCTGCACTCTTATCAAATGACATTCCTATGACTATATTTGACATCCATACGACCATAAAATTTAGGCTCTAATGGTTTTATTATCTTAAATTTGACATTTATATGACCATCAAATACGTCCACATGACTATCAATGACATTTACATGACCATCACTTTTTAGACTCAATATGGTTTTTTGCCAGAGCTTTATTTTGATGTTTGCATGAATGTCTCATTCTATAGGTTCAATTTTGAAGCTTCATAACTTGGGCCAAAAATCTTGTGCATACTTGAAACTTTCAAAGTATGTTCCTAGCATGAAAAACTCCATGGTGCTCCAATATTTTGGCTGATGATGCTTTTTGAGTGAAGATATAAATTGTACGAGCAAGCTATTCCATTCTAGTTTCCATGTGATATTTTGATGATGGTCTAGCCTTTTAAAGCTTGTACAAGTCATTTGATCATTCATCTAAATAGGAATTTTGCTC
This sequence comes from Torreya grandis, assembly GCA_037957365.1. NCBI lineage: Eukaryota > Viridiplantae > Streptophyta > Pinopsida > Cupressales > Taxaceae > Torreya > Torreya grandis. The sequence goes on along the minus strand of JARHVA010002714.1, from coordinate 613,238 downwards.
ATCTGATCAATCCATGCAAAGAGCTTGGTATGTGGGCCAAAAATGGCCAACAAGTCCTTGATCTATTATGAGTATTGGGTACTTTCCTAAGAAATTAGGGGCAACTATATGATAAAATGAGATCTCATATCCCAGTATATATGCCTATCACACCCAAATGGATCTTGGATCTATTATGATTCCAAATGTGGAGTTTGAACTTTGAGTAGGATAGGATTAGTTTCAAGAGATCATGTCTTTTAGTATGATTTAACCTTTAAGATTGTAATTGCCTTTTGATCATTGCCTTTTTTTTGATTTTATGATATGGATTTTAATTTTGTTTATATTTTTATATTCCTCCTCCATATGGATTTATAATAATAATAATGAGTGAAATAAGTGGCAAACATAAGATAGCTTACACTTGGTTACTAGAGAAGAATATCGAATATCATGGTATCAAAATTTGCATAGACTTACTCACAAGTGTGGAATCTCAAAATTGACCTATGTATGCTTCTAATGAAGGTAAATAAAAATGAAATATGGATATCATAAATTATTTGTTCATGTAATGAGTGGTACAATGATGGGTATACTTTTAACTGATCACATTGATGTAAGTTAGTGCAATGGAAAATGGTATAGGCTATATTGAATATATCCAAGTCACTCAAAGGCTATATTTTCCTACCAAAGAGGTAACACAAGTACCTATGAAATTAATAATCACCTAAAATAAGAGGGAAATAAGGAAGTGAAAGTGAAGATTGATAAAGAGGACCCAAAGGTGTTATTAAAATTATAGTGTTTAACAACAAAGATAGTAAGTATAAAGAAATAAATCATAATATAAATAGGATATCATAGATGAAAATTACATGTGAAAAATTAAAATGTTGGAAATGGAATAAAAACATGATATAAATGAGATATAAACCACAATGCATCACCAATCATATGATAATGTGAAGAACAAGATGATATGTCACACAAAGATTTACTCACAAATGTTGATAGATATCCTGACATAGATCATCAATGACATCTGATAAATCCCATTATAATTAACATATAGCTATAATCATGATCTTATCAATCTTCACATAGAGTCATGAAAGGACTTATTAATGAATTATATCTATGGAGAAACTAGGAGAATTATAATAATGAAGCAGACATGGTATCTTGTAAGGGATAGTCAATATAAGGAATTTGCACTGGGACGTGGCTAATATCCTCTAATATATGACAAATCATGGGGATAAGAGAAGACTAATCCTTCATCTGATAATGATCCTAATTTCAATGTTGCAAAGGTGAAGGCATAGGCTATGAAAAGTCACAAAAATGTTTTTGGAGTTATCTACACCTATCTGTATGATATGTAGTACATTAATGCCCAAGGCAATAAAATTCCCCATGTTTGTGAATGTATTAAGGAGATATATTAGGATGTGGTAAGCTCTTATAATTATTTTAAAAAAAAATTCAAGATGAAGTGCATCAATATATTGTTGAAGTTTTTAGTAGTGTGTTAAATTATGCATAGTCATGTGATGGAAACAACAAGTGAATGTGGGAGTAACTAAGTGATGAGGTCTAATATTTATGGTAGGAATAGAGTTATATGTTTATTTTCATGTTAAGAATCTCTAAAAATCTCAAAAATCTTTGGCTAAATATCCAATTATCATATGAAACTCAAAATTTGTCTCATCTTCCCATTGTCTAGGTGGAGAATCAAATTTTGTCATGGAAAAAACCTTGTCAAGTAGATTAGTGTGATCCATGCATCTATGATTAGGTTCTAGAGTAGGAATTTTAGCTATGATACATAGCCTTAGTGAAAGTCAGAGTATTAAATCCAATAACTCTAGGAGAATGTTTATTGAAGGATCAAAAAATCTAACAAAGTGGTAAGGTCTTATCATGGTGTGATCTGCAATCATACCCCTAAGATGCTCATATGTGACTAGAGTAGAGTGATTATAAGTTGCTATTTTTTCCATATTAGACCTATGAACATCAATGGAATAATAAATAACATTTTTTAGTAGAAGGGTAATATATTATATCTACCAAGTGAATGTTACGTATATTTAAAGTATACTCATAAGAATGTTGTAAAGAAGATATATAGCAAAGAATTTATGCATATTTAGATTGAGTATAGCTAGCTAAGAATGGGCCATTTATGCAATATCCATTATCATAAATATGTGTAAAAATATTAATAGTTCAATAATCAATTATTCTATCAATTGAAGAAGAATGAGGGTGTGATTATTGAGTCCTAACTATTGAGACGATAATTTTGTTAGTCAATTTCTAGTGATAATGAGGTTTCAAAGGAGGAGGTAACTAATAAATAATTATATGAGGGAGATTTGATGTTTTTATCTTAATAATGATCTCATCAAGTTCATCAGCATCATCATAATTTAATAGGTTAGGTGTTATATTCTCTACAAGTTTGGGGTATCTATTATAACCATGATTAGAATTGATGGGATAGTTAAATCATTGATATTAATGAAAGAGGATTCTAGTAAAAGGTTCAAGGGTAAGTATTTTAAAAACACTACGATATTGAAATTGTTAAAAATTATAAATATTAGTGTCTCCTTAAATATTATATATAGCATCATTACGGGTAAATTTGACACATTGTCATGATAAAGAAGCAATAGCTCTCATGCAATGTGTCCAAGGTCAATCGATTAAAAGTTCATATGACAGACGAAAATTAAAAATCATTTTTTTAACTCTAACCATGATGGGAAGGATTGTAATTAGAATCTAAATAAAACCAATGGGATGTATTTGTCTTCGATCATAACCTTATCATGTGCCTTGGGTATATTTAGGACTACATTCAGAGTATCCAAGAGTATTAATGAAGTAAGGGGAAGTAACACAAGAGTTAGATCCTTCATTAATCAAGGCATGTTTGACTTGAATATCACCTATTTGGACACTAATGAATTAAAGGATGATCATCCACACAAAGTCATATTTCATCTAAAATCATTAAATTAATAGGAAAGTTGAGTGAAAGAGAAGTATCTACATTTTATTCAATATGTATATACATAAATTTTATAATAATATTATCCTCAAAACTAGGCAAGGTAGGTTCTTGACCCACATGTGGAGGTCAAGGGATTTTCATTTCAAATAAAATTTAAATTAAATGATTATGATGATGAGGGTAAGTCCTCATGAGTGCAATAAAAGGAATTTGAGATGGGAGGTAGTAATTTTAGTTAGAGTATCCCATTCATCATATCCATTTAGTTATATATCAGATAAAGGTGCATAATTTTGAAGCAAGTCTATTGAAGGAGGATTGAAATTAAAATTAAATTGATGATGATTGGAAATATGTTTTTTTAATTTTTCTGACATAGGTTAGCAAGCAGGATCAAACTACATTGAGTTTGTTGATGTCATTTTTGGCATATTTGGGTTGAGAGTCGACTCCCTAGAGATAGTTGGTGCTATGAGTGGAGATGCAGGCATGGAAGTGGATTGATTTATAGTATTCAAAGTAGGTAGTTATAAATGGAGAGAATTTTATGGTACTTTTGACCAAATTTTGGCCTTTTAGGCTAAAATTAAGTACCCTATTTGTAAAAAATCATCTAAGTCTATTTATTTTGGCCAGGTCCAACACTTAGTTTTTCTTTAGAAGAAGTGTTCTTTGACAATAACCACAACAAATTCACAAGTCTTTTCTTTTTGGAAAGTTCATTTGATCTTTATTTAAGCCTTTAAGGAATTATTTCAGACTTTTGTTGTAAGCCTTTGCCAAATTCTTTCAGACTTTTTGTCTGAGTCTTTTCCTTAAGAGTAATTCTTTCGGGCTTTTTATTTGGATAAGTAATGAATTCTTTTGGAATTTTTGTCTAAAATAAATCTCCCAAAGACAAAGTACCAAATTATTTTAGACAAATTGTCCACACAAGTTTTTTTTAGGTACTTTACAATTTATCTGAAAGATATCTTTGAGCCCAAAAGGACCATGACAACTTTTTCAAAGGGTACTTTCACTTTTTTGAAGGGTGTCTTTTGTCAAGAAAATTATCCATTTTCATCTTTTCGAAGGGTATGATAAATTTTTTGAAGAACTCTTTTCCTTTGAAAAATTCCATTTCAATCTTCTTGAAGGACCATGACAATTTTTTTAAAGATCTCTTTTCCTCCGAAAAAGTCCATTTCAAAAGCATCGAAGGGTTTGAGATAGATCTTCTAAAGTGAAATTTGAAAGAGAAGCCCGAAACAATTCCTTCAAAAAAAATTTCTGAAGGAAATTATAAAGAGAAAACTCTAAAAGAATTCCTTCAGACTTTTCATCTAAAGGAAAATAGGAAGAATTCCTTCAAACATTTTATCCGAAGGAAATGAACAAAAAAATCCTAAAGGAAAAGAATGAAGACAAAATTCCAAGGAAATAAATAGAAACAAATAGCCATAGATAATTTATCTAAAGAAATGACCTTGGGGGAAATGTCTACATAAAATGCTCGAGGAGTGGTGACCCACAGAACTTCAATCTCAAGCTACAAGGAATAGCCATTGGAGTTAAAACAAAAGTGTGGGAACTTAAAGATGGAAAAGAGATAACAAATGATGAAACATAACTAATGATTATGTTCAGTTGTAATGAAACATAACTAATGGTTCTAATCAGTGGTCACAAATGGTAACTAGTGCATTTATTTAGTTGTGACATGGTAGAACTCATCCACCTCTCTCCCACATGCATGTAACTATTGCTTTCAAGATGACAAATGTCCAAGTGACCCTTAAAATTCCTTTGATTGCTCCACCTCTCGAAAGCTATATATGTGCATTTTCTTGGCTCATTTCAAAATCTTATGCTAGTTATTGGAGAAACTCTAGCCAGATTTAAACTTAAATAACTCTTGGAGAAATACACAAGTGTGATTACCTCTCATATGTTATAATATTAAATAATGATTGAATCATTATTGGTCTAGCCTAGTGAAAGATTGTATTTTATATATTTTACTCTTGATGGTCTATCAATTTATAGAAAGGAGATTAGTATAGGTCTTTGCTAGTATTCTTTCTTAAGTGTTGAGATATCATAAAAGTGGTTCATGATTATTTCCTTTTCTGAATCATGCATTCCCTTCCTAAAATTTGCATACCTTTTTGGATCTATCATATGAAATATTTATGTAAAAATGGTTCTTGATTTTTGATTTATGTGCAAGAAAACACTTTGTTTTTTTTTTTAAAGTAGTGGTTTTAGTTAATTGGAAGGATATCATATATTGGTGCATCACCACTTATTTTTTATAGTCATTTTCCTTTCCCTTTTCATACACAATTGATAGATTAGAGAGAAAATTTTAAGTTTGCATCAAGGGGAGCTAGCCCCTAATCTATAGAATCATCTCAAATAAATTATCACCCATATAAAGAGATATGATTCCATTTTTCCACTTGGGTGAGGAGATCTGAGCATCTTCTCAAGGGTGCAAATCTAAGCGTCAACAGGTACCAAATTAGTATATGTTGTAGTAATCGAATAAGAGTGAGAATAAATTTTTATTTTATTTTTGATATAATTTGGATAGATGGTAAGGGAGTGGAGTGTATCATGATATAAATTAGATTCATAGGTGTTTATGTGTGTTCAATATCTATGAAGCTAGATAGATAACTATCTTGAATAGTGTAGAAAGTAAGAATGTTATTATAATTAAAATGTGGATAAGGCACAATATATAATATTACATGCTTTATGTTGTTCATTTTGACTAAATTTTCATCATTTTTTAGATAATTAGAGTCAATTTAAGTTACCAAAACATTGGATGTAGGAAAATTGATGATTGAGACGTGGATCTTTATGGACAGCAAGGTGAGCATTAGCTTGATAAAATTATTCATGCTTAAATTTGGAGTCATGAACTTTAGCTACCTTTACATATTCTTGTTGGTATTCATGAATCATAGTTTCATGGTTAAAATTTTGACCAAGGATAAATTCAAGAGCAAAGATCCTAAGTTGTCTGAAGGTTTCATGAGAATGTCCCCAACTTGAATGATACCAACATAATTTATGTGGATCATACCAATGTTTGGTAAGGTGAATAAGGTCAATTTATCTTAATGAAATTTTAGGAATACTTTTTTTTATTTTTGACATGGAAATAGGTTTATGAACATCAACATTGTTTACATACGATGAATATGGGGAAGGTTATTATTAGAAACTTTATGTGAAAGGTGGATAAGGAATTACCTCATTGGGGCCACTGATAAGAATAACATGAATGGTATTTATATAATCATAAGTGTATATAACATCATCATTGGTATCATGTTTGTTTTTAGATCTCATAAGCATATGAACTCCTGCTAGAGGTTGGGAAGGATTGAATTGTATTATGAGGAAGTCTTGTAATTTACCTTGATCAAGGTCTTATTCTTAATATTTTGGAGAGAGAATCCTAACATGGTATTGGAGTTTAGGATTAAGGGAATTAGTGAATAATTGAAATAGGTTATATTCCAACATGTTGTGTTTAGCATTAATAGATTAGGATTTTGATATTTTAATGAAAACTTGAGTAGTTTTAGATTATGCTTATTTAAAATTAATAAAATGTGCTAAACTATTTTCAAGTATATCATTGGTTTGAAATTTTTGAACCAATGCATTAACTAATTATTATAAACTAGAGATATTCTGATACTTGAGCTGATTGTACCAATCTAAAACATCACATGAAAAGGTTTTTGTAGTTATATAAAATTGTCACTTGAGTTCTAAGAGTGTGACTTGACACCACCTATCCACATAGCCTTATACCTATCTTAAGGCCTATATAAACACTTATCTAGCCTTTGTTTAGGAGACACACATCCCTAAACATACCTAAATCAATATTAAACCCTCACTTTAGCATCTTAGCCCCTAGTGCATCAGGTTCTACCACTTGGACAGTAGCACCATAACTTGGATAGTAGAACCAATGGAAATAGTGTCCTAATTTAGGCATTATTATCCTTTTCCCACCTTTTGTCACCAAATGATATATTTTCAAATCAATAACCACCTAAGTGAAATAACCCCATTTTTTTTTTTCCTTTTGGGTTTATCTTTCAAAGTACACAATAGAACATCAAAAGGTTTTACTACATAAAATTAATGCAGAGCAATGCATCTCAACAACTATATAGGAAGTATTAATAACCCACAACTAGCATTCTAATTTTCTCAAATGGATAAGGTTATAATCAACCAGAATGGAATTGAGCACATCTAAGAATGTCTAGTTATATAATTGCTAGATAACCAAACAAGATTAGATAGAAGTCCAATACTTAAGCATGGGGTCAAATGACTAAACACGAGGGTATATCTCACTAATTTACTTAGTCAAGTCTTATCACATCATGATATTAGTGAGTGGATATCTCTAATCCACTGTTAAAGCCAACATAGCGTAAGATAAAAGATCCAAAACATTATGGGGTATCACCCAAGTGAGAACTACTCTTTGTCCTACCCCCACTAATCACTATATCATGATCCAAGGTGTTTAGGAAAACATTATGCCTTCATTCCTTTAATTGATGAAGGCCACACACAGAGGTTATAACTCCATGAAGAAATAATTGTTTTGAATAACTAAATGAGACACCATGCACTTAGCTTAAGGTTGATAACATCACACATATGAGCATCCTAATGACTAAGCATACAATTGGCATTGGGAAATCAATTACTTTTCATGATACATGAATATTATCCTATAAGCCAACCATAGGGGTCTACACCTAAATATTTCTTACTTATCCTTTAGTTATCATATCTTGTTAGTGTATAAACATAGGCATTCATGCCATCCAATTAGTATGCATATGACCATGCAAGAGTTCATTACTTAATTAGCCTTAGGCATTAACTTATGTGTTTATTAGGGAAGATTATGATTTAATAACTCAATTCCAAGGTGGACTATTTAATCATATAAATAGGTGTAATAATTAAGATTTATACAGCTTACTAATTCTCATCCTCATTCTAGAATTATTTACCAATCACAGGGATTATTCACAACTTAAAATTTTCAACACATAGTATATCAAGGAGTTCATTGACAAGGTATGCTTATAATTTTAAGTATGCATATCTACTAAACCAATGACTATATATTCTCATGAAAGCATTGATGAAAACATAACTAACTTTCCATTAATCAAGAGTTGCATTATAACAACCAAATTAATAGACTTTTTAAAAATATGTCAATTATATATAAATCACTATAACACTGTTAATGGTATAATCTATAATCCATAAGATGGGTCCACATAAGAAGATCATTAATCTAGCTTACTTCATTTCTTAATCAATAGAAGTAAGCTCACTTAAAATGATATTACAACTAATAAACATTCATTTCCATAATATAGTAATGAAAACATATTGCATTGAACCACTAATGGACTATTTGCATAATCTATTTGCAACAACTTATTTTCAGCCATGGTTATAAACATGAAACCATGCACTCATAAAACATCATAATAAAAATAACCTCAAGAAGCATGAATTTACTCACATAATAGGTTGTGTACTTGTGTATGGTTACTTATTTAATCCTAATTCTATCATATTACCAAACATGTTCCAAAATAACATTATCTCTTATTACAATTATCTATCATCATGCTAATGTCATAAACAAGAGATAGGTCCATATGCCAAATAGGCAATCCATACCATAAGAATGTCTCCAAGTAATGTTTATCATAAAATCTATATAAATATATACATAACTTCACCAAGGAAATTTATAACCACTAACTATTCCAACATACCATAAGATAATACCATCTTACTTCCATATAAATTCAAAGTTAAAGATATTATAGTTACAATTGATTCCATAATAACCTTTTTATCATTTTTTGCCTATTGAAAAACAACAAGTATATCATGAATTTATGTACATACAATAATAAATAAGGATCAAGTATAACATAATTCATTCTAAATACACTACTACTCATATGATAAATGGAGCCCAATATAAATACATAGCAAAAGAATAAATACAGTTGGTTAATTTTATAAGAACCAAGTAACTATCATCAAGAATATCTCAAATGTCAACATCTTAACAAATAATGTTCTTTTTCTGACATAATAATATTACAAAATTGCATAAGGTACTAAGATGGAACCACAACATAAAATAGATAATCAACTATAGTCCAACATGCCAACATCGTACGCCAACAAGCATGGACAAAGAACAAACTACCATACACAAGTCTAGGTGAATCAATAGAGAAGGATGAACACTATAAGGAGGACACCCCTCAAAACAAGCCCTATGAGCCCAACCATCAGTGGCCCTTACCACCCCAACCATCATCTTGGTAGAGGGTTTCAAAAACTAGGTACTCGAGTGAGGTTAGAGGTACACACATAATACTGAGCCACCTATAAACACTTATTAAAATAGTCAATAAAGGATGATAAAAACAAAGTAGTCAACAAAGAATCGTAACACTCATCTGAGTTAGTTAGCCTAAGAAATGTCCAATGCATACATTGGATCTTTAAATAGGATGATTTACAACTTAAATCGGGGTCTATTATATCCACTTCATAATACCAAGAGGTTTTGCCATGGTCCAATACTTAGGCCAAGAGTCTTATCTAAGTGTAAATTAATTAAACATAAGGGAACCAACTCCCAATAACCACATAACTTAATTGAGTCAAAAATAAGAAAGCATAATGTTCATTAACAAAATTTAGTTTGGTTTGGCTTTAACATAGCTAGGTATAGACAATGTTAATTCCTTCAAGTAATTCAACAAATACATAAACCAAATAGAAAAATAACCTCATTCAATCAAAATGGAAAAACTCAATAAATAGTCCTAAACCGGTAATTTCAACTCAACTGGTTTGAGGAAAACCCCACTCTAACCATAGGAATATAACAAAGATTTACAATCAAAAGGGGTAAATTGGTTTTATTTATAACCCATAACTTAAAATCTGATAAAAAGATATGCAAGGTAAAGGATATGAAATCAAGATGGAAGTCAAGACTTCTCAAGGCATTAATAGAATCATAAATTAGGGAGTCATCAAGCTTCCAATAAATATATTCATATTATAAGTAGGATTTTGCAAAAACACTTAATATAATCACCAATACAGGGGGGGTGGTAGGTGGGGGGCATCAAGACTCATCTATATCTATCTATTTTACTTATGATATCTAGCAAAACATTAATAATGTGATCAAGCCATAATGATATATCCAAATGGAGCATAATGGTTAAAATATTAATTAAACTAGTTTGAGGTAGCGTAAGTATTTTGGTTAATACTAAATCTTGGAAAAAATTCCCAAATTTTAAGAAAACTCTTGATTTACTTACATTGAAAAATTAATGCAAATAAAGCCATTTTTCATTATGAAATTAATTTTTTTCATACCAAGAGAGTTTTAGATTTCCATGGATAAAATCATGGCTACCCACTCCAGCTAGCTACTCTATTGTTCATGAATCCTCCATATTTTCCCACGTAGGGTAATAAGAGACCCAAACCAACAAAATGAAATATGGAAATCCAAGGCAAAATAATGTTCCAGCCAGCATCAAATCTTGCATTAAAGAAGAGACATAGTCACCTTCATACATTTACTATTTATTTCCAAACTAGGTATACATGGAATTTGTACATGGTTTGTAGATAGGGGAGAATACATTGTTTCCTTTGTTTTAACTTATCTTCCCACCTAGGCATTCAAAAAGGCACCCAACTCCTTGTAATTCCCCCCGCTTAGCCACTAAATATAATGATGTGCCTAGTATAAGGGGTCGACCCTATATTTTTTCCTAGCCATGGCATCTCCAAAGTCAAGGCACAAAAAAAAACACCACAATATGGTGAGTCAATGCAGAGTGTAAGGAGATTAGGACTACCAGATGAAATAATGGAATCTATTGATAAAATAAATAAGTTTGATCAACATTGGTCTTGATTTAAGGAGGAAACAAAGTCTCCTTCCTACTTTTCAATTTCAGTAAAAAAAATTCCACACCTATGCTACCCCTACATCCTTTCTCTTCTATCCAGCCATGGCCAAAAATGCCCCTAATTCTAGCCATCCATACCTTATTTGTTTTCCTCTACCGCATGCCACATGCCCCCAGCCATCCTTCCATCAAACCCCTATCCATACTTCCATCTTGAAAGAAAACTCTCCCCTCTAGTCAACACCCCCTACTCTTTACTCTACATTCCAAATGCAATAATATAAAACAAAATAATTTAAAAATAGTATTCCCTAATCCCTCCAGGACGTAGACAAATTTGAAATGATCTCTATTAGTAAAATAATTCTCTCCTCTTGTTCGATCCCTATCTAATCAATGTAGCCCAAAATATAATATAGAAATATATAGGTATATGTATATCATTAAAATAAAATAATAAGTTAACTAAAATATAATCTATTAAGAAAATAAAAGTAAAAATAAAAAATACTTTTTAAATTAATAAAAATTATTAACTAATAATAGATATAAAATAAATAATTAAAATAATCAACCAAAATTGATAAGGTTATAAAAATAATAATGATAATCAAATCTATAAAATTGATTAAAAATAATAATAACTATAAAGTCATTAAATGATAAAATTAACAAAAATCATTGAGATAATGAAAATAATAATAAGAAGCGAGAATTGTTAAATAATAATGATTACAAGAATCATAAATAAATATGGATCTCAAGGTGGACAAATTCTCATGAAGGTTATCAATGATGTTCTCCAAGGTCAAGATACTCATATGAGCCTAGTCAAAACCAATCAACTAGGCTAAAAGGACAAGCCACTCCTACAGTGTAGTCAACAAATGTTTGAGACACCTAAGGAGGTTAACCAAGAAAGAAGATAAAACCTCAAGCACACCTAAAATAGGGAAGGGAATGCAATGATGCCAACTCCACACTTTGAGTAAGGAACCATAACATCATGCACACAAAATATAAGGCAAAACCAATAAAATAAAAAAGAATATTACAAAAAAATATAAATGATGGTGGATTAGTACCATATAATACATTTTATACCTATTATAGTGACATTCTGATCACTCAATTGCCCATGAGTATACCCGAGCTGTCCAAACCTAACACTGAGCCTAGCTCATGGTCTGGTTGTTACATACACCAATAAGACATCAGTAATACCTCGATGATGTCCATAAATAATAATCAATAATGAATTTATAACAAATCAATAACATTAACTAATAAATTAAGCATAACTATCAATAGATGAAAAAGGAACCATAGTCAATCTTGATAACCATGATTCTAAGCATGCCCTATGAACATGGCCAATAGCTGCAAGAGCAATCAATGTTAATATGCATCAGTGAGACATATTAAATCAATAACATCCAATAATGTAACTAAGCTAAAGCAACATATATATAATAGGATAAATTGAATCCAGTGTAAGTATTATACATATCAAGATATAATGAATCCAATGTGAGCATCAATCATGATATAACATATCGCAAAGGCTACCTGAGGTACCTTGCATCACAACCATCTAAAACATAACCAACATCAATAGTCATTAGTCTAAGTGCTATCACAACATGCTTAATTGGGATATAGTATAGTATCTATAAAGGGCATAAGGTTGGTTCATGACATCCTCCCTTCCTTAAAGAGGATCCATCCTGGTGGCCATCAACATTCAAGCACAAAGTTCTTAGAAAATGTCCAACTAAATCAATCAACACTACTTCATAACCTCTCTAAATGTTCAAGGTGGCAATGCCTTAGCCTCATCTTATAGGCATTCTTATTTTCTATTACTTGGGCTGACATATTCAATAATAGATTAGGCTGATTAATAGCCTCCTTCCCATCTTCACCTATCCTTCATGACACTAAAAGGGAAAACAACACTAAAAAAGCACTATTACAGCAAAAAATTCTACCAAATCTCACAACTTGGTTGGAACTTTTCCACTCTCATGCCTTAAAAAAGTCATCAAAACATTAAAATCCACTAAAACTAGCTATAATAGGTTCATCAAACCCAAAATGCCTACATCAATTGACAAAAATTTCAAGGTAATGGTTGTTAATTTCATTATAATATTGTTGTTATAACCATCCTAGCCATTTATGAAGGTGGTCATAAA
>JARHVA010002713.1:2390000-2405958 GCA_037957365.1 Torreya grandis | reverse complement strand
ACCTATATAAAGGGTATATCCCCTTCATTATAAACTAGAGATAAAAGTTTATGAGTTATTGTAAAGAGAAAGTAAATTCTTGAAACTAACTCATTGTCTCCATTATTTTCATGCATTAGCATTTCTCAACCTTTGTTAATAATATATGATCTCACATATTTAATGGTTAAAATATGGTATTATTATTTTTAATGAATCTAGTTAGTTTGTGCTTTTAGCTAGGCTAATAAAGTTTGTTATGTAAGCATTGTTTTCATCATGCTCTGTTAGTGAATGTGTTTAAGGAAATTTATTGTAGGTAGCATTTTAAAGCATCTTTTTTAGATATGTGGATTATATTCATCATAGAATCCTCAATGCACTTATGATATTTTGGGTCTAAACACTAAGATTTCATAGTTGTTAGTTTCATTTGCATTATTATCAAAAAAATCAAAGGAGATATGTTGGTCTTTGTTATTATAAGGGAAATTTGTTTTTTTCTCTACCTTATTACCTCCTTCTAATTTTTTTTTAACATGAATCAATTTAGATTAATTCTCATTATGTATATCCATTTATTTTTTTAATAGTTTAAGTTTATATTAAAAAATACACATTAATTTACATCATAATAAATTCAGGTAGATTGTGTCACTATCATATTCCTATTGTCCCTATAGTAGGGTCTACTTATAGATTAGAAGGTGGTAACCACATAATATCTCTGGCAAAACTAAGTGAATCCCTAATGTTTTTTAGGACCTACACTATAATATGAGAAATGTTATTCTGATGTTCACATTATGTCCTTGACACAAACACACATCAATATTTTGGAAGGACATGAGGATGAATCTAAATATTCTCAACCTACTATTTCCTGTCATGCACTTTTAGGTGTTAATACTCCTCCAAATATTAAGATGGTGGATTTCCTCAAAAAATAAAATTTGAATATATTTTTTTACTTTGGAAGTACACACAAATTCATCAATAGTAATTTGGTTAATCAATTGAACTATTTCATTTACCCCAACTCCATAATTTCAAATAATAATTACATATGGGGGTATAGTTAATTTTTTTGGTAAATGCTATAGTACAAAGCTATGGGAGACTACCTATTATATTGTCTTATATTTTCAATTATCATGGATGAGGCTAACATTTTTTCTTGGATTGTAATGGCTCACCACTTTATGCACATTTAAGATGAATTTTGAGTAACTATTCATGCTCATTCATTTAGAATGAAGGATATTTGAACTGTATGATTTATTGGTTAAATCTACATAATTTGTTAGTTTTCACTAAATGATAAAGATAATAAAAAAAGGTGAAAAGTAATTATCATGTGACTATTTTCCATAGAATTTAAATCAAATAAGGAGTCTACCCTTTTTTTTTTCTTATACACCCATTTGACTTATTTGACCTCTTTTCCTTTTGAAATGTCAACTAACTCCCAAGTTCGATTTCTCTCTATGGTAAAAAAAGTATATATTATGTAGGTCCAAGTGGAATAGAACCAACAAGACTAAGTAAAAAAAATATTGAGATTATGAGGATAGTTTAGACCAAATAACGGTGTTAGAAATGCTTTAAATAAACATGCAAAAAGAAATGAAATAAGGGAGGATATAGTTATAGAAATAAAACACAAAATTTTCATATACTATATTCAACTAAAATACTATTACAACTTGTTTATAATGCATAAAATTGTACAACTACAGTTGTTTAAAAGACTCACAATAGCAGAATTTCCATTTTGCATGCTTTAAATTTTTCAAGTCAGGATTTAAATTTTCCAAGTTGGGCTTCAAATATGATGGGCATCATCAAAATTCTTAGCATCCAATTTTACAATATCAAACTTGTACAACTAAAATTATTTAAAAGTCTCACAATAGTAGAATTTCTATTTTCCATGTTAAGCTTCAAATTTTCTATGTTGGGCTTCAAAATCTAATTTTCATCATCAAAATTTTTAGCATCCAATTTTACAATAGCAAAATCTTTTGATCAACAATGATGTTATGATTGTTATCATAAATTTCTTAAAATTAAGACTTTTTCCTATGTGAAAAAATATACTTTCTAATAGAGTAATTACTAAATATAAAATATAATCCCTCAAAAGAATAAACTCACCATTAATTTCATGGAGTGGAGATTCATTGCAGCCAAAAGAACCTTACCATTATGGTAGGGTGATCTTCATGTATATTTTGATATTGATCCCCAGATATTCCATATTTAATTTAAATTTGATTGTCATTTTATTTAATATTTTGGCTTTTATAATTAGATAATAAAACTAAATTTGAAAGATGTCAAACGGTCTACAGTCTATTTATATGTTAAAAAAGGTAACATTGTCACTCATGAATGATGACATTACAGTTAATAATGAACCCTTTATTAAATTTTAAATCATATCATCATTGACACCTTAGTATAATATGAATCATTTGAATGTCACCATTTTCATCTCTATAACATTAATTTAACACAATTTTGATATTCAACATTGAAATCTTAGCAAAAAATTAATTTGTCAAATAACACCACAATAATCTCACATTAAAATGTTTAGAGAGTACTTAAACAAGGGTTTATTTCTTATAATGTGACTATTGGGTATTGTTTCCACTAATGAGGCTACTCAAATATGATTTGGACATCCAATAAGAACATAAACTATATTAATTATCCTAAGGTATTAATTATCTTAAAGTATTAATTTCTATGAACATGTAAATGATGTCAAGCAAATCTCACCATATCTAATTTAATATTATGAATTAAACATATATATTTAATTACTAATCAATGATATAATTATTTTATTTAAATTATATGTTCCTTAATCTCACCATATTCTAAGTAGAAAGAGCATTTAGAGATCAATGGTTCCCTTTTAGGTTATAAGTTGGTCTTTATTAGGTTATAAGCTAGTCTTTATTAGGTTATAAGTTGGTCCTTTTGGTTGCTCTAGATCATTATCTATAATTTTTTAAATTTTAAATTATTAAATATATTAGTTAGTAAGATTATTTGATTATAGTTATTAAAAAAATGTCAATTTGAATCATCCTAACATTCATCCTTTGGGTCTCTATTGGTTTTCCACACAAAAGAAAATAAATAATAATTAATAAAAATAAGTGATAAATAACCCTAATCTCCATCATTTCATTATTTTAACCATTTCATAATTATAATCCAAGTAAACTATCTGAATCTTAGTGATTTCATAACATAAAGTGATAAAAAATAAACAAAAGGGACAAGTCAACACAAATAAATCACACATTTTAGATAGAGTAAAAATATATTAAACACTATTAAGATTAAATACTTAAAAATAAGGATTTATAGAAATTACAGTAACAAATATGGTCAACACTTCTAACACTCTACAACTTGCTCTATTTCGATATGTCAACGCTCTACAGTGTATATGTAGAAAAAACTAGGAATATGTAAGAAAAAGAATATATTTGATCAGACATGTTTGGTAGTTTTTGTTCCTTTTTAAAAAAAACTAAATTATATGGACCCCATTTTGAAAATTATATTTTAATTTCAAAAAATTTGGGGACTCTTGCCTATTTCTTAATGCAAATGTACCTCAGGATTAGTCAAGTTAGATTGGAGGAAGTTGATATATTAAAATGTTTAAATGTTTTTCTAGAGTGGTTAGTTTTTGTCTCCTCATAAAATGAAATATTTTTGAATGGAATGTTATTTTCCTAAATTCCTTATTTGTATTCAAGTGGTAATAAACAGAAGAATTAAATTTATACTGATAAAAAGATTTAAACACTATCACAATTCTATTGCAAATATTTTAACAATTTTATACAAGTCTAAATCTCTCTGAATCTAGATAAGTTTCTGTCCTCTGACAATAAGAATAACAATAATCCCTCTACCATTTACCAAAATTAACCATACCAATGTTTTTTATACAAGTCCATCTCTAAATAAATTTTAATGACTTGGCATGCATGTTCAGAGTTGTTTATATTTTTCACTTGAATTACAATCAAATATTTTGAAACAAATTTCATACTTAATATAATTTTAACTAATTCATACACCCCTGATATTGAATTAAACAACCACAAACCATTGACAGTGGTAGTTATCTAGGTTTCATCTAAGAATTCTCGAAAGTGTAGATCTCTAACTATGGCTTGTAAATATGAGTTGTTTCATTTGACTAAGACTCAAAATAGTAACAACTACTAGATGGTTGTGTAACATTGACTAATTTATTTTTTTATTAAACATTATCTATATGCATATTATAATATAATGAACTAATACATCACATAATATAATTATCATAGTTTAATTCCATAGTGCATCCATCCAATTTATATGCTTCTCCATAAATATGAATACAATAAATTAACACAAGTATATGAATTACAACATCACGAGTTATTCAAAATTATGATAGGAAGACATTAGTTGGGCATTAAAAGTCATATTGTAGCTACTCAACACTATCATAAGAAGATATGTTGGACATATTATGAATCTAGTAATTATTTTGTCTAGTGCATTTTGTAATATAACCTAATGTGGTGCTTCCATATTCATTGTTTGATTGGTATCACATTTGTGTCCATTCAGATTAACTTTGTAAGATGGCTTGATATTAAATTTTGTATTGAATGAGGCCAATTTAGTGCCCCCATACTTTAGCTTATTTAATGCAATAAGTTTCATTTCTTGATCATGCTCAGGGTCAAACTTCATGTTTCTCATAAGCAAGAAATTTTAGTGACACAAAGTGTGGTGGCAAGGGGTGAAATGATACCTTTAATGTAAGAAGGTTATGCAAGACATATTGTGAATTGAGTGAGCCATATTTAAATGCCTTGTAGGTGTTCTTCTTAATGAGATAATTTTATTTCTCTAATTCTTTAATCATTTATAATGAGAATTATGAAAAATACCCACCTTAGTTCAAATTATTCATTGAAGTTGACATCAAGGGGGATGAGTATATATTCTCACTCTATGTACACTCAATGTTCAATGTGATTAATAGACTTAAAAGAGGATTTTCCTCTGTATTAGTCTATATCATATTTGATATTGGACCATGTTAGATGTATATTATGTTATAAGTGTTTAAATTAATTGATAGAGTCACAAATGTAAATTAATTGATAGAGTCACAAATGTAAATTCAAGAAGTGTAAATTCAAGAATCGGTGAATTTTATCTCAAAGGTTTTCAAAAGGGGCTAAAAATTGACTCAAACACCTATTAAACAAGTTAATAATGTAAATTAATTAATATAAATAAAATTGTTTATTAAGAATAATTATAATAAATAATTAAAAAAATTAATTATTTTTTTATTTAAAAACTATGTTTATTATTTATTTTTATTTATCATGTTTAAATATTTAAATATTTTTACTAAAAAATTAATGTTTAAATTATTTTTAAGTGGTTAGTTTCTACCTCCTCATAAAATAAAACATTTTTAAATGGAATGTTATTTTACTAAATTCCTTATTCGTATTCAAGTCATGATAAATATCTAAGAATTAAATCTATAATGATAAAAATATTTAAATACTGTCACAATTTCACTGCAAATATTCTGACTATTTTCTACATGTCTAAATCTCTCTAAATCTAGATAAGGTTCTATCTTCCAATCATATAAATAATAATAATACCTATGCTATTTACGAAAATGAACCATGCTAATTTTTGTAAACAAGTCCATCTCTAAATTAATGTTTAGAAAAACACATTTCATACTTAATATAATGTTGACTACTTCATGTGTCCATGTTATTGAATTAAATAATCACAAACTATTGATAGTGGTAGTTATCTATATTTCATCCAAGAATTCCTAAAAATGTAGATCTCTAACTATGGATTGTAAATATGAGTTGTTTGATTTGACTAATTAATATTTTTAGCAATAACTTCCACATGGTTGTGTAGCATTGACTAATTGATATTTTTAGAAAACCTCATCCATATGTATGTTATAATACAATGAACCAATAAACCACATAATATAATTATCATAGTGTCATTCCATGGTACATCTATCTAATTTCTATGCCTCTCCATAAATGTGAATACAAGAAATTAAAACACCCTTATGTATATGAAGTACAATATCACTAGTTATTCAAAATTATGATAGGAAGCCATTAGTTGGGCATTAAAAATATTACTATAGATGATCAATAATACCAAAATAAGATATTTTGGACATAATATGAATCTAGTGATTTTTTAATGTGGTTCATTATGTAATACAACTCGGTGTGGCACCACCATGTTCATTATTTGATTGGTATCACATTTTGATTCATTTGGATTAACAATGTAAGATGGCTTGACCTTAAATTTTGTATTGGATGAGGCCAATGTAGTGGCCTCATAATTTATCTTTTTAAATTCAAGGAGTTTCATTTCTCAGTCATGTGCAGGGTCACCTTTCATATTTCTCATAAGTAGGAAATTTTAGTGCCACAAAGTGTGGTGGCAAGGGGTGAAATGATACCTCTAATGCAAGCGGGTTATGTAAGACATTTTGAATCAATAAAGGCATATTTGGATGCCTTTTAGCTATTTTTATTAACGAGAGAATTTTTTCCTCCAATGCTTTAATAATTTGTAATGAGGATTGTGACAAAGGCCCACCTTGGTTCAAATAATTCATTGAAGTTAACATTAAGGGAGATGAATAAATATTCTCACACGATGTAAGCTCAATGTTTGATGTGATTAATGGAATTGAAAGAGGAATGTTCTTTGTATTGGTCTCTATCTTATTTGATATCTAACCATGTCAGATATCTATTGTGTTATGTGTTTAAATTAACTAATAGAGTCACAAGTGTAAATTCAAGAAAGATGACTCACTATCACAAGTATTTAAATTGGTGAATTTTATCTCAAAGATATTATAGGGGGACTAAAAATTAAGGATTCAAATCCCTACTAGATAATTTAATCATGTAAATTAAAAAATATAAATAAACTTATTTAAGAATAATTATAATAAATGATAAAAAATTATAATTATTTTTATATTTAAAAACTATGTTTATTATTTATTTTTATTTATCATGTTTAAATCTTTAAATATTTTTACTTAATAATTTATTTTTAAATTTTTATTCAAAGTGGTTAGTTTTTTCCTCCTCATAAAATGAAACATTTTTGAAAGGAATGTTATTTTACTAAATTCCTTATTCATATTAAAGTGGTGATAAATAGAAGTAGTAAATCCATACCAATAAAAATATTTAAACATTGTCACAATTCCATTGAAATATTTTGATTATTTTATACAAGCCTAAATCTCTCTGAATCTAGATAAGGTTCTATCCTCCAACCATAAGAATAAAAAGAATCCTTTTGCCATTTACCAAAATGAATCATGCCAATTTTTATATACAAGTCCACCTCTAAATCAATTTTAATGACTTGGCATGTATGTTTAGAGTTGCTTATATATTCCACTTGAACTACAATCAAATGTTCAAAAACACATTTCATACTTAATATAATTTTGAATACTTCATGTGTCTTTGATATTGAATTAAGCAACCACAAATCATTGATAGTGGTAGTTATCTAGGTTTCATCCAATAATTCCTGAAAGTGTAAATCTCTAACTATGGCTTATAAATATGAGTTGTTTTGTTTGACTAAAATAAAAAATAGAAACAACTGATAGATAGTTGTGTAGCATTGACTAATTAACTTTTTTAGTAAACCTCATCCATATACATATTATAATATAATTCATTAATACATCACATTATATAATTATCATATTGTCACTCCATGGTGCATTTATCCAATTTCCATGCCTCTCCATAAATGTGAATAAAATAAATTAACACACTTTTATGTATATGAAGTACAACATCACTAGTTATTTAAAATTATGATAGGTAGCTATTAATTGGGTACTAAAAATCTCATTGTAAATTCTCAATACTGCCACAAGAAGTTATGATGGACATATTGTGAATCTAGAAAATTTTTTGCATGGTGCATTATGCAATATAACTCAATGTGGCATTGTCATGTTTATTGTTTGATTGGTATCAGATTTTGTTTCAATCAGATTATCTTTGTAAGATGGATTGATCTTAAATTTTTTATTGGATGATGCCAATCTAGTGGTCCCATACTTTAGCTTTTTTAATGTAATAAGTTTCATTTCTTGATCATGCTCAAGGCCACCCTTCATATTTCTCATAATTAGGAAATTTTACTGCCAAAAAGTGTGGTGACAAAGGTTGAAATGATGCTTCTAATGTAAGAGGGTTATGTAAGACATATTATAAATCAAGAAGGCCATATTTGGTTACCTTTTAAGTGTTCTTCTTAATGAGAGAATTTTTTTATTCCAATGCTTTAATCATTTATAATGAGGATTGTGAAAAAGTCCCTCTTTCGTTCAAAGTATTCATTGAAGTTGACATCAAGAGGGATGAATATATATTACCACTCAAGGTATGCTCAATGTTTGATGTGATTAATGTAATTGAAAGAGGAATTTCTTCTGTTTTGATCTTTATTATATTTGATATCTAACCATGTTTGATGTCTATTGTGTTATAATTATTTAAATTAACTGAAAACATCACAAATGTAAATTTGATAAAGGTGACTCCCTATCATAGGTATTTGAATTGGTGAATTTTATCTCAAAGGTATTCCAAGAGGACTAAAAATTAAGGAGTCAAATTACTATTAAGAAATTTAATCATATAAATTAATGAATATTAATAAACTTGTTTAATAATAATAATAATTATAATAAATGATAAAATATTGAAATTATTTTTATATTTAAAAACTATGTTTATTATTATTTTTTATTTATAATATTTAAATATTTTTACTAAATAATTTATATTAAAAAAATTTCAGAGTGCTTAGTTTGTGCCTCATAAAATATACATTTTTGAATGGAATGTTATTTTACTAAATTCTTTATTCATATTCAAATGTTGATAAATAGAAGAAGTAAATCCATATTGATAACTAAATTTAAACACTATTATAATTCCATTGAAAATATTTTGACTATTTCCTAAAAGTCTAAATCTTTCTAAATCTAGATAAGGTTTTATCCTCTAACCATAAGAATAACAAGAATCCCTCTGTCATTTACCAAAATGAACCATGCCAATTTTTATACACAAGTCCACCTATAAATCAATTGTAATGGATTTGCATGCATGTTCTGAGTTGTTTTTTTATTCCACTTGAACTACAATCAAATGTTCAGAAACACATTTCACACTTAATATAATTTGGACTACTTCATGGGTCCTTGATATTGAATTAAATAACCACAAACTATTGACGGTGGTAGTTATTTAGGTTTTATCCAAGAATTCATGAAAGTGTTTATCTCTAATTATGTCTTTTAAATATGAGTTGTTTTGTTTGACTTAGACTCAAAATAGAAACAACCGCTAAATAGTTATGTATCATCAAGTAATTATTTTTTTAGTAAACCTCATCCATATGCATATTATAATACATTGAACTAATACATCACATAATATAATTATCATAGTGTCACTCTATGGTGCATCCATCCAATTTCCATGTCTCTCCATAAATTTGAATATAATAAATTAACACACCTTTATGTATATGAAGTATAACATCCCTAGTTATTTAAAATTATGATAGGAAACCATTAGTTGCATACTAAAAATCTTATTCTAGCTTCTCAATACTAATATAGTAAATATTGTGGATATATTTTGAATCTAGTAATTTTTTTGTGTGGTGAATTCTATAATATAGTTTGATGTGACATTGCCATGTTCATTATCTAATTAATAGCACATTTTGGTTCATTTGGATTAACTTTGTAATATGGCTTGATCTTAAATTTTGTATTAGATGAGGTCAATGTAGTGGCCCCATACATTAGCTTATTAAATGCGAGGAGCTTCATTTCTCAATCATGTTCAAGGTCATCCTTCATGCTTCTTATAATTAGGAAATTCTAGTGCCACAAAGTGCGGTGACAAGGGTAGAAATGATACCTCTAATCCAAGAGAGTTATGCAACACATATTGTGAATCAAGTGGTCCATATTTGGATGCCTTTTACATGTTCTTCTCAATGAGATATTTTTTCCTCCAATGCTTTAATCATTTATAATGAGGATTTTGAAAAACCCCCACCTTGGTTGAAAGTATTCATTGAAATTGACATCAAAGGGGATGAATATATGTTCCCACCCTATGTACGCTCAATGTTTGATGTGATTAATGGAATTGAAAGAGGATGTCTTATGTATTGGTCTTTAACATATTTAATAGCTAACCATGTCAAATGTCTATTGTGTTATAAGTATTTAAATTAACTGATAACACAAGTGCAAATTAAAGAAAGGCAACTCTCTATCATAGGTATTTGAATTGGTGAATTTTATCTCAAAGTTATTTTAGGGGGCCTAAAAATTGAGCCAAATCCCTATTGACAATTTAATCATGTAAATTAATAAATATAAATAAACTTGTGTAATAAGAATAATTATAATAAATGATAATTTTTTAAAATTATTTTTGTATTTAGAAACTATGTTTATTATTTATTTTTTTATATCCTATTTAAATATATGTTTAAATAATTTATGTTTAAATGTTTTTCTAGAGTGGTTAATTTTTGTCTCATAAAAAGAATTTTTTTTGAATCGAATGTTATTTTAATAAATTGCTTATTCGTATTCAAGTGGTGATAAATAGAAGAAGTAAATCCATACTGATAAAAAGATTTAAACACTCATAATTTCAATGCAAATATTTTAACTATTTTCTACCAGTTTAAATCTCTCTAAATCTAGATAAGATTCTATCTTGAAACCATAAGAATAACAAGAATCCCTCTGTCATTTACCAAAATGAACCATGATATTTCTATATACAAGCCCATCTCTAAATCAATTTTAATTACATGGCATGTATGTTTAGAGTTGTTCAAATATTTCACTTGAAATACAATAAAATATTCAAAAATGCATTTCATACTTAATATAATTTTGACTACTTCATGTGTCCCTGATATTGAATTAAATAACCACAAATTGTTGACAGTGGTAGTTACTTAGGTTTCATCCAAGAATTCCTAAAAGTGTTTATCTTTAATTATGGCTTGTAAATATGAGTTATTTTGTTTGACTAAGACTCAAAATACAAACAATTGCTAGATGGTTATGTAGCATCAACTAATTATTTTTTTAGTAAACCTCATCCATATGCATATTATAATATAATGAACTAATACATCACATAATATAATTATCATAGTGTCACTTCATGGTGCATCCATCTAATTTACATGCCTCTCCATAAATTTAAATACAAGAAATTAACACACCTTTATGTATATGAAGTACAACATCACTAATTACTTAAAATTACGATAGGAAACCATTAGTTGGGTATTGAAAATCTTATTGTAGCTTCTCAATACTACTATAGTCTAGTAATTTTTTTGTTTGGTGAATTATGTAATATAGATTGATGTGGTACTGTCATGTTCATTGTCTGATTAATATCACATTTTGTTTCATTTGGATTAACTTTGTAAGATGGCTTGGTCTTAAATTTTGTATTAAACAAGGTCAATGTAGTGGCCCTATAATTTAGCTTGTTTAATGCAAGGAATTTCATTTCCCAATCATGTTCATAGTCATCCTTCATGATTCTTATAAGTAGGAAATTCTAGTGCCACAAAGTGTGGTGACAAGGGTTGAAATGATACCTCTAATGCAAGAGGGTTATGGAAGACATATTGTAAATCAAGTGGGCCATATTTGGATGCCTTTTAGGTGTTCTTCTCAATGAGATATTTTTTCCTCCAATGCTTTAATCATTTATAATGAGGACTATGAAAACCCCCCACCTTGGTTGAAAGTATTCATTGAAATTGACATCAAAGGGGATGAATATATGTTCCCACTCTATGTACACTCAATGTTTGATGTGATTAATGGAATTGAAAGAGGATTTCCTATGTATCAGTATTTAACATATTTAATAGCTAATCATGTGAAATGTATATTGTGTTATAAGTATTTAAATTAACTGATAACACAAGTGTAAATTAAAGAAAGTTATCTCTCTATCACAGGTTTTGTATTGGTGAATTTTATCTCAAAGGTAATTTAGGGGCCCTAAAAATTGAGTCAAATCCCCATTAGACAATTTAATCATGTAAATTAATAACAATAAATAAACTTGTTTAATAAGAATAATTACAATAAATGATAAAAAATTAATTATTTTTATATTTAAAAACTATGTTTATTATTTATTTTTATTTATCATGTTTAAATATTTAAATATTTTTACTAAATAATTTATGTTTAAATGTTTTTCAAAGTGGTTGATTTTTGTCTCCTCATAAAATGAAACATTTTTTAATCGATTGTTATTTTACTAAATTGCTTATTCATATTCAAGTGGTGATAAATAGAAGAAGTAAATCCATACAGATAAAAATATTTAAACACTATCACAATTTCATTGCAAATATTTTAACTACTTTCTACAAGTCTAAATATATCTAAATATAGATAAGATTCTATCTTCCAACCATAGGAATAACAAGAATCCCTTTACCATTTAACAAAATAAACCATGATAATTTTTATATACAAGTCCAACTCTAAATCAATTTTAATGACATGGCATGTATGTTTAGAGTTGTTTATATATTCCACTTGAACTAAAATCAAATGTTTAGAAATACATTTCATACTTGATTATAATTTTTTATACTTCATCTGCCCCTAATAATAAATTGAACAACCACAAACCATTGATAGTGTTAGTTATCTAGGTTTCATTCGAGAATTCCTAAAAGTGTAAATCTCTATATATGACTTGTAAATATGTGTTATTTCATTTGATTAAGACTCAAAATAGCAATATTTTTTAGACAGTTGTGTAGCATTGACTAATTAATTTTTTTAATAAACCTCATCGATATGAATATTATATTAAAATGAACTAGTAAATCACATAATATAATTATCATAGTGTCACTCCATGGTGCATCCATCCAATTTCCACACCTCTCCATAAATGAGAATACAAAAAATTAACACACTTTATGTATATGAAGTACAACATCAGTAGTTATTTAAAATTATGATAGAAAGTCATTAGTTGGGCATTGAAAATTATTGTAGATACTCAATACTACCACAAGAAGATACAATGGACATATTTTGAATTTAGTAATTTTTATGCATGATGCATTATGTAATAAGTTTGATGTGGCACTGCCATGTTTATTATTTTATTTGTATCACATTTTGTTTCATTTATATTAACTTTGTAATATGGTTTCATCTTAATTTTTGTATTGGTTGAGGCCAATTTAGTGGCCCCATAGTTTAGCTTGTTTAATGAAAGAGTTTCATTTCTCAATCATGTTTAGGGTCACCCTTCATGTTTTTCATAAGTAAGAAATACCATTTCCACCAAGTGTGGTGACAAGGGTTGAAATTATACCTCTAATGTAGGAGGGTTATATAAGACATATTGTGAATCAAGTGGGCCATATTTGGATGCCTTTTAGGTGTTATTATCAATGAGATATTTTTTTCCTCCAATGCTTTAATCATTTCTAATGATAATTGCGAAAAACCCCCACCTTGGTTTAAAGTATTCATTAAAGTTGGCATCAAAGGGGATGAATATATGTTCCCACTTGATGTATGCTCAATTTTTGATGTGTTTAATGGACTTGAAAGAGGATGTCCTCCATATTGTTCTTTATCATATTTAATATATAACCATATCAGATGTCTATTGTGTTATAAGTGTTTAAATTAACTAATAACACAAGTGTAAATTCAAGAAAGGTGACTCTCTATCACATGTATTTGAATTGGTGAATTTTATCTCAAAGTTATTCTAGGGGGCCTAAAAATTGAGTCAAATCCCTATTAAACAATTTAATCATGTAAATTAATAAATATAAATAAAATTATTTAATAAAAATAATTTTTTTAATGTTTAAAAACTATATTTATTATTTATTTTTATTTATCGTGTTTAAATCTTTAAATATTTTTACTAAATAATTTATGTTTAATTTTTTTCTAGAGTGGTTAGTTTTTGTCTCATAAAATGAAACATTTTTGAATGGAATGTTATTTTACTAAATTGCTTATTCATATTCAAGTGGTGATACATAGAAGTAAATCCATACTGATAAAAAGATTTAAACACTATCACAATTTCATTGTAAATATTTTAACTATTTTTGATAATTCTAAAAATCTCTAAATCTAGATAAGATAATTTTAAAGTAGGTTGTTGATATCTTCACCAAACCTTTCACTAAGAGCAAGTACATTCATCTATGATCTCTTCTTGGGGTGTGGTCCAATTCAATAGCTTAATAATCTTTAGGAGGGGCTTCTAACCTCCTCTCTTCATTTTTTTGTCTCTTTTTTAGGGGGATTTTTTTCCACAGGGTTTTCTCCTTTTCTCTACTTTATGAGAGATTGCATTGTACATGGGTACCTCATCAAGCCTTATTTTTGGGACCCATTCTTTTGCATTTTTATATATCATCACCTGCCTAAATTGTGGTATGGGGGATGTTGGTGTATGCATTTTTACCATATTTTTTGGCTACACAGATGCATATTGCTTGTTTAGGGGCTTTAGTGTCATGTTGGTTATTTGGAAAGTTTAATATCACATTCACTAGAATGGGTTATATCTTTCCTCCTACAACCTATTTATGTACTTGTTCCATTTCATATTCTAATGCAATATTGTGTGGATTATTCTTGGCTCATTTTTCTCTTATTCATTCTTGTAGTTGCATATATGTGTTTACTCAGTATTGTCTTGTGAAATATGCATCTCATATAGCATATCAAATTGATGAATTCACTTGGTTTAGTATTCCTAGAGCTGATTTTGATAGTTGAGATAGAACAAATTATACATAGTTTTAGATACTACACTCAAAGGTGAATTTGTGTTCTATTCTTTCTTGTTGATTCTAATCAATTGTGACATCCATTATGTTACAATAAAGAAGTTAACGAGAAGTCCTCATTTTGTATACGACCTTAGTTTAGACATTGCCCTCAAATCATTAGGGATTGAATGATAGTTTTAGATAGAGCATCAACCATTCGGGAAGGTATTCCCATAGTTCTAGGATAGCCATCCCCTACCTGTGAATAACCAAAGGTGGAATCCTATTGAGTGATCAATTCTTTACTGAATAAAGATGCAAAGAAGGGGAATACATAGGTAATTTTATGAAAATTTTGTGTATTTTCCATGTCTTATTTAACATTCTTATCACATATGTAAAATGTTTAATATTTTAAACTTTGCAACTAGTTTTTGATTTGTTATGTCATGTTTACTACTAAAGGAGGAGGGGATGGAGCAAATCGAAGGTGAGTGTTCATGAAGCACCCAATTACTATGTCTCATGAGATGTATGAGAACCTTTGGCTTCCCTTAATGTTTCATCACTCTCCATGTTCAAAAATGCTTATTTATTCCCTCTTACAATAGTCAACATTAAAATACTTTTGGCACACCATCTATTTTTCTATGTTGTTTTTTGGTGTTCTAGTTCGATGGGGTGGAGTGGAGCCATGTGGATGTGGTTGATAGTCACTTGCATAATGTCTTATCCCTAAAAATGTGCATATTTTACTTTATATTTATTTCATCATGCTCATACATGTTTGTTGTTTCATATATGTTTGGAGTGACATATATATGTCAGCCTTTGTGGCAAGAGGAGGAAGAGTTGGGTAACCTTGATGATAATATTATTGAAGATGTTAACAATGATGGTGATGGTTGTTATCTCTTAGATGCTTCATAATTTGAAATAGAGGATGAACTCAATGCTCTAAGAACATTTTTATTATCTC
>JARHVA010002713.1:2325000-2387500 GCA_037957365.1 Torreya grandis | reverse complement strand
TCTAATACATTTCTATTTAAATTCATTGCCTGAAACCCAAACCCAAAATCACATTATAAAAAATTAGTGTTTTTTTTCTTTATTTTTTTTAAATAATTTTCTTTTTTAGAATAAAAATGCTTAGACTGTTTTTGATGTAGGGTATTCTCATATAATAATTTTTTTATAAATATTAATGTATTATTTCTCTTTTTTTTAATATATAAATTTAATTTTGAAAAAATTTGTGAAAACAAAAACATAAAATAATTTGATAATCTAATCTTTCAAATTCCAAAGAAGTTATGTTTTAAAATTACATCTTTAAAAAAAAGAAAAGAATAATTATATTTTGCTTAAATGAATGTATAAATTTATAACATTGAATAGATTTTTATTTGTAAAATAAATATTTTATGTCCCTAAGGAATTGTATTAATGTCATGAAAATAATTAAAAAAAAATTCAATCAAGAAACACAATTGACAAAAACAATTTGAAACCAACCTTTAAAATAACACACAAATCCTAGTCTAAAAATATCATCCAAAATACTTTGGAATACCTTCGTATATACAAAATAAATCCATTTTAAAATACATACTTCTTCAACCAAATGTTCAGTACTTTTGCAAATAAATACATTATACAAAATTAGAGCATATTCAACTAAGTCCACACTAAATCAAATGCTGACCTTGTTACTATGAGATATTATCACCACGATATATAAATCATTCCATTTAAAAAATATTTTCTTCATTTAATCATATTCCACTCATTATATCTGACCTCCAAGGAAGGAGGCTTTTGATTAAGCCAACTATGAGGTCCACTGTCCACTACTGATGAAGCATTGGGTGTTCCAACAACTTCTTTAGAAGGGGATATAAGAACCTGAGAAGATGATTTCAAGGAATAATTACCATTCAAGGAAGAGGCTTATTCCCTATTCAAAACCAATTGTAGGTGTATTTTACAAAATTGAGGAAGCCTTTAGAATTAAAATATAATATTTAAGAACCGAGCCAAGAATAACCTGAAGATAGCCATGGGAGAAATATGATCCATCATCATTGGAGAGCTATATCATGTAGAAGAAGAGTAGTAATTTTAATCATAATCTTTAGATTTTTCTAATTATTTAACCATAAATTATATCATATCTTGATCTATATAATTAACCAATAAAAAATGTTGGTGAAAAGTATTTTTCCCTTTTAACAATGCAATGTACATAACTTTATTTTCAAAATTAAAAGCTTTCTTCTTTTGGAGATAATCAGTGACGTGACTTATATAAAAATTATATCTATATCTAAGTGTGACCCATCAAAATGGTTAACCCCCATGTATGATCATCAATATTAAACACCATTTTTTTTGGCAATCCATTGAATAAGTCCATTTCTACACATATTTGAGAAAATGCCAATTAAGTGTAGTATATAGTTTCTCTAAAGGATAGAAACACATTTTCCTAGTTTATTCCCAATTTCTTTAAGGTAATGCATCCCCAAAAAATTAAGGATAAAGATTTGAAATTATTACCCATAATGAGGCCATTGAAATAATTATGGGTTAAGGAGTCAAAATTAAGGAACCAAGGATTTAGAAAGGAATAGATACAACCTAAGGTCAAGAAACTAAATTTAAAATCATTTTTATATCCATCTTCGATTCACAAATAATAATTATATATATTTTTTTTCAAAATATCATTGATCATGAATATATGCATCAAGATCAATTCGAGATGACTAAAACTTATAAAACCTACAAGTGATCTTGAAGGAGAAAGATAAAGAATTATAGGAACTGTAGGAAGAGAAGAGTTACAATCAATATCAAAATGAAAAATCAATCCACAAGGTAAAGAGCCTTGGGTCCTCACCAAGAGAAGAGATATAGAACCTTGCACAATGTTAAAAATAGTGGAAATATATCCTTGGTAAGATATCTTGAGAAAAATATGAATGTAAATGGATGATTAAGGAAATGGAAAAGGAGGAGGGGGAAAGGAAAATGTAGACACTATTTCTAAATTATATAATACCTCTATCTTGTAGACATGGAAAATACATATCATAGATGTACCTTTAGCTTCTATACCTTTCTCATTGCTAAAAATCTTTCATACACTATCTCTTTATGTTTATTGCTTATCTCTTAGTCTGACCCATGTTATTATTATGACTTAGACCATCTATGTTGCTTAGAATGTTATAAAATTGTTTATCATTGTAGAATTAGATTATAAATATTGTTAGTCAAACATTATTCATGTAAACATAAAGAATGCATAAAGAACTTGAAAAATTAGGTCAACCTATTCCAATGAGGTTTACAATGACAATGAAGAAAAATTAAAAGAAACCACATACCTATTACCTTCTCAAGTGACTCCATAATCCAAGAGCGGTTCCAAGCTTGTTTTTCCTCTTGATCTAGTGTTCTTATCTTTATCAACAATGGATGCCAAGCTCCTCCATCATCTCAAGATCACTATGCATAACCTAGAATCATCATAAGAAATATAATCTATGCCTATCAATTGAAGCTTGCAAATAAAACATAATGAACAACACAAAGATTGAGCACTACTTACATAGTCTTTAAGGACCTCAAGTCAATGTACTTCAAACAATGCGGTAAATGGATCATAATGGTATAAAATACCTATAATGAAAATAGTCTATAGGGTTTCCCCCAAGAGACAAGGCATGGTAATGAAAAATGGTAAATGGAAAATGGGTTATGCTACTCCTATTGATATGGAGATGCACATCCTAGTAAACATGTGAGATAATAAAAATGATCAGTTATAAAAATTGTTATCCAACACCCTTCTAAAATTACTATTTTCTTAAGAACTTGCTATAAATATGGATCTTAATAATGTATTCATGATCTCCCTTGGCCATTTATTTTGCTTCCTTCAAGCACCAAAATAGGATATATTTGTAGTGTCTGTAAAGGAAAGTACTACCAAGGATGGTAGGTAATGTTAGGCACAAGATAAATGATATAAGTGGGTAATGAATAGGTGGATGATAATGGAATGTATAATGAATGGGAAACAAATGAAGATTGGGACTTTTAGTCACATGTAATATTATTGATTCTAGATTTGACATAATTTTGGTTGTGGTAGGGCCAAAGACCTTTGAATATGCTCTTGGTATGACCACTAAATTTTTATATTATTTCATCCTGATAGTAGTTACCATCTAGTTATGTTATATATTGGAAGCTATGATGTCTTCAGTAAGAAGTTAAGAAATTTTGTGCTCAATTTTAAGTGCCTCAATGAGGTTTTCACCAATGAATTTGTCCTAATTATCCCATAGTGCCCCTGATAAGGTTTCACGAAGAGATGTTAACATTTAAATTTCACTATCTTTTAGTGCCTTCAAAATTTTTTCACTAAAATATGTTGATTTCACTAAAAATGGTAACATTCACACATTGTGAAGCTTGCTCACTCACACAAGCTGAAGGGTAATAACCTAGAATGGCAACCTTCAAGTGTAATGCACAAATCAAAAGAGGATATCCCAAAATAGTAACATTTGAGTGTGCCATGTAGATTGAAGGGGAAGGATGTGGATGACACACAAAAATCAACATGGATTGGATTGGTTTTTAACAAATAGGCTCAAAGAGGGTGACATCCTCAAACAAAATGGAGTGTTCATGTTCACCATAAAAATGCTTTACCTCACAACTAAGGCCACAAGAGACCCCATTATGAGTGTACTGTAACGTCATGTCTAGAAAGGTTTATTCTCTATATTTGCCAAGATTTTATACTATTTTATGCAAACATTTAATCAAGGTATGGATTTTGATATTTATTCTAAATAAAGGACTAAGGCACCAAAGAGACTATAAAAGGAGGGTGGTGTGGAACCACACAAAATTAGAAGAATAATGTTCACAAATTTACTCAACTTTGGGTAAAGTTGAAATTATATTAATTAAAAGAGGGTATGATAACTCAAAAATTCAAGTTGAAAATTAGTAAATTGAAGCTTAAATTTTTGTGATACATTAATACCATAAAAGCTACTCCAACTTTGATGATTTGATACTAGAAAACTAGAATAAAATCTTCGGATTAGGAAAGAGATAATATGAACCAAGAAATGTATGATGTGAAAACATGCAAGAATTCCTATGTATAAAAATAGAACCAAATGGGCAGCATAATGCCACCACATGGTAATAAGAAGTGTAGTATAAAATATGTCCAAGGACTCAAAGCGTGAGTGATACACAATATGACTTTAGTCCACCAATGATGAGAATGATAATGAGTCTATAAATAGCCTTCAATCCAAATTAGAAATTAAACCCAAGTCCCCTCAAGTCAAGTGAAAATGGTGAACCCAATTTAACATATCAACCTTATAAACCTAGAAAAGTGTAATTTCAAACTTGAACTATCAATGAAGGACTTAAGAAAATTTGGGAATTGAATTATACTCAAATGGGTAGCATAATTTTACCAATTAGATGATATGACATAATGTTTAAGATGATAAATTTGAGCAAGAAAAATATTTATTTTCACCTGAACAACTTAACACCTCCTTATTCAAGAAATTGTAGACAATGTGTTTGGTTATTGATGTGTGTTTACAAGAAATTTTTGACTCAAGTCAATGACCAAATAAGCTAAAATGACTAAAACAAACCAATTCAACTAAGTAATCATATTAAAGCCCTAAAACTGACAAGGTTACATGATATTATTTAATTTCATCTTTATACATGCACTTGAGAGGAAATTAAGTGTTCAACCAAAATAAAGTGTGTTATATAGTAGGGTATTTTACTCCTCCTTTATTTTAAGTAACAATACAATGACATGAACCTTGGGGCACAAATTACATCAATAATATTTCCATGACAAGTGGGGTTTGTCTAAAACTCTATAAATTATGACCATCTAGATTGATCCCATGTGTATAAACTCATGTTTGCACATAAGATAAGCAACGTGTCAATTAGATCCATGTCAAATGGCTTGTTGTGAAAAGGTCGTATCTTTTTTATAACCAATACATCCGTCACTTGCTCAGTTGAGTGTGATGTCCTAAATAATCATATATTCTAAGTTGGCTTGACACTAATGAAGATGGTTTAAGCACTCAAACCACCATCCTAATGGGGTAGTCCCAATTTATCTACCCCCTCCATATAGAGGATTTGAGCATAATATTGGGAGATGAATTGCTGGGTTAAAGCTTCCCTAAAGAACTCATGGGAGGTAATGATATCCCTCTCCTAAGCCAAAATGCATGAAATAAAATCCAAGTACAAATACTTTATAGTCTATTTTTAGATCACCCAAACTATGTAGATTTTTGGGAGAGCCTAGACAACTTCCTTTTTATGCTTTGGACAAAGACATAATATGCAATAAAAATGGTGATTTTTATCATCCAAGTTCCTTATAGGGGATGGGGGAGAGCATACACACACAAATTCCTTTTTACTCAAATAATTTAACAAAATAAATGATAGATGACTTACACAAAACAAAACTTTGAAGTGAGTTTTGTTTTAAGCACTGAATTGAAGTGTTTGGATATGTTCTTTGGCCCCTTAGCCTTAAGTTGCAAAAAAGTTTGAGAAATAATCATAAAAAATTCAATATAAACATGAAATTTGCCCTTTTAATCACCAAAGGAAAGTTTCTAGTTCTTTTTAAGAACCAAAAAGAGGTTAAAAAGACTTAATGAAGTGAAAATTGATCACTTTCCTTGCTAGTCCTACATAAAAAGCTAGATAGTCTTGTTTAGCTTTGAAGCACTTTTTTATTTGAGACAAGTAACTTTAGAAAACATGCTCTTGGGTCTACATTTTTTTGAAAACACAAAGGCCAACATCGATCACTATTGACAAGTGTTGATTCTTGTAAGACCATTGCTAGTCGAAACCCAACCATCACTAGTTGAAAACAACTACCAACAATCACATGTGAACTTGAAGGTAAAAATGTTATCCTTGAAAATATTTATTATGATAAAACCTCCAAAATTTAATCTTATGGATCAAAACTATCTTCAGAATAGAGACTTACAAAATTCAAATTGATAGAAACAAACTTGAATAAAATCTTAAAATGTAAATTTTTGGTCATATTTCCCCTACAACCCAACCGATCGTGTTTGGACCTAACCATCATCGATCATTGAAAACCATCACCGGTCACTATGTAACCTATGTATTAAAAATGAGCTAAAAATGATGTGGTTGCACAAAATACATTAGAAACATGGGAAAATGAGCTAAAAATGATGTTTAAGTACTTTTTAATGACTAAAATGAAAATGTAAAATTTTCACAATGTCTTCCTTGCTTGAATGGACTCCACTATCCCACCAGGTGTGGCAAGATGTAGGATTGGATTACAAATATTTTTAGTCAAACATTAGTCATGTAAACACAAAGAATTCATTAAATACTTAACAACTAGGCCAACCTATTCCAATAGGGTTTGCAAATGATAATGCAGAACAATTGAAAGAAAGCAAATACCTATTATCTTCCCCATGTGACTCCACCATCCAAGAGTAGTTTCATGTATGTTTTTGCCCTTGATTTGGTGTTCTTGTCTTTTTCAATAATGGATTCCAAGCTCCTACATTATCTCAAGATCACTAAGCATAACCTAGGTTCATGATAAGAAATTTAATCTATGCCTATTAATTGAAGCTTGAAAATAAAACACAATGATCAACACAAATAAACATTATGGAGATAATTCTACATTATAAATTCATAATATTTTAACTTTAAGAAGATGTTTTATGCCCTAAAAAAGATGTGTTATACCCTTTTATTTATATATTTTCCTAATGGTTTAAGATTAACCATAACCACCCATATCAAAATTGAGAAGTGTGGCCATGAAATAATCTAATATTTACAATTAAATCCATAAAAATATTTATAATGATTTGGGAGGAAGGGGCATTAATTAGGCATGGGTGCCCATAAACCTAATATTTGTTGCATTTATGGATTGAGGATGCCACCCCAAAGATCATGTCACTAGGTGATACAGATATTAAGAATAAATTTCCAATAATGAAATAATTAATAACCTCCATGGAAAATACACTTAATCTCTTGATTTGAATTAATTAAATTAAATAAGATTAATCAATTTTAGTGCAATTATTTAGAAATTGGTGCTCAATTAATATAAATGGCCAAAAATTCATATTATTAGGAAATAATTTAAGTAAAGAAGAATTATAACGCGATGTTAGATGCATACAGACCATTATCCCATTTAGTATGTTGTCGACACAAAATAACAAAGGTACGTGATGTGTACTAACGAATTTAAGAAACTAGTGATCGAGAGCAAAAAAAAGATGAAATCATCATTTTGACTCAAAATAAATTTATCATAGTTAGGAATCACATAAAATGCATTACCCAATTTAGAAATACATTAGCCTAAATCGACACTTGTATATGATAAGCTCGAACCATTTATCACACTTTTAGTAATTTTGGTCTAAATTGTGCATTTAAGTGTAATTCGAGTAATATTGATAATTTTAACACAAATAGTGTTAGGAATTAGATTATATAATCATATATCTTTGGATGTTTTGGTTCTATGCCTATTTTCTAGCTACTCAAACACTTGCATCCTAGTAAGACACCTACAACAATGTAAGTGTCCTACCCTGACATAAGTGTTTAGTGCCATAAATTCATTCAATTTACAAATGTAACGTATGCATATGGTCAAGCTAAGTGCTTTAAGGCAATATTGTCTCCAAAGGGATTGGTATAAATATAGGATCAATCCTCATTGATTTTTCACCTAAAAACTTCTTACCTACTCACAGGGAAACTTACAAAATGCATTCAATCAAGCACTCAAGTGAGCAAAGCTTCCCTATTTATATATCAGTCAAATGGATAACACATCTACAGATCTGATTTACTAAAAGATCATTCCATGAGCCATATTTATTAATTTATAGTCTAGGTCACTATTTGTACTTGCTTATCACACAGTACATGATACACACACAAATCAAAACATAGGGGAGAAGTAAATAATTTTTAGGCCCACTTCATATTATTAGATATGTAGGTAGTACTCATTGACATAGGGGTATTTGGAGTAGATCAACAACATTTGCACACTAACCCATTTTTCCATAATAAATATAAAGATGAAGAACTAGGGGTTTTCAATTTTAAATGGAGTGATAGTCCATGACCAAGACTTGAATTCACTAGAATGAATGTGATATAGAACTTAGAAGTATCCATGTGGTAACATCTAGATCCACTGGTATATTGTATTGGACACTTACATCCAAGTCAGACATAAGAGTCAATGTAATTGTCTTAGGTTAACATAAGTATTTATAGATATACATGTACAATTACCAAAATTAGGGGACTGATTCATAATTTATATCCAATCTAATTTCTTTCCATTCTATATCTAGATTTGTATTAGCATCATAACTAAGTATCTTGTTTTCATTATCATTGCAATATATAGTGTAGTACTAATTTTCAATTTTAGCATATCTCAACACAGTAAATTTAATATATGTCTATCTAAGTTTTGAAATTAACTAGTCTAATTTAGAGATAGTCTAACATCCTTGTGCCCTAGGTTATGTTTACCCCTTTAATCATATATTCCTCAATCTAGATTTAAAATTTTGGTAAACCTAACCTTTCATCCACAAAACACTATATATTGATCTTGGGTTTCATAATTATTTGATTCTAATTTCTAATTTTATTTTAATAAGTTTTTATAGGTTTAAAATCAAATTTCATTTCCTATTAACATGTTCATTATGGATGCATGTGTAACTAGTTTTATATGACAATTTGTGATTACAACAACAATTTAATATTATAATAAACTAATCCAAGGTATCAACCAAATAAATAATTATATATATCACTATAATGAGAAAGGGTTTAAAAAAATAGTAAAGGATGCTCAACAAATTATTGGGTGCATGATAGGGTATCTATTATGATTTTTATAACAAAATGTGGTACCTCTTCAAATTTATGATGTTTGACCTAATTATAATGTACCATTAAAAAAATATTAGTTTTGAAACTATATTCAAAATGATTTAATTCATGTTCTTAAAGTATCTTCAAATTTTGAGTGTAGGTTTCACATATAATCTGTACAAGTTGAGGTTTCTTATTTTTTAGAAAAAAACATGTCCACTTAAGACCCCATTTCGGTAGCCCAATTCCATGCACTTACCCTATCCCCTATAAACTAATCCCTACAATCCCATAATTCCTCCACACCTCCATATTCACTCTATCCCTCTGTAATCATTCTTTTAAATAGATTTGTAATCCATATCTCACCCACCTTCACCCGTTAAGAATATGGATGAGGCTAATCTTGGGGACCCTAAACTTTTGATGGATATTAATCTTTCCCCTAATCATGTTGTAAACTCTATCAAGTATTTCACCCCTTCTACTCTTGCTTATTTGATAAAATATACTCCCTTCCCTCTCCCTAATCAGGGTCTTTTGATGCCCCTCAGATGCTTTATAAACCCCTGGAGCTTTTGAGTTGAGATTTTGACTCTAATTTCATTCCTAATACTTTTATGGGGAAAATAAAAAATAGGGTGATAAACAGAGGATGGATAACATGAACAATGGGGAGATGAAATTTGAATATAAATAACTCAAAGATGTCAGTGAGTATAAGAAAATTTATTTGAAAAGAAACAAAGAAGTGAGATCTAGTAGTGATGAGCTTTAGTTTGTTTTCATGAACAACAAAAGGAATGAAATATGTGAGTATCCCATAGAAGAATTGATCAATTTGAATGAGGGTATGAAGGTCATAGTTTTATTTCCATAATAAGGAGACACATTATTCAATTATGGAAAATAAATAATGACCAAAGTCTGATCTATTAGAGAGTTAAAAATATCAATAATGTGTTTTCTCTAATCTAGCAGGGCATAATGAGGATATTTTGTAAATTGTGTTTCATGTATTTCAGTTTTCATAACTAGGTCATCATCCTATAGAGGCTCATCAAAAGGTAATGAATTAAGTGGTTCTCAAACATATAATGTCTCTTATTGTGGTTATTGGATTTAATAATAATTTTTTTTGGGTCCTAAAAACCTTCTTCATCAAGGGTTTCCTTAGGGTTTTCATGCACAAAAAGTTTTCTATCCTTTTATAAATTCCCATACTCATTGCAAAGTTTACACATAAAATAAGTGTTCTCTTAATCAAATTGGTGTTCCAAGACCCCATCCCCATATTAGAAAGTATTATTTTTAGGAAGGGGATTGTTAAAATTTATCAAAACCTAGATTCTTGCATAGAAAATGTCCTTGAAATGCAAATAAGTATCAATAGTGATTATAAAAGGGTCAAGGGTATTACCTATTACCACAAAGATATAAGGGTTCTAGAATTTAGTTGCTAATCTAAAATGTCTAATGCATACAGGTCCCATAGAAGGTAAAGCTTCTTCACTCTTGGAAAGAGAGTGTCATGGCTTCATAAATAAACAAGCTCATCCCATAAACCTAGGAACACAATGGAATACCTTGTGCCTATCCTATTCATGAGAAAATATCACAAGGAAATATCCATTAAGGTAAATAGAAATTTGATATTCTCTTGAAGTCTTCTAGGATTTTGAATATCTTATTCTAAAGTTTTTCAAGGTAGGCCTAATGTTCAAAAATTGACTGATAAGAGCATGCCTTTGAATTTTAGTGTGATGTATATTTACCATCAGAGAGTTATTTACCACCTTGATGCATCATGTTTTAGTCTTGTGAGGATCTTTCTTTGGCATGCATAAGGGCTAGAGAATAAAACCTTTTCCTCCATTAGCATTCTTGCTCTATGAACTTGATTATTATTACTATGTTTGTAAGCTTCCATAATCCTCAATTGGTCATCTTTTATCTATTATAATTTAATAAGACCATTTTAATGTTACGTAATTCACCACTAACACATCTTGAGTATGCAAAGGTCATGTCATGCAACATTTCACTTGGCTTGTCATCTTCCTCATTTTGATGTGGATGTTCATGGAAGAAAAACAAAAACATGTTTTAGATAGATATATACAATGGTGTAGCTCAATGTTTACTACACCCATTAAATAACTCCATATAAATCCATTGAGGGTGTGTTTTGCTTTACTTTAAGTATTATGTCATATGTTGAACTTAAAAAACTTTAAAATAACTATAACTATTATCATGACATTTTTTGTGGTCATTTTATAACTTTATATGTATCTAAGGTAAAATTTTTGAGACTATTTTGAGATTAGATACCTATAAATAAATTCAAATTTCTAATTATAATTATATAATAATAAAGATTAAAAATATTTTTTAGCCTCTACTTTTCACTGGGACTTGGGCCCTCTACATATTTGTTATATATAATGTTTGAGCACAATTAATAATTCTATTTTACAAGAATCTTTAAATTCAATAAATCATTGTCTTAAAATAACATGAATATATACATGAAATAAAAAATGAATTACTGAATTAGAATAATAGTTATTGTCAATTATCACCAATTATTACCTAATATTCATGTTCTCTTTTCCTTAATGTATTCAAGCCATTCCACATCAATAGAAAAGGCATATGAACCGCATTTTTAAGATACTATGTAATCTTTACCAAAGGCTCATACAAAATGAAGAAAAAATATGAACTTGAAAAGACTCTCCCATTGCCAATTGAAAAGACACCAATCGAATTTAACAATTATAGTTAACTACTTTAATCTTCTCCAACACTGTTAATGACATTTGAATATGACTTAAAATTAAAGAATCATTATATATCTTGAAATACCATGACTCTGGACCTAAAAATAAATATCAAGAGTCACTGCATATATGCATATGAACCACATTTCTTAGCCATTAGCCTCACAACTACACTGTAGTTTCACATCAGTACAATACGCATATGAACCACCTTTTTTTTTGACAATATCTAAAGAATAGATTTTGTATAAGAATAAATTTTATGAAATCAAAAAACGCATAGGTGTTTTTTAAGATCATTAATTTTTATTATTATATATTATATATGATTAATTATTATAAATATATATAAAATTTATATATAAAATATATTTTTATATTATTTTAAATTATCATATATTTAACATATAAATATAATAATATATAATATTATTATTATAATATCAAGTTTTCTATTCCACATTTGTTCTAAAAAACTATAGCAATAATAAATTTATACATCTAAAACCAAAAATCCATTAAAAAATAAAAAATGTGGGGAGATCACTATGTCTTCCTAACCTTACATTTGGCACTCACATCAACGTCTCTTCCTTAATCGGGCCACATGTTCAATCTTTTAGTAATTTTTCATATCTAGTTCTCAAGGGTTGTGTATTATCTACACCAATGGTCCTATGCCTACCAATGATAATCTCCAACTGGTTAAGATTTACTTCCTTCTATAGTTACTTGCATTGGAATCCAAACTCTCAACCTAAGATTTAGCGGTGCTAGCGACCAAGTTGATGGCCACTATAAAACAAGGAAGGGTTGGGTCTTTAAATAAAATTTCAAGACAAATTTGAAAATTAAATGGTGAAATCCACTTCCTCTGCATTAATCAATGTCAATGTCAATCAATTATTT
Organism: Torreya grandis; assembly: GCA_037957365.1. Taxonomy (NCBI): domain Eukaryota; kingdom Viridiplantae; phylum Streptophyta; class Pinopsida; order Cupressales; family Taxaceae; genus Torreya; species Torreya grandis. The sequence continues at coordinate 2,374,796 of JARHVA010002713.1, read as the reverse complement.
TTGTTTATTTCAAAAAAAAATGGAGTTGTTCGAATTATATTTTTGATTGACTTAATTGTTTTAGTCAAGTACATTCTTATATTTATTTTTAAACTCAATGCTTCCTTTTAAATTAAATTTATATTTTTCGGATAAAAATAACTTTGTAATTAGATATAAGTGGGATAAAAAAAATTGTTTTTATAAAGTGAGGTTTTGTAAAGTGAATAAGCATAAATTATTAATTTTACCTCACTTGAAACTTATGGTTGTCAAACTAATATCACTTCTTGTGCATGAAGTATTAATAAATAAAAATATAATATTTTTTTGGGAGGTAATGGTGAAAAATGGGGTGGTGCATTCCTTTATATGATAATGCACTATTTAGAGATTATACATTTTGTTTTATGAAGATCTTGAGTAATGATGAAGTGGTGGGAAGGGCAAGGCCATATAGATTATGAATGGGATGACATATTTATAGGTGAGTTAGATGGGGATTTTGAGGGAAAATGATAGGGTATTTCAAGTGATGGGCTTGAAAAAGTCTATATAGATACACATGCAAAGTTTAGTGACATTTAGTATTATATATCAATGAAATTTGCAGTGTCCACCAAATTGTTTCAATTACATAATATATGACTGAAATAGGTGTCATCTCAAAAAAAGGTGTCAAATATCTAATGATACTTCTAAAAACATAGAGAATCATCACGTGTCAATCTAGACAACCCTAAAACTAATTACATGAAAATTCTTGATGATTTAGCTATTCAAAACCTACTTAGAAGAATCTAAAACCAATTAGATGAAATTTTTAAAAGGCTTATTTAATGAAAGACACATCCTCTATAATCTTACTCACTAATGCAGGGTGTAGTATGTAAATAAATATGGATCTAGATATTCCCAAAGCTATTTGCATATGCAATCTTAGTAACATTAATGACAAACTAGGGTAAAATAATAATTGTCAATGTAAATAAACTAGGGTTTTTCTTTGATGGTTAAGAAATAAATCTATTGGTGATGGAAAGAGATATCTTAGACAACAAAAAGGAGTTTGGACAAAACCATGCAACAAAGTCTAAAGAGACTACAAAAGAAGTAGATAGAGACAACTTCTAGTGTCCATAAGTCACTAGATATTTTGAAGGCATCAGGCTAGAGAGGCTTTAGAATCCCATTGGGGCAAGCATAGGATAAAGGTCATGTTCTAATTGGAACAAATAGCCATTCATATTGGGGATCATCCACAGAAGCTGAAAAGAATGTGATTTAGATAGGGGGATATGTGGGAAGTAGCAAGGGTATGGATGCAAGGAAATTGCTTGATAAAATGCCTCAATGAACTACAAATTTTTTCCCTTCATCTCTAAACTTTGAAACTTCAATCTTTACATGCAAACTATTTGATATAATGTCTGTTCAAAATTCCTCTTAGATAGATGGAACATCTAATACTAGGCATCAGGTTATAATTCATGCCATCTTTGGCAAAACCATGTGTATTTGGATATAACCCATAGATCTTGTGGACAATATACAACTAAAAATAAATAACTCATAAGGAATCCATGTAGCACATCAATGCCTTTTATTTGAAGGAAAACAACTAATGGATCACTCCTTATTGTCAAGCTATAATATAAATAAGTATTCCACTCTTCATTTCGTTATGAGATTACGAGGAGGTGGAGTTGGTGTAGGAATTCCATCTTCTTCTAAGAATGGTTCTTTTAAGGATGTGGTAAAAAAAAACACTACCAAGATAAGTACTCATAAATCTACACCCTTTTCTAGTGCCTAGATTGTAGAATAGGTAGAGGAGGTAATGACGATGGAAATAAGAAAGGAAGATGTGCTAAAATATAAGACAAACTTAGAGAAAGAGGTAATTATATAAAGATTTAACGGTTTTTGGCCAGCTACAAATGCTTTATTTCAATGGGTATATTCAACTTGGACAATGCATTGTGAAATCTCCCTCTGATCCAAGGGGTTTTTCATTGTTTATTTTTTTGATGAGGTCGATTATTAGAGAGTCCTAAAAGATGGCTCATGGTTTTGGGATAATGCTAGGTCTTTACATCACTATATCATTTCCATAATTTTATCCAATCCTACTCAGTCATCAAAATGCCAATCTAGGTATAACTTCCTAGCCTTTCTCTATACCTTATTTATGCTTTCAAACAAATAGTTAATGTATTGGTAAAGTTTATCAAATTTAATTATGAGAGAATCAAAGTAGGTTTATTCACATTTACTCACACATGTGTAAAATTAACCTCAAAAGGGGCCTACTCGATAGAATGATAATTAGATGTGGAAACCATCAGCAATTATAGACACTAGACTTTGAGAATACAACTTTTTGATGCCATATATTAAAGCTTATTAGACATATATAGTCTTCTTGTCCATAGGCAAAAAACATCCCAATAAAAAAGAAATGTTTGAAACCAACTTACAAATTATGGACCTTTCTGGTGCAAGATAAAGAAGTGGATGAAGAATAAGAACAAGAGGAGGAATTCCAACATAAAATAAAGCCAAAAAAATTTAAAAATAAGTGAACTAATCATTCAAGATGAGGAAATTGCTCCCACTGAGGGTGAAAGAGGAGAGGATGAGAATCTAGTAGCAATAACTAATTTGATTAGAATTATATCAGGGGAAATGAAGAGAGCTCATGAATCTAAGAACTCTGGTTTGGATAAGGAAATTATGACCCACACAAACCTAAACCTTATGTTGTCAAATCTTCCTTCAAATATTATAAATTTAGAAATGAATATTGTCATGGTGGAGCCATTGCATGGGGTGTGGTAGGAGGTAAAAAAGAAGAAAGAGAAAAGGGGAAAAATAGAAGAATATATGGTATATATCTCCCATTATCTTTCTTGGCCTTTGTATTTTTTTCAAATGATTACTTTTCAATGTTTCCCCTATATTTTTTGGCCTTTGTATTTTTTTTAAATGATTTCTTTTTAGTGTTTCCCCTATCTTTTTTGTGTTTGTTTATTCTCTCCAGTTTGAGGCATTTGTCTCCATGGTCTTTCACTGAGGCTTTTGTTGTGGTGTGGTGGAGCTTATTTCTAAATTACAATGTATTTTCAAATATTGTAAATTTTAAATTTATTATACACTCTATGTGGACCCCTTTTAATAAAAAACCATTTAGGGTTGACTCTACCCATGGTTTTGGTACACATTATTTTATAATAGCACTTTGTTGATGTATTATGTATTTATGGATATTTCATAGGTAATACATCATGTGAACTAGGGTTTGAGAAAGAAGAATAGAGTGTATGAATTTAGGTACAAATTCATAAGGGTTCGTTGAGTATAGCTCCAAACAATATTTGTGAATTGTAATTGTGAGAAGACTGATATGAGAGTGGTTTGTACTCTCGCGGCTTGTAATAAAATTTGAGAAAGTGTTTCTTAGTGGATGTGTCCCACATTAAGTGAACCACATCAAATCTGGTCTTCTTATTTTGCATGTTTATTTTTTATTCTTTCTGCATCTCTATTTATATTTATTATTATTATGATTATATGAAACTATTTCGCATCAATTTTTGATTTTATTCCTAACAAATGGTATCAAAGCTTCAGGTTGTATTTACTAGAGTATTGAATCATAAGAAGGGTTATTATTTCAACTGGCAGCTATGGATGATGATCATAGATTAAAGGTTGAAAAGTTCAATGGATATAACTTTGGTTTATGGAAGATACAAGTGGAGGATCACCTCTATCAAAAGGACCTCCATGTTCCACTGGGAGGAAAAGTAAAGTAACCAGTGACTATGACAGATGAATCTAGGGAGTCGCTTAACATAAAAGCACTTGGGGTAATTAGGTTATGCCTTGCATCTTTGGTTGTGTTTAATATATCATAGGAAAAGACCACAGAAGGTCTCATGAATTCATTAGGGAAGTTATATGAGAAAACCATTGCTTTTAATAAAATATTTTTAATGAAAAAGTTATTTAATATGAAGATGTTTGAAAATGGTTCAATTGTTGAACATCTAAATGAATTAAATATGGTTGTGAGTATGTTGAATTTTATGAAAAAAGATTTTGATGATGAAGTTAGGGCTTTTCTTATTTTGTGTTCCTTACCAAAGAGTTAGATTACACTGGTAATGGTTGTAAGCAACTCAATCTTTAATAAGGCCAATTTGAAGTTTGAGGATGTCATAGGAGTAATCCTTAGAAATAAAATGTGATGGAAAAGCTTTTGGGATACTTCTAATTTAGGTGATGATTTGGTGGTGGAGAGTAGAGGGTAACAAAATTTTAGAGGAAAAGGAAAGAGTTGAAAGTTAAATGGTCCTAAAAGGTCAAAATCAAGGGCTAGGATGGTATGCTAGCACTGTGGAAAGACTAATCATATGAAGAAGGATTGGTTGTCTCTTCAGAACAAGAAAAAAAATCAAGAAGATACCAAGGAGGTAAATGTGGCAACAAGTAATATTTGTCAAGATGCATTAATTCTCTCTATTGACAATATTATTGAGTCTTTTTTTTTAGATTTTGGGGATTCTTTTCATGTTACACCATATAAGCATTATTTTATTGTTTATGTTCAAAGGGATTTTAGACATGTTTACCTTGGTGATGATGAGCCTTGTAGCATAGTAGGAAAAGGAAGTGTTTAGATCAAGATGTAGAATGGGAACACTTGGCTACAGAAGGATGTCAGACATGTGCATAAGTTGAGATAGAATTTGGTCTCTACAAGACAACTAGGCAGTGAAGGTCGTATGGTGACATTTATAGTTGACTCTTGGAAGGTAACAAAGAGTGATATTGTAGTATAAATAGGTAAGAAGGTTGGCACCCTATATTTATCAAGTAGTGTTGATATTATAAAGTTATTGTAGAAGCAGATGCAACTTTGTGGCATAATAGGCTTGGTCACATGAGCCAAAAGGGTATGCAAATTTTGAAGGATAAATTACCTAGATTGAAAGGATCTGATTTATATTTATATGAAGACTGTGTACATGGAAAATAAAAAAGGGTAAAGTTTCTCAAGGTTGGACGTACGAGGAAGGAGAATAAGTTGGCGCTGGTTTATTTAGATGTATGGGGGCCAGCTCATGTATCTTTTATTAGTGGGTCATCTTATTATATGACTTTTATTGATAATACAAATAATAAAGTTTGGGTGTATGGCATTAAGATAAAATATGATGTATTTGATATGTTTAAAATATGGAAAGCCTTGGTTGAGAATGAAACATGTCTTAAGTTAAAATGTCTTAGCTCAGATAATGGTGAGGAATATTAAAACAATGCATTTTTTTATTACTATTCAAAGAATGGAATTCATAGATAGGGGGGGTGAGGGCAACCGGTGAGGTATTTCCATTGCAGCTCTACCGACCCAGGTTTGATTATCCATCCCCCCGACCCCGTGGTATCGGTATTAATCGTTTCTAGCCAGTGGTGTCGGTCACGATAAAAAGTTTACCCAGCTTTCAATAAAGTTACCAAAGAATGGAATTCATAGATAGAGGATAGTTCTAATAAATCCATAGAAAAATAGAGTGTCAGAAAGGATGAAGAAGACTATCATGTAGTGTGATAGGAGCATAAGGTTACATGCAAGACTGCCCCTTCAGTTTTGGGCATAAGTAGTAAACACAACTATATATCTGATAAATAGAGGTCCTTCATCTACTTTTGATGGAGCTATACCTAAAGATTCTTGGTCTGGTAAGATGGTTGATTATTCATTTCTTAGAATATTTGGTTTTTAAGTCTTCATTCATATTGATAAGGATGATAGGACCAACTTAGAGGCTAAGTCTGAAAAATTCACCTTTATTGGTTATGGTGAGGATGACTTTGGTTTCTAAATTTGGATTTTTAAGGAAAAGAAAATATTTAGGTCTAGGGATATTGTATTTAATGAAAAAGTCATGTATAAATAATAATTATAAAATTAGAAAGAGGATTCCAGAAAAGATTACATAGTACTAGAGGACTTTGTAGATGATAAAGTGTCTAAATAACCAATTCAAGTACCTACTCCACAAGAACCCCAAACTCCTATGTTGAGAAGTTATTCTAGGGTAAGAAGGGAACTTAAACATTTTTCTCCATCTCTTAATTATTTATTACTCACTGATAATGGAGAGCTAGAGTGATTTGAAGAATAAATGCAGCTAGATGCCAGGAAGAAGTGGGAGAAAGTTATGGATGAGGAGCATCAGTCTCTCATGGAAAATTAGACTTGGGATTTGATTACTCCACCTAAAGGTAAGAGAGAATTGTAGAACAAGTGGGTGTATAGAGTCAAAGAAGATGATGGAGGAAAGAAAAGGTATAAGGCCTGATTGGTGGTAAAGGGGTTTGAATAGAAGAAGGGAATTGATTTCAATGAGATTTTTTCCCCGATGGTAAATATGACTTCTATTAAGATTGTTCTTGGGATAGTGGCATCAAATGACTTTCACTTAGAGTAGTTATATGTGAAGACTATATTCCTTCATGGTGATTTGGAGGAGGACTTATATATGGAACATCCACTGGGATATGATGTCATAGGAAAGAAGAAAATGGTGTGAAAACTGAAAAAGAGCTTGTATGGCCTAGAACAAGCTCCATGATAGTGGTACAAAAAGATTTATAGTTTTATGATGGAGCAAAGATACTCTAGGTATCATTCAAACCATTAAGTATATATCAAGAAGTTTGATGATGGTGATTACATTATCCTTTGTATTTATGTGGATGACATGTTATTTTCAAGTAAGAACATGCAGGAAATAAAGGTACTCAAGGAGCAACTTAGTAATTAATTTGCTATGAAGGATTTAGGAGTAGAAAAACAAATCCTTGGTATGAGAATAACTTGGGATAGAAAGGAATGACAGTTGAATTTATCCTAGGAAGAGTACATCAAAAAGGTCTTGGAGAGGTTTAGTATGCAGGATGTTAAATCGGTTGGGACTCCTTTTGCAAGTCATTTCAATTTATCAAAGGAGTAGTGTCCCAAGAAAAAGGAAGAGAGAATCTAAATGTCACATATACAATATTCATTAGTTATTGGTAGCCTAATGTATGCTATGGTGTACACTAGGATAGATATTTCCAATGTAGTGGGCGTAATAAGTAAGTACATGAGCAATCCAGGTAGACAACACTAGAATATAGTGAAGTGGATCTTTGATTATTTGAGAGGGACCTTGGGGATAATTTTAAGCTATGGTGGATTTTACACCACTTTTTTTAGTAATATATATTTATAAATGGATGGAGATTTAGATAGCAGGAGTACAAAAGAATATGTATTTACTATAGGTGAAACAATGGTGAGCTTGATTTCATGACTACAGAAACTTATGGCTTTGTCAACCACAGAGGCTGAGTATGTTTCTTCTACAGAGGCAAGTAAATAAATGATTTGGTTAGAACAATTGTTTGAAGAGTTGGGGCATAAGTGGGATGAAGGAAAGTTATATAGTGATAGTCATAGTGCTATATATCTAGCAAAGAACTCTACTTTCCACTCTAATATGAAGCGCATATAGTTAAGGTATAATTTCATCATAACAGCTTCAGAGAAAGAGAATTTGAAGCTGGAGAGGAATCATACCATTTAGAATCCTACAAACATGAGGACCAAGGTGGTCACAAGGGAGAAACTGAAGCTATGTTCAGTTTCAGTTGGCCTTCATAGTTGATAGTGAAGGGTTGAGAAGTGTACTCAGAGGAAATTAGTCTCCAAGTGGGAGATTGTTGTGTTGTGAATACTATTTATAAATTACAATGTATTTTCAAATACTATACATTTTAAATGTACTGTACACTCTATATGGAATTTTTTTTAATGGAAAACCATTTTAAGTTGATTATGCCCATGTTTCGGTACCCATTGTTTGGTAATAATACTTTGTCAATGTATTATGTATTGATGGATATTTCATAGGTAATATATCATGAGAACTAGGGTTTCAAAAGGAAGAACGGAGTGTGTGAATTCAAGTGCAAATTTATGAGGTTTTTTTTAGCATAGATCCAAACAATATTTGTTCATTGTAATTATGAGAACATTGATCTGAGAGTGGTTTTTACTCTCATGGCTTGTAATAAAATCTGAGCAAGTATTTTTTGGTGGATGTAGCCCATATTGGGTGAACAAAGTTAAATCTTGTCTTCTTATTTTGCATGTTTATTTTCTATTTCTTTTGCATCATTTTTTATATCTATTATTATTATGATTTTGTGAAATTGTTTTGCATCAATTTTTGGTTTTATTCCTAATGTTTGTCTCATTTATATTTTTTTCATCTCTTTGTGGCATTTCAGATGTCACTTTTCATTTCAATTTGGAAAAAATTATATTGATAGTTTTCTTTTTGATATATATATATATATATATATGAATCCTTCGTTAATGGGTCTTTGGTATTGAATTCTAGCCTTAGAAGGGAAGACAATGAGGATTGGATCCTGCCTCCTCATGGATGGTTCAAAATGAATTTTGATAGTGCTTCATCAACAATCATGGAGCATCATGCATATGCTACATTATCAAAGATTGTTGTAGGTCCCTAATTTGATCGGCTTCCCTTAAGCTAGATGATGGTACCAATAATAATCCTAAGGCCTATATGTTAGTTTTACATATCAATTTTTCTTACAAGTGGGGACTGGACAAGCTAATCATTAAGGGGGATTATATGGTCATGATTTAGGCCTTTCACAAAAAGTATGTTAAGGCCTAGTTGACCAAAAATATCAACTTAAATACTAAATTTATTATTAACCATGATATCAAACAAACTACTAATATTTTAATGTATAAACTGGTGAGTGCATGGTCTGTTTAGTTGATATCAATTTTGATTGACCTTGGTTAGTGGTGTTGTTGATTTCTTTTAGCTATCAAAATAATTTAATTTATCCCCATTTATTCTAATGTGTTACACCATGGCCATCCCCAAAATTTTTTGTCAATAGTTGGCTTTGTTGTCATCTTTATTGATTACTAACAAATGCTTGCAAAGAGTGAAACATGTTTAAATCATCTTTGGATTTTTTTTGACATGACTAGTTTTTTGGATTTTTTTTTAGTGGCCCACTATTTGTCTCTTCCCTTATTTATCATGGACCTACCATTGATGGTGGCTACTTTTGAACCATTACTTTTCATCATAGGGGAAACACAAAATATGGCCTTCTTTAGGTAGGTGATAGAGAGCAAAGTGAAGTGTCTTCTTTGGGTGCTAACTCCATAAATATTACAATCAATATTGATAATTATGGGAGAGGCTATCATTACTTTACATAATAGGGGAAAACTGAAATATGTCATTCTTTAGGTAGGTGATAGAGATAAAAGTGAAGTGTCTTTTTTGGGTACTGACTCCACAAATCTTACAATCAATATTGATAATTATCAGAGAGGCTATCATCAAATCTCATAATAAGGTAAAAAAATAACTATTTCATGGTGGTCAGTGGAATCAAGAAAGATAAAAAATGAGAGAAAGAGTCTTAGTAGCATGACATTCTCTAATATAGTAAAAAGTGACTCAAAGATTTTCTAGGAAATAACTTTTAGCTACAAGCAAGTAGTGTATTTTCTTATTCTGAAAATTGTTCCAAAATGAAATATAATGAGGAATGTGGTTTCAGTTTTGAACAATTATATATCATTATATTTATAATTGTAATAAAACATAATTATACGTCTTGGGGTCATTCTTGAACATTTCTATTAATAAATCTAGTCAAAAATTGATTGGGTTTCTTGTTTATTTAGAAATAAGTGATCGGTAAAGCTTAAGACTATGGGTATCAGTGTTTTGTGAAAATTTTATTTCTATGCAGTCATGTTTTCTATTTGATGCTTAATTTTTATGTAAAAACCCTTTTTATCATCTTGTGGGTAAGGTTTCACCCTTACCCACTACTACATAATAAGATCCATGTTTATCTATATTAAACCCTTTAAAGATAACTCAGTGAAGGATGATTTTGGTGTGCTAAATGGCAATTTAGGGTAGTTTCTATTTCATTTATTGGTTTATACATATGGTGGATATACTAGACACTTCATAGAGGTAATCACAGAACAATTTTTAGACCTATAGGTGGTAGTAACAACCACCTACAGGCCTAAAAATGACCCTCAACTCACCATAAATCATCTATAGAGATAGTAGCCTGGAAAACATAAACCTGTAAATAAAATGATGTTTGATAATATCAAGTTATTAAATAAACAAACCATAATTTTGTGTAGGAAAATCTAAGTTATTCATAATGAAACATTATTAATTAAAAGGGATAAGGAGCATGATATCTTGCACCCTAAAATTTTAAATTCAATTTGTGGTAATGTGAATTAGTGATTTTTGATCACTTATTAAAGGCCTAGCTTTTCCCTGTACATAGTAGGACAGCCTTTATAGGCAAAAATGTGGTAGGTGTTGGTTACATCCCAACTATTTTATAAAATGACACTAAGAATATAAGTATGGTACCCAGTGCAGTTTTTAAATGATCATGTACATATTTTTGTTCCTTTTTGAAGTCATATGGTTAAATATTTAAGCTCACATGGCTGATATGCTTCAACCCAAGTTCCAAATTTGGGGCTTTCCTTCTTCATTGGAATCAACATCAAGAGATTGAACAATAAGAATTTAATAAAATTCAAAATTATTTTAAAGTTATTCTATTTTAGATATGCATTTTATCTTGGTCAGAATGCCTTTCCTTTTGACAAATCCATATTTCACTCAACTTATAAAAGAAACAAAAATATGAATATTTTACTTAAGAATTATAGTAATTTATACTTAAGAATTATATGTAATACCATTATAAAATATTTTTGGATAATTTTTTATGGAATTTTATGCATGGATCTCAATCACTCCACCCATCTCATTACATCTCACCCTGCCCCATATAAATAAATATTAACTTCAAAACTAATACTAGGATTTTTTATTAGAAATTATCAATAAGTATGATTAAGAATGTGTTGTTTACTTGTTTTAATTTTAGAATATGAACATCATATGGAGATATTGAAATAATCAGGATTATATACATTTGATTTATGAAGTAATATGTAATGATAGTTCATTTATATGGTTACGATAATCATTATAGTTTTTCTTTCTTATTTGACCTGGACTAACTACCTCTTTTTGGCGAGGTGGGTGCATGAGGTTTTATCCCCAAGATAAATATAATGGGGAGAGCATCATATGGGAGAGGGTGGTATATGACAAAATCCATGGACAAAAAGAATAAACTCAAAATAGTTCACATAATCCCTTGGTTGATGATTGTTGATTTGTTTATCTAGTGTGTCTTTGTCTAGTCATATGTATAAATGATTAGTTTGGTAATATTATAATCTTAATGATTTGTTTAAAAAATATTTTTTAATGTATTCCTTTCACTAGCTTGATTGAATACTTGATCATCTTCTTTCACAATACAACTTAATCAATATGATGGTCAATTCACTTGTCTAAATTTTTGGTGTAAGGATTGTGTTTAAAAAGAGACCTACATGGACCCTTGGACCCCAAAAGAGGAAATTAATAGAATTATAGGAGATGTTATGAAATACATTCTAAAAATACTTTAAATGGTTAAATATAAAGTATTAAAATAAGGGGGGGATTACATAAGACTTAAAAACATTGATGAGATTTTGTAAGGGAAGGAGGAAAAGTGGTCCAAAAAGCAAAAATAATGTTAAAAAAAACATTGGTATTGGTAAAGTACAAAAAGGAATGAATGATTAGGGTTGGAATACATGGGATCTTTCTTAAGCCAAATTATTTTTGGGAAAGGAGGAAAATGAGTTGGAGGTAGCTAGATGGCAAAAACCCTTCATTTTTTTTCTCCTTGGGCAGAGTAGGAAGGATAGTTTCCTTGGGATGTGTAAATTATGGGAAGAATGGTGAGCTACCAATAAAATGGAGTAATGGTGGATGGTGGAATCAATAAAAATAGAAAGGGAGAGAAAGAGTCTTAGCATCATGACATTCTCCAAGAGAGGAAAAAGGTGACTTAAAAGGTTTTTTGGGAAATAGCTTTTAACTACAGGAAGGTTCTGTATTATCTTATTCTAAAAAAAATTCCAAAATGAAATATAATGAGGAATGTGGTTTCATTTTTGAAAAATTAGATACCATTATATCTATAAATACACTAGAACATATATATACAGTTTGGGGTCTCTTTTGAAGGTTTTTATGAATATATCTTGTCAAAAATTGGTTGGGTTTCTAGTCTATTTGGAAATAAGTGACTGGTAAAGCTTAAGACTATGGGTATCAATCTTTTTTGAGCATTTTCTTGGCATGTGGTCACATTTTCTATTCATTTTTTAATTTTCACATAGAAACCTCTTTTATGGGCTTGTGGATAAGGGTTCACCCTTACCCACCAACACATAATAAGAGCCATGTTTATCTATGTTAATCCTTTTGAAAGATAACTTGGTGAAGGATGATTTTGGTGTGCTAAATGGTAATTTGGGGTAGATGCTATTTCAATTATTAATTCATTCATATAGTGTTTATATCAAACACTCCATAGAGGTAACCACAAGTCTATTTTTAGACTTTTAGGTTTTAGTAACAAGCACCTACAAGCCTAAAAATGGCCCTTAATTCACCATAAAGCATCTATATGAGCTAGTAGCCTAGAAAACATAAACTTGTAAATAAAATAATGTTTGATAGTATCAAGTTATTAAATAATCAAAGCAAAATTTGTTGTAGGAAAATTTGAGTTATTTATAATGAAACATGCTTAAGAAATAAAGGGAGAAGAAACATTATATGTTGCACCCCAAAATTTGACATTTAGTTTGTAGCTATGGAAATTAGTGATTTTTTATCACTTATTAAGGGCCCAACTTTACCCTTTGCATAGTAGCACAACCTTAACAATAAAAAACATGGCAAGGGTTGGTTACATCCTAAGTGTTTCACAAAATGACACTAAAAATATAAGTATGGTTCCTAGTGCAGTTTCTAAATGCTCATGTACATATTTTTGTTCCTTTTTAAAGCCACATAGTTACTTATTTGGGCTGACATGTGTACTACGCCTTAACCCAAATGCAAAATTTGAGGTTTTCATCTTTATTAGAATTAAGGTCAGGGGATTGAAAAATAGGAACTTAATAACAATCAAAATTATTTAAAATTTATTCTATTATAAAGTTGTGTTTTATCTTGGCTAGAACACCTTTCTTTTTGACAAATCTATGTGTTTTATATTATTGCCTATTTTTTTTTTTTAGTTCCCTTGGATGGGATTGAACTTTCTTATAGGGAGAAATACTTTAATGAACAATAAATTAATCAATGGTGATAAAAATTTAGTTAAATTCAAATTACCACTTGGTTGAATTTAACCTTATCACAAGTTAGGAGATATATTTTGTAGAGTTGTAGCATTCTTAGGAGATTTTATGTTACGGATAATCATTGAAGGAGTTCCTTTTGTGTAAAATTAATATGCTATTGACTTGAAATATAATTTAATAATATTGATTATGTATTATTGTGTATAGGTTAGTAGTAAAATATTCAACATGTACATAAGACTTAATATAGGTTGTTATTAAGTTGCGATTATCTGGGATGAAAATTAACTAAGGGAAATGAAGATATTTTGATTAGCATCATAAAGATGTAATTATAGTTGCTTATGTTTACATAATAAATTTAGAAAATCAAGTATAGTGTAATATTCATACATAAGCTATTTATAGATTTGTGTTACTTATGAATGGTATCATATACTTAAATAATCACTTATGTTGAAAGTGATTAGTCATAAATGGATTATTCATAGGGTTGTTTGTGTTATAATAAAATAGTCACTTGCATTTGAAGTGATCAATCATGAATGAGATATTCATGGGGTTTTTCATATTTAGTTCCCTTCTTGAATGATTTTATCTATATTAAGGCATGAAGCAAACCTACATCATATATATTATTGTTGTTTGAGTGTGATTCGAATGTGTTTCCCTTGCATGTTTTCTTTTTTATGGCTTGATTTTATTCCACCCTATATGGTAAGGGATAATGAATATTAAATAGTAATATTTTACTCAATAATAATCATTAACCATTATCCTATAGGATGACAGATGTAGCAAAGAGTATGGATTATGTGTGGACTTGATTTAGTAGTGAACTGATAAACAATAAAAAAAATCTTTGGCCAAACTAATGTTATAGTTGTGTACACTATTATTCCACCTATACCTTTTGGATTTCAAACATATGTGATGTCATATTGATAGAGGATGTGTCCATATTTTATATTATTACTACATAGGAATGTACAATAGACTATTCTATACTTATTTCTTGATGTTTGCATCACTATTATCAACTCCTTCATGAAGGGAAAGGACACCCCTAAAATGGAAGTTTGTGGGGTATCATTGGTTTGTGGATGGAGGTAAAGCACCTAGATGATGTTCTCCCCTTGTATAATTGAATCCAGTTACTACAGAGATTCTCAAAACTACTATTTGGTAGTGATGTACTATTGTAATATATTATGTAATTTGGAAAATTTTATACAATTATGATGAGTTAAATTACACTACCATTTATATATCATTCTAATATTATTTGATGGTAATGGGTGCATTTATTACTCATAAACTATGTTTTGCTTTGTTGTAGTTAGATTATTACTCTAATTGTACATGATATATGTTTGTATGTAACTTTTAAGGTTAATTATGGTTTTTTTTTATGTAGTATTAATGCATACTATAATTTTTATAAGCATTATAATACTAATTTAAAATAGTAGTTACATTCTTTATTTATAGATTTTATGGTGCTTTGTTGTAGTTAGATTGCTACTCTAACTGAACATGATATCTGCTTTAAACATATCTTTGCATGAGTGTTTATGGTTACTTTATGCATAATGCAATTTGTATAAGCAGTATTATGATTCACAATGGTGGTTATTTTATTTATTTGTATAATCTATTAGGCTATTTTTAGTATTTAATGCAATGAATGTTGATTCAAATTAATAGATCACATATAGTATAAAATTGTTGGATGCCTTTCCTAATAATCTATAGCAATCTAATGTAGAAAAACAAGCCCAAAATTTTTGAACTTTTAGGGATAACTCGATAGGGTCATTAAATGTGGTATCAGAGAGGGGTTTAAACACTTGGACCTAAATGAGTCCAATAATGTTATGTTTTATTTCTCTTCCTGTAAGAGATAATGGTGTGTAAGAAGGCCATTGTATAAGTAACTTCTAATCAAAATTATCAGCATGAATCTAATCAGCTAGCAACTAAACAATTATAAATCGTGACTAAATCCCCATTGTCCTAAATGAAACATGAGATAGATTAGTATACTTAGAGTAAGAAGTCCATGGGCAAGACAATATAAAAGAGCTTGAGGAGTACCAAGTTGATCAGGAAGAATACCCAGAAATGAAAGCATGTTAAATAAAAATAAGTTGCTAGAGCTCAAGTAGCAACAAATATTTCAAGAGACATGAAAAAGGTGAATCCCCCCAAGTTTGATAAAATAATGTTGGGTGATGGAGCCAAAGCTTGGCTCATAGAGATGGAAAAATATTTTCAGATCCAAAATTAATCTCAAATAACTAAAGTAATTTGGAGATCTTATCAGCTTGCTAGAGAAGCAACAACTTGGTAGGCCAATAAGAAATTGGAGATGGGTCTTGATGTCCCCATCATCACATGGGAGCATTTCATATCCATGTTTAGGGCTTGATGTTTACCCCAATTATAATTTGATCAAAATTTGTTTGATTTTAAAAATCTAAGATAGTGAGGGTTATCAGTGATTAAATACTAGTAAAAATTCATGTATCACCTAAAATATGTTCTAAAGTATCAAAATGATGAATGCTTTACAATCATAAATTTAATCATAGGACAAATTCCCTAGATGAGTGGTAAAGTATACATCCATGGACCTAAGACCATAGAACAAGTATTTGAAAAGGTCTTTAAATAGGAAAAAAAAGCTCAAATCTCTTGGAGAAGCCAAAGATAATTTATGAAAGAGGTTTGGTGGTCTTAAACCTGCATTCAAGAAGAAGAAAAATTAGAAGTATGATGGAAATTCTAAATATAAATTTAATAATCAGAATGAAAGGACCAGTAAATCTAGAAATGGTTTCAAGGATGGATCCATGGAAGTCAAATAGTTTGAAAGGAAGGGACCACCCAGTGGGTGTTTTAAATGTAAGGGGGATCACTATATGAAATATTATCCCCAATGGAAATTAGGGAACAACAATCCTTCTACACCACAATAGGGAACTTTTCAACAATGTATCCATGATACCATTGACAATAATCAATCTAAATTTCAAGACTCCCCCATTGATTTGACAGTTATTTTGTTTGGGAATCATATTTCAATTTTAATAGATATAGTTATCTCACCCTCTATCCTAAACAAAATACCTTAGAAGACTAGTTACATGGCAAATGCTTGGTTAGTGCAACATGGGAATGAATCTAATCTTAAAGTCAATAAATTAGTTTTAGAGACTGAGGTGATTTTACCTAAATTCACCATGAAAATATACATATATATAGCTCTGCTAGGATCATATGATGTAACCCTAGAAGTAAATTGGATTTGTAAGCACAAATAAAAAAATTGAACATTTATCTAAGATGGTTGAGTGCATAGATTATTGGGGAAATAATACCCAAATTCAAGGTGAAAAGAGAGGGTTGAAGTTAAGACAAATTTTATTCCTCCAACCTAAAAAGGATTAGTGAAAGGGATGTCAAATTTTCCTAGTCAAGGTCAATAAAATTGAGGAAGCACATGAGTCCACTATTGAGGACTATCCCTTCTTGTAATAATTTCAAAATGTTTTTCTAGAGGAGTTTTTAGGCTTATCTCCCAAAATGGAACTTGACTTCACAATTGAAATCATATTAGGTTCAAAGCCATAATCCAACGATTCCTATAGGATGACAAAAATATAACTAGTTGAACTTAAAGATTAACTTTAGGAAATGTTGGTCAAGGGATTAATTCATTCAGGTGTTTCACCATGAGGTGCACCCATGATGTTTATGAAAAATAAGGATGGAAATATTCACCTATTTATATATTAACGAATGTTGAACAAAGAAACCATGAATAATATATATCAATTGCCTCACATTAATGACCTCTTTGATCTAAGGGTAGGGTACCATCAATTAATAATCTGATAGGAATATATTCCCAAAATAACCTTCAGGATGAGAAATGGGCACCACGAGTTCACAGTGCTTCATTTTGGGCTAATTAATGTCCCTATGGCATTCATGAACCTCATGAATAGTGTGTTTAGGGAACATCTTGATTATTTTGTGATTATTTTCCTTATTGACATCTCAATCTATTCAAAAATTGAAGAAGAGCACATTGATCACTTGTGACTAGTTTTATAATGCTTACAAGTGAATAAGCTCTTCGAGAAATTGTCAAAGTGTGTTTTATTTCATTAAAAGGTAAAATACTTAAGTCATATAATCTAAACAAATGTAATTTTAATGGACCCCACAAATATTGGATCCATCATGGAATGGCCAACTCCCAAGAATGTGCATGAGGTACACACCTTTATGGTTTAGCTGGGTACTATAATAAATTTCTACCAAATGTCTCTAAAATAGTTAACCTGATCACTTAATTGTAATGAAAGGAATAATGATTTTTGTGAAGTGATAATTGTGAAAAAATATTCTAAACCTTGAAGTAAAATCTTACTACTACACCAATTTTATAGATATCATACCCAAATGTTCACTTTTCTATTATAACAGTTGTCTCAATGGATGGTCTGGGTAGAGTGATTATGTAAGAAGACTTGATAGTTTCATACAAGTCTAATAAATTAAAGCCCCATGATACAAACTATGATCCATGACTTAGATTTAGATGCAACTTTGCGTGCCCTACAAGTTTAGAGGCACTATTTCTTGGGTAAACCCTTTGAACTCAAATCAAATAATCTATGGCTCAAGTACATTTTTACTCAGCCCAACTTGAATGCACAATAAAGGCATTGGTTGGAGTTTTTATTGGACTATGATTTTGACATCGGCTAAATAAAAGGCAAAGAAAATAGGACTATTTTAAATAACATGGACTAATCAACAATCTAAATTTTTAAAACTATAAGAAATAAATTGGACTATATCAAGATTAAATTGGATTATATCAAGATTAAGTTAGATTTATTACAAATAAATCACATCTATCTAATTTATTTTTAATCATTCCAAATTATTTACAATGATAAAAAATAATTAATAGTTGAAAATTGTCTAAAATTATAGCTAAAATTTTCTAAAATTATCTAGCAACCGGTTCATTATTTGCACATATTATAGATCTACCAAAGGAAGGGAACCTGATATGGCCATTTTTTTAAAACAACATACACATCATTATACTATGACTTCAACCACCATACAATAATTTATGGTATCTTTTAGAGAGCTAACCATAACAAGTAGTGACCATCATGTGAAGTTTAGGGGCATGAGGATACACAAGAATACACTCATCCCTCCAACCAAGTCAATAAATATTTTTATGTGTACAGGTTTCGTTATGGAATCTAAATCTTTGGAGCACTCACAATCTAATTTGAAAATAGATGATGTATATGTAATGGAAGGACCTCCAGATACCACTTTTCTAGATCCAGTACAATAAATGGATGTTATGCAGGATACCTTGAATCTTGAGGAGGAGGATACCAAGAAAGAATAAAGCAAAAATAAAAAAGTAGGGAAGAGCAAAAAGAAGAAAGAGGCCATGAAACTAGCAGATATGCAAGATGCCCTGGATCATGAGGATAAGGCTACGAAGAAAGAAGAGAGGAAAAAGAAAAAAGTAGAGAAGAATAAAAAGAATAAACATGCCATAGAATAAACATTTGCATAGGAAGCCTAAAGTGTGTAATAGGAATAATACAAAAAATATACTGAGGAGGAGGAACAACAAAAGAAGTTTGAAGAAGTTGAGTTAAGTAAAAATAAGGCCAAAGAAGCTCAGGCCAAGAGAAAGAAAATCAAGGAAGTAAAAGCTGAAAGGAAGAGAAGGGAACATAAAGAGGTAGTACACAAGTATGAAGAGGATGAAGATGAACAAAGAAAAAATTAAATAGAATAAGAGGAATAAGATAAAGATTCCAAAGAACAATGCTAAAAATAAGAGGAAGCCAAACATGAGGCAAAGGTATAAGCTACCAAGAAAAAATCTGAGGCTGATGCCAAAGCTAAAGCAAAGCTTGACACCAAAGCTAATGTTGAGGTAGATGCCAAGGCAAAAATTATGGTTAGAGCCAAGGTCAAGGAGGCTTCCAAAATTCACATTAAGGCCACAACCAAGGCTCAAGATAAAGTTGAGGCATAGACTATGAAATAAAAGTAATCTAATAAAAAGGAAAAAGTAGAACACATAACATCCCACAAGGATGCGACCTAATCAGGTGAACCAAAAGAGACTTCACTATCAAATTTTATCCCCACTACCCAATGGTTGTGGGATGTCCCTACAAAATCATATTATTGCAACACTTTCTTAATTTTGTTGGTTTGATTTAATCCATCTTCTACCACAGTCAAAGCCATATCTACTGCACTTGCTTCCACTTCCATGGAGACATTTTTAGATGTTTTGTAGATGTCATTATCCAAGAAAATTGAAGGAGTATTTGCATTCTAATAATCCATTTCATAAAATACTTCATACTTAGAACATATTGTTTTTTTAATTTCATGAGGAAAAAGTAGAAGCATAACAACAAATTGATAAGGCTAGGTAGCTCATCAATGCCACTTTTCCTACTCTAGCTCTGTAAGTCCTTGATGATCAAGTAATATCTGAGGACAAACAACTCACTGCATTGTTGACTCAGCTAAAAAAGATTGGGTAAGTGCATAACAACTACACACCCAAGGGAAGGCTATACACACTAAAACATAAGGTATTTATAAACTACTAAAGGAATATGTACAGGTCATGGATATTGATGCACATTAGGCTAAGCAAATGGCATAAGGAATGTTTGATTAGAGGTAATACCTTGACAAATCATTGTCTTTTATGAAACCAAAGTTTTCAATGGTGGATAGAGCTAAAGTTATAATGAGTGATCAAATGGCTACTAGAGAGACATGGACTGGTACATTTTATTAGTTGTTATGTGCCTAGGATATCACTATGAAGAAGTTCTGGGTCTAGAAGAATGAGACAATGTGCAACATATTTATAACTATTAAAGCCCAAAGGAATATAGATAGGTTAGATGATATTATGTTAGATATCTATCTTAAGTTGTCAAATGTTAAATACTTCCTTATCATTGTAGAAGAAGATTTGAAAAATTTGATGGTCATTCAGATTCCATTATGTGTTTTTCTTACCATGGTGTGAGAAGCACTTGATAATTGGAAAATACTCAAGCATGAACTCTCGTAGGTTGAACTAGATATTTTTCATATCATAAATGAACCTAATTTCATTCCACTATAGGAGATTCAAGCAATTTTCTAGAAGATAAAGTTGGATACAAAGGCACAGACTGAGCAACCACAACCTAAACAGCCACTTGGCCAAACTTTGGCACCACCTCTACATTAGGTAAATATGTAGCTCAAGTTTTTTAGTTTAATAAAACAAAAATTGTAACTTATTCATAAGAATTTGGAGCAAGGTCAGCTTGGTTGAAATCTCTAACTAGGATGGCCACCTGGTTAAGCTAGTCTATGAAAAATTGAAAAGGCTGGTAGGTAAGTATGTTAGTTAAAAACCCAAAATGGAAGATAAGTAGTATGCAAATGTTTTAAATTGGTAAATGGAACCTATAGTTATTACTACAACTTTTGTGAAAGGCTAATCCCTTTTTAGCTTTAATTGAGATCAAAAGTCATATTTTATCTCAGGATAAAACAACAATTTAAGTTTGGGAAAGTGTTGGACATGGAGACAGGCCTTATAAAATTATAAGTGCATAATTTATGGACACATGTTCATAGGGTATCATTTTTTCATCTATATGACCATTTGGATGCATTCAACCTTGTTATCCAAGTGATAGATATAAGAATGCTAAGATTCTTTCTTTTTGTATGCTAGAAAGTTGTAATGTTAAGAGACAGGGCCATGTAAAATGTTATATATAGTGCTTTTATATAATGGAATATGGTTCCAATGTGTGATAGATATTAATATACTAGATTTTCTATGGTTTTTCTAAGATTATTTTATGTATGCCTAATGTTCAATGTTTACTCTATTATTTTATCTTGTATTATGTTTTGGAATTCTTAACTCCATGTTATTTTATCTTTATATATGTTGTTATGTATAAAATTGAAGATTTATTAAATTCACTCATGCTATTATGATTCTTTTCCGCTTCTTATTATGTAAGTTATCCCTATAATTAGCATGTTCTAAAATTATTCTAGAAAACTTTGCTAACATTCCTTCAACATGCACATGATTGGAATTTTATTTCAAGGTATCTATCAAGAGATAGCTTGAATGGATTTTTAGTAGCTTTGAGTGCCTTCCTTGGCCTAATGATCAGTATAGTGTAATCAATAGGCCTCGTGACCCCAATATAGATTAGATTTATAGGGGTGTCAATGTCATATCTATGATGCAATCCAATCTATAAAGGGAGTGGGAGGGCTTTGTAGTACCTTTGATTTTACCCTAATTCATTTTTGAAAGGTATAAGGTATCTCCCTGGAGATACCTTTCAAACATGAATTAGGGTACCCTTTAAGGTATTACAATGTCCTTCAAGGAATCTTCTAAGATATACCTTGAAAGGGCTTCTAGTACCTTCAATGGGTCTCCTAGTAGATACCTTAAAAATTCACATGATTGGAATTATCTTTCAAGATATCTCTTACGAGATACCTTAGAGGGCCTTGTAATACATTCAAGGGTACCTTCATGCATGTTTTAAAGGTACCTCTTAGGAGATACCTTGAAGGTGACCTTGAAAGTACTAAAATTCCCTTCAAGGTATATTCTAGGAGATACCTTTAAGGGTCTTGTATGCCTTCAAGGGTTCTTCTAGTAAATACCTTGAACATGCACACAATTGGAATTTTCTTTGAAGGTACTTCTTAAGAGATACCTTAAACATTCACACTATTGGAATCTTCATTTCAAGGTATCTCCTAGGAGATACATTGAACATGCACATGATTAGAATTTTATTTCAAGGTATCTCCTAGGAGATACATTAAAGGGCCTCATAATACCTTCCATGTTGATTGTAAATGTCCTTGAAATGGATTTGATATAACCATGACACATTTTTATTTGTTAATAACCCTAATGCCAACTCATCTTTAAATGACATGTGGCAGTTTTGCATACATTAGTGACTCAGTCGCGTAAGTTCAAAAATTTATCACTTATATTTTTTCCTTTTAAAAACTAAGTGAAAACATGATCTAATGGTATTTTAGCACTTGTCACCTAGTTTTGTCATTTTACCTACAAAGAAGTTACAAAATTCATAACCCCATAACTCAATTAGAACACTCTACATGGCATTTGGTCGTGACTTTCTAAGTTTTCTATTATTTTTTAATTCTCATGAAAATATGATCCTATTCCATCATGCCACTTGGCACTCAATCATGTCACAATATCAAGATACAATATTTTAGTTTCATAATATAGAGATTGCATTACAAGATGAAACTTAGTAATAAATCACTTAATATTAGGTATCTAGGTGTGATATGAAATCTACATGTCATTTGGGAATAATGGGCTGAAGACACATGGACCCATATCTCATGGAAATAATATGATCAAAAGAAGCCATGAAACCGAATTACTACATGATCAAATTAAAATGCAACACTTCGTGAAGTGGCATGGCATTTAGGTCCATTAAAAATTTCATATAACAAATCCATACAACAGTGCAAGACAACAGGAACTTTTCATATGGAAAACTAGCAAAATTTTCGATGCCACATCAATCTAAGGATGAAATAGGTTGATTCATGAATTTTTTTAAAATGAGTGATACAATGAAAGTTAAAAATGTGGAAAGGTGTTTAAATGGATGAATACATCAAGATTTTCATGTAATACAACCATGAAATAGCATGAGCTAATGAAAGTTTGCCACTTGGCAAGTTAGTAAGGGTTTCAAGACTACATTAGCCCAAAACAAAATGTGTCAATCTAGGAAGCTTTAAATATATGTGTGAGATAATCCAAAGATTCCACATGTTAAAATAGCATTCCACCCACCTATATATCCCAATATCCAAAGTAAGAGACTAGAATGCACAAAGAGACACTAAGTGTCAGGCACGTGTCAAGTATAAAACTTGAAGGACACATTGTTTTCCATGAGTGTTGATTGTTTGTATGAATTAAATATTTATGGAGGCTCATTTTGGAAATTATAAAGCCAAGTCACCTTAATAAAAATTAAGCCTATGATGAGAAATCATGTGGATAAACCAAGAGTGATGATTGGCCAATTTACAAAAGTGAATTTTCAAAGTCGTCTGAACAAAACCAAAGAACTGCCGAAGCTTTATGTCAAATTAAATTAAAGATACTTACCATTTATGTAGTATATCTTGTATTTCAAAATTTTTATAAAAATCTAAGGTTTGAATCTTGTTGTCTCAAAGCTTTGCATTCACCATTGCTCTTTGTTGAAAACTTTGAAGTACTCTATATCATTTGATAAGAAACTTCTATGCATTCATTCGACATGTAGGCAATCTGCAAGTTCATAAATAAAAAATAATAAGTCATGGCCAAAGTAGGAGCATTTAGATCTAAAAATATAGAATAAGTCCCATTTTTATATTCATATGAAATAAACATAGTCTTCTGAGACACCAGCTTTAATGCAATTGCATTAACCACAGATGACAAACACTACAATGACTTATTCTACCATGTGGAGAGGATGGTAGACCAGGACAATGATGATGAAGAATCTCTTAGTGTTGTAGAGGAAAGGTCTAACATTTTAGTGTTTAAGTCTACAATACTACAAAAATTTGCATCCAATCTAGAGGTGTTCCCCTGTATGGATTTATTGCTCCAATTTTTTTGTTCACTCTAGGTGTGTAGATCACATGATCAAAATTTTTAACTTTGATAATGTTATCACATATATAGATGGAATGTAATTTCAATCCTATTATGACTTTCCCAAGCCTGAAATTGTTTAAAATCAAGACACCATGATGAAATGACTCGAGTCACACAAAACCAAAAAAGTCTTGAGAAGCTAGGCAGAGAACCTAGGGAGGTTCATCTACAAGTCTAAAATAAATCAAATTCCCATCATCCAATTTAGAAAAGGGGTGAGAATGGGGATGGCCATGGAGAAAAGGTTACATGGAGTAAAATACACTAGTCATATGGATGAGAAGTGTGTTCCATTGATTTCTATGATTATAGATGACTTCACGACCCCTCCCCTCAGGAAGATCATCTCTTACAATTTGGCTGCCAAAATCAAAAAGATTATGGCCAGCCAAGAAAATCATTTATATATGTTGTCCTACTTAATTCATTCCATCTGTGCCACTCTCAAGTTCCTTTAGTTTTACAATTTGGACTCAAACATAAGATGGATTGTCCCCCATGTCTTCATAAAGGTTAAAATTTATAAATATAGGTAGGAGATGTGGGTTGTTAGTAAGTAGTTCTACCCTATTGTATACATATCCATCCACAAAAGAACTTTCCCTAAGCTATTATTAGAGATCATGGAAACCATTATTACATTAGGATCCTATCAGTACTACATAGACTACACTATAATCAAAGTTGAGTGAATCACGATAGCCTTATTCAGATTTTCCACCATAGTGCAAGACAAACTAGATGAGTAGGATTACCTTCCAACTACACACAAGAGTAGATAGACTATGTAAAAACAAGAAAAGGGGGCTATCCCACCCCTAATTGGTCAACATTAAATGATTCAAAATTAAAACTTAGTACTTAGTCATATCTACTACCAAACATAGGTCCAATTTCAATTTGGAAAAATATACCGATAGGGAATGAGACCCTACACACTTGACATTCAATCCTTATGTCAGATATAGGGTAGTTATTGGTATCACATATCATCATGAGCCTAAGGATGGAGACTATTTATACCTTTATGTAAATGATAACAAATAAGTTAGGCAAATAATAAAGGATATTGGGATCAATCAAGTGAAAGGAAGACTAGATGGCATTGGGGTTTTTAAGGGATCCGAGTACTAGGATACTTAAGTAGGAACTTTGACATCTCCTATCCATACTCCCAATGTTGAATAATAAGGGCCAACTGACCTGAAACTCAATCATAGAATACTCCATGCATTAACTATTACTTTGTAAAAAGGAGGGATTGGAATTGGGAAATAAGTTTGGAAGGCTTCCACCTCAGGGGTCCCATATGGCATCATGTCCCAGGTAAAAAGTATTGCTACAACATAGGCCACACCTTCAATAGGAATAATAATATCTCCTACTCTAGTAATTTTAATGTCATCATCACCTCCCCTTCCTCCTACCAAATAAGGACCAAGTGTTATAGCTCAGGCATGCATTGCCTTACCCACCTCTTTCTTCTACAAGCAACTCCTAAGTGTATTTGAACTCCCCAACTCCAATTCATGTCCACCTTCAACCTTATAGGCCCCTAATGAGACCCATAATCAAGCTTGTAATTTTACCATTTCCCACCATCACTCATTTCACCATATCATCCACTTATAGGGTCTTGGTGATGGCTAATTTGCCACCAATCATACATGGTCTTATGCCTAGACCTGACCCATAATTACCCAATAAGAGTCCTACTTTCATCCTTCCACAAGTTTTCATGTTTTCTACTAGTTCTTCAACTAGAACTAGTGCTTCTTCATCCCTAGATCTGCATTCACATTGGTCTGAACCACTAATATCTCCCAGATGTCTTCCTTCTAAGGGCTAACTATATCTCAACCATTTTCTCCCTCATCAGAGCCCCTAAGTGGCTCTTTAGATAAATCATGGATTAAGTAGATGTAGGTAGTCATTAGGGAAAACCCAAGTTAGGTCATAATGGACCCTCCCTAGATTACAATGAAATTTCACAATGAGGAAAATGAAGAGGGTGACCAAGAGGAAGGTCACCCACCCTAACCAAACAATCCTATATGAATTAGAAGAAACCTTATTTGAGATGGAAAAGATAAAGAAAGCCGAGTAGGGCCAACAACAACAATATGAGGAATCCCTCTCAACTCTCCAAGAAATTATGGATGTCAATACCATATTGGTTAAGGGATCATATTAAAGAATGGCTTACTTGGAGTAGAAGCACAAGGACACCTTACTAGAGTAGACCATAATAAGAGTAGAATGGGTTGTGGAAGAAATGTTTGATATGCTGAATATCTTATCTCAGTACAAGGTAAAGGGAAATGAAATATATAATAAAGAACTCAAACTATAAGCTATGTATGAAGGATATGACAATAAGATAATCGACCTAATGAGGTTGATCAAAATGAAGAAATTTGAGAATTTAACTTAATTCCCTTGGAAGACTTGAGCATTTCTTAGTCCTATGTAATTAGTAGGAGAAATAACTTGAAATGGTCTATTAAAGATATGAGGTCCCTAGGGAGATCCCTTATGAAAAAATGTGACAAAGTTATCACCTTATTGAAGGATTCTAAAATTATGCATTTGGATAACAAAGATGGTTCCATCATTAGCAGAGATGCCTTCATGGCTCAACTATATGATTTCATGGTGAACTTACGAAAGTAATCCATCGCTAGAGGGATGGCCTTTGAATAATATATGGTGGAATTAGAAACTTATTACAACTAATTAATAGAGAAGGCTAAGGCCATCAACAAAGTTAGAGACCTCTCCTAAGAAGACATGAGGAAATAGCCAGGCTCATAGCCAAACTACTGAAGGAGCCTATCATCAATTTGAGATTAATAGATAGTGAGTACAAGAAATGCTCCCAAGTATGGAAAGGGTAGGTTGAATCCCAAAAACAAAATTCCACCTCAGGAGCCAACACCTCATTAGCCCCCCTTGGAATGTCTTATTCCTCAATTGGCACTAGCACTGATGAGCCCATAAAATGGCTCATTATATCCATAAAGTAACATCTTTTTCTTGCATAAAAAGTGAATCTAAATTTAGTTTTTAAACTTATAGTTTATTTAGAATAAAATAGTAAGTATAGTTCATGGTTATGTCTTTAAAATTTCTTGTTATTTATCTTTTATATATTACTAATGATTATTGGGAAAAATATGTCAATAAGTGCATATACATTTCATACTAAGCTAAAAATGATTCAAAGTATGAAGAGTAACCATTCAAAAATAATTTTGAAGTAGTGTCAAATTCTTCTATAATAGATCCAAGATTATAGTCAAGTTATAGGCATGTTACAAACTTCTAAAGGTTTTCTATAATAGTGGCAAATTACATCATAAACTCTCATAAGATTACTATAATAGCTACAGATTACAACAAGCTTGTTACAACATCTACAGATTACAACATGTTTGTTATAGTAGCTATGTATTACAATAGGCTACCTACAAACCAATTATGGATCACATCAAACTAGCTATATATTACATCATATCAACTAGGAATTTCACTAGACTTGCTATAGATTTTACCAAGATTGCTATGGATTTCACTAGGCTTGCTATGAATTTCAATAGATTTGCTACAGACTTCAACAAAACTATTATAAACTTGTTTAGAAAGTATTTACAAATATATTCTATTGTTCCATCTATCATGAAGAATGCTTTCGATTTATTTTATTTCTATGTATAGACTTTTCATTATAGATTATATTTTAATATAGGTTTATGTGATTTTATTTCAATAAATATCTCCCTCCATATTTGGTGGAGATCAAGATTATGTTGTAATATATTTTATTATTGGAATAAATATTTTTCTTCATATTTTGTGGAGATTGAGATAGGATACAGTATCTCAATTGTTACTCCCAAATAAGGTATTTTTTGGAAGCATGAAATTATAAATGCAATCTTCCACACCCAAAAGAAATAATCAATCAATCTATACACTTTTATTTTTATTATTCTAAGCGACCCATTCTAAAATTTATGTTCTGAATAAATCCTCTTCTAAGAAATGAGTTGGCCACTCATTCCAAGGAAAAAAGATCATGTATTTATTTTTATTTATTTATTTATTCTATAATTATTCTTTTTTCTATAAACTCTTATATTATTATTTTGTTGTTGTAATCATTCTTTTTTTGTACAATTTGTGTGAACTTGCAGGGGTTTTTATTTATTATCATTTATTTTCAATTCAACAATTTACCTTCTGTAAGTGTGTTTTGATTTATGCAAATGTGATTTACTTTTGAAAGTGTGCTTTGATTTATGCAAATGTGATTTTTAATTCTTTCAAAGTGTGGCATGTGATAGAAAGAACCATTTGCCAAAGGTTTCTTTCTTCTATTACATACAGCATTTAGAAACTAGTCCTGAATTAATAATATTAAATGAAGGGTATTGATGACACCCATCATTTTTGACATCATTTTTAGAGAAATATGGTGTTATTAGGATATTTATGATCTACCAAAGAGATTCCTAGTGAAAGCGAATATCTCTTTGCAAATTTTGTGACAGGAGATACTAAGTTAATGGTTTCTTTAAGATTTATTTTCAGTAACATAGATTATAATTTATTTAATATAATTATATTTTAGATTTACAAAAAAAATAAAACCTTCCAGTAATAACATTAGTTTATAGAAAATAAGAACTGCTAACCTCATGAAGGAAGATCTAATTGTTGATGTAGGATAGAAATGAAATTCTGAGATAACTTTAAGGTGGAGAAAATAACCTAATATATGAATTTATATAGTTTTTTTCAATAAATATAAAATAGATACTTATATATCTAATGTGCATATTTAATAATAATCTATGTTTTGAGTTAGTTATATCAAATATATGTGGTTGTGTAAAACATGTATAAATATCGTTACATTTTTTCTAGAATCGTCTATAATGGATCACATATCTTTTTTGATTATTCTAAAAAAATTTCATTTTTGATAAGAAATAGGTGAACATCACTGCTAAATCAGCCTCTAAATATTTTAAATCATCTCATACCTACATGTCTGAAATAATAATGTTTTGTTGTTTTCTATTTGGTTGAAAAACAAAAATAGTTTCCAACAAGATAAGATTGTATGTCAAATTTTTATTGTAAATAAAATTCAGATATGGTTGATGAAGGATAGATTAATTTATGAAATGATGTCTAAATTATATGAGGATATGGCATTGTAAATAAAGAGAATTATGTTAATGATATATGTTAAAATAAAATGGTTTACAATCTAGTCTGTGTAATTGATGTAGGTAGACTCCCATGCTAAAAAGATGTGGGGTATTTGATCTTCTAAGTAAGCATAATTTATTTTTTGAAATGATTAATATAGAAATAATTGATCAAATATTTTAAAATAAAAAGAGAGAGAGAAAGAGAGTTGTATGATCTACTAAAAAAGAACTGTCACTCCAACCAAAATTCTTATGATTTTATATGGTAAAGTGTTGCATATAGAATAAATTTCATTTTAATCTGGGATGGTTGATCAAATTTATGCATTATATATGTTTTAAAGGTTTGATTTTTCTATTAAATTCATAACTAAAAGAAATTCATGTTGATTTTGGATAGAATGTATAATTATACTTTCCCAGAATATTGCATACAATATTGACATGCCTTAAAATCATTATTTTGTCTAGACTCCACATGGGTCAAACAGATTTGACAAATTAAAAATAATAAATATTTCATACATATGTATATTTTTCTTGCAAGAATTAGATCATAATTATTCATGCAATAAATCATGTAATAAATTTAACATCATGCATCAAAATAACAATATTGATTTGGATTTTGCATGAGTCAAACAACTAAATCCCAACATTGATGTCTAGTCTTACATAAATAATTGATTTTTAAAAATCTTAGCATGTAAAATTTGTTACTTCTGGGTGATTTAACCATTTAAATTTAGATTTACTTTTGGAATGATAAGATTATACGAAATTTTTGTTTTTAATATTCTTTCTAATCTGTAGTGATAATGTCTAATAGAAAATATCAATTGAAATACTTAAGAGATTTAATTACTTTGATCTCAATACTAGATGTTTATTTTATTTACTAGGTTTCTTGTTAAATTTTCATGGTCAAATTAGTTTTTAATTATAAAAAAATAATGATAGTCTAAAAATAATAATCAGACTTCCATTCCAATTCATACTAGCATGCAACCTAGAATATTGAATTTATATATAGTTGCATGAGACTGAGTGTTTAAATTTTTTTTAGTGCTATATATGTTATAAATTGGTAATAATTACATATTTTCAGAAATCCATGTCAAATATCATGAAATCATTAAAAATATTCAATGCTAAGCAAATCTATGGTTATAAAAATGGTAAATTAGGTCTGGAACCCCTCAACCCCACCCTAAATCATGAGCATAAGGGGTACTACCCTAGACCCCTATTTTTGATTTCTCAGTGAAGAAGCTTGCTCAATATGATTTAAATCCAATCCATATTGTAGATAAATAACACAAAATTTTTAGTAGTAAGAAGAGGCATGTTTTTTAGTTTCTAGTTTCTATCAAATAATTTATAAATGTAATTTTATCTTCCCTATAAAAAATAATAGTTAGTATTTTTTACATAATTCATAATAAAAAGAATTGATGACATTTCATTTTATTCATCCATATTCAAGAATTAGCTAAACCCATATCCACTTCCATAATAATAGAACTTGTCTGAAGGAATTATTCTCCATTATAAAATTTTATAATCAATAATGTTAATTCTTGAACCATCAGTCATTCATACTTAGGTTGAAATGCATTTTTCCATATAAATTCAAATATTCATCTAAATATTATGTTGTTAACATTTATATTTATTTGACATGGTTGATATTATGCTTATCTGAAAAGGTTTGGTTTGTTTCTAGTTTTTACAGGATAGTTTAATTTCAAGGAGTCATTCTAGAGATGAAAATTTATACCCATGACTTCAACAAGTAGTTGGCCGATAATCTTGGGTTACCTTTGAAAAAAAAAGGTAGTAAAAATAACAAGTGTTCATGTTGATGAAAGTCAACATACAAAAAATTCCATGTCATATTTGTAACCAGTATGAAGATGCATAGAGTCTATAGCTAGCCTTTTTTATGTCATCAAAAAACTAAAAAAAAATCAAAAAATAATAATAAAAACCTTTGGGCATTGTTGGCAGCCTTGGTTTGAAAACCAACTTACTAGTGAATCAAGTGTTGTAATAAAGAGACTCGATTAGAATATTAGTTTACTAACTAGTCAAGGGTAAAAATATAAAAACAAATAAAATACAATCTATCAAATGGATCAGTGATGCAATTTTTCTAAACTTGGTTACTTACTTTTATGCTATTATTTTTTAGCATAGTAAGATTGTACTTTTATCAAATATTTTCCCAACTTTTTTCACTTTGGTTACAATAAAGGAGGCAACTAAGATTTAAGATATAATTTACTATTTTAAGTTTAAATTTACTTGTAAGTTTTGTTATTACATGAATATCCACTCTTGTTAATAGCTTTATTTTAGGAAAGGGACAACCTTCCATCCTATATGTGTAATCCCATCCCACTTCATTCATTTGGCATGCATGAGGACATGCATGAGCTTAGGTGTGGGGGAGAATAATATATTTGAAGGTATAATAATTAGACTTATCCAAACACATAAGCTAATGCAAATATAGTTTGATCTTGATCATGGTTCATACTTTTGAAAGGAACAAGAATTTTTTTATGTCAAAATCTACTTTATGGTCAAAATAAATATGTGTAGACACAACAATAAATTCTCAGCACAAGAACTTACTCTCACCCCATTTAAATAAGAAGAAGAAGAAGAAGAAGAAGAAGAAGAAGAAGAAGAAGAAGAAGAAGAAGAAGAAGAGACTTCCACATAAGAACCTGTGTCAAAAAGGATATGAGGATAGTGGAAAAAATATCTAAACATGAACTTATTCTTAAATTTTCCATTTTCATTGGTCACTTTTATCTGAGATTTTAAAAGATAAATTTCATTATATACCAATGAAGTTAATTTAGGAATCCCATTTGAAGTATGAAGCCAAGTCTAACCCACGCATATGTACCATGATGTCTTAAACAATGACATGCATGACATTAGATGTGGGGCAGATGATGAGCCCATAAAATGGCTCATTATATCCAAAAAATAATATCTTTTTTCTTTCATAAGAAGTAGATCTAAATGTAGTTTCTGAACCTATAGTTTATTTAGAATAAAATAGTAAGTATATATCATGGTTATGTTTTTAGAATTCTTTGTTATCTATTCAGTAGCTATTACTAATGATTATAAGGAAAATGATGTCAATAAGTCCATGCATAGTTTATACTAAGTTAAAAATGATTCAAAGTATTAAGACTAATCATTAAATAATAATTTTCAAGTAGTGTCAAAGTTTTTTAAAATGGATCTAAATAAATTCTCTTCTAAAGAATGAGATGACAACTCATTTCAAAGAAGATGAATCATGTATTTATATTTATTTATTTATTTATTTATTCTATAATTATTCATTTTATTGTAAATTCTTATTTTATTTTATTTTTGTTTTAATCATTCTTTTTTTGTATAATTTGTGTGAATCTGTAGGTGTTTTAATTTGTTATCATTTATTTTCAATTCAGCAATTTACCTTCTACAAGTGTTATTTTTTTTTCAAGTGTGCTTTGATTTATGCAATTAGTATTTTAAATTCTTGAAAAGTGTGGAGTGTTATAGAAATAAACATTTGTCAAATGTCTCTTTCTCCTATTTCATATAGCCTTTAGACACCACCCCTGGATTAACAATATTAAATGAAATGTATTGATGACAACCATCAATCACTCTATGTTCTTATACAATAAGAGCTTCATCATTGATAATACAAGTGGGATCTCAACCCAGCTCCTTAAGAACAAAATAACCACCTATTGGGTTCCTTATAAATAGGAAACATGTCCTATGGTCTCTCAAATTACATTGTAAAGTATTCCCATACTTTTAATGTTGAATATTATTTAACTTGAAGACAGATGAGACCTTATCTGCTGATATATGTCATGTTACCTAAATTTTTTTTGTAACTGACTAAAGAATTTGAATGACCTATATAAAGGGTATATCCCCTTCATTATAAACTAGAGATAGAAGTTTATGAATTAATGTAAAGAGAAAGTAAATTCTTGAAATTAACTCATTGTCTCCATTGTTTTAATGCATTCCTATTTCTCAACCTTTGTTAATAATATATGATCTCACTTATTTAATGGTTAAAATATGGTATTATTATTTTTAATGCATCTAGTTAGTTTGTGCTTTTAGCTAGGATTCTAAAGTTTGTTATGTAAGCATTGTTTTCATCTTGCTGTGTTAGTGAATGTGTTTAAGGAAATTTATTGTAGGTAGCATTTTAAAGCATCTTTTTTAGATATGTGCATTATATTCATCATAGAATCCTCAATGCACTTATGATATTAAGGGTCTAAACACTAAGATTTCATAGATGTTAGTTTCATTTGTATTATTATCAGAAAAATTAAAGGAGATATGTTGGTCTTTGTTATTACAAGGGAAATTTATTTATTTCCCTACCTTATTACCTCCTTTTAATTTTTTTTAACATGAATCACTTTAGATTAATTCTCATTATGTATATCCATTTATTTGTTTAATAGTTTAATTTTATATTAAAAAATACAAAAAGTAATTTACATCATAAATAATTTAGGTAGATTGTGTCACTATCTTATTCCTATTGTCCCTATAATAGGGTCTACTTATAGACTAGAAGGTGGTAACCACATAATATCTCTAGTGAAACTAAGTGAATCCCTAATATTTTTTAGGACCTACACTATAATATGAGAAATGTTATTTTGATGTTCACATTATGTCCTTGACACAAACACACATCAATAGTTTGGAAGGACATGAGGTTAAATCTAAATATTCTCAACCTACTATTTCCTATCATGCACTTTTAGGTATTAAT
The DNA here is from genome assembly GCA_037957365.1 of Torreya grandis. Lineage (NCBI taxonomy): Eukaryota > Viridiplantae > Streptophyta > Pinopsida > Cupressales > Taxaceae > Torreya > Torreya grandis. The sequence goes on along the minus strand of JARHVA010002713.1, from coordinate 2,340,531 downwards.
ACTCCTCCAAATATTAAGGTGGTGGATTTCTTCAAAAAATAAAATTTGACTATATTTGTTTACTCTGGTAGTACACACAAATTCATCAATAGTAATTTGGTTAATCAATTGAACTATTTCATTTACCTAATTCCATAATTTCAAATCCTAATTATAGATGGGGGTATAGTTAATTGTTCTGGTAAATGCTATAGTACATAGCTATGGGAGACTACCTATTATATTGTCTTATATTTTCAATTATCATGGATGAGGCTAACATTTTTTTTGGATTGTAATGGCTCACCACTTTATGCACATTTAAGATGAATTTTGAGTAACTATTCATGCGCATTCATTTACAATGAAGGATATTTGAACTGCATGATTTATTGGTTAAATCTACATAATTAGTTAGTTTTCACTAAATGATTATGATAATCAAAAAAGGTGCAAAATAATTATTGTGTGACTATTTTCCATAGAATTTAAATCAAATAAGGAGTCTACCCTTTTTTTCTTATACACCCATTTGACTTATTTGACCTCTTTTCCTTTTGAAATGTCAACTAACTCTGAAGTTCGATATCTCTCTATGGTAAAAGAAATAGAATATGTAGGTCCAGGTGGAAAAGAACCAACAAGACTAAGTAAGAAAAAATATTGAGATTATGAGGATAGTCTAGACCAAATAATAGTGTTAGAAATGCTCTAAATAAACATGCAAAAAGAGATGAAATAGGGAGGATATAGTTATAGAAATAAAACAAAAAAATTTCATATATTATATTCAACCAAAATACTGCTACAACTTATTTATAATGCATAAAATTGTACAACTACAGTTGATCAAAAGACTCACAATAGTAGAATTTCCATTTTTCATGCTTCAAATTTTCCATGTCAAGATTTAAATTTTCCAAGTTGGGCTTCAAATCTAATTTGCATCATCAAAATTCTTAGCATCCAATTTTAAAATAGCAAACTTGTACAACTACAACTATTCAAAAGACTCACAATAGTAGAATTTCTATTTTCCATGTCAAGCTTCAAATTTTCTGTGTTGGGCTTGAAAATCTGATTTTCATCATCAAAATTTTTAGCATCCAATTTTACAATAGCAAAATCTTTGGCTCTACAATGATGTTATGATTTTTATCATAAGTTTCTTAAAATTAAGACTTTTTCCTATGTGAAAAAATATACTTTCTAATAGAGTAATTACTAAATACAAAATATAATACTTCAAAAGAATAAACTCACCATTAATTTCATGGAGTGGATATTCATTGAAGCCAAAAGAACCTTACCATTATGGTATGGTGATCTTCATTTATATTTTGATAGTGATCCCCAAATATTCCATATTTAATTTAAATTTGATTGTCATTTCATTTAATATTTTGGCTTTTATAATTAGATAATAAAACTAAATTTGAAACATGTCAAACAATCTACAGTCTATTTATATGTAAAAAAAGGTAACATTGTCACTCCTGAATGATGATATTATAGTTAATAATGAACCCTTTATTAAATTTTAAATCATATCATCATTGACAACTTAGCATAATATGAATCATTTGAATGTCACCATTTTAATCTCTATCACATTAATTTAACACAATTTTGATATTCAACATTGACATCTTAGCACAAAATTAATTTCTCAAATAACACCACATTAATCTCACATTAACATGTTTAGAGAGTACTTAAACAAGGCTTTATTTCTTATAATGTGACTATTGGGTATTTTTCCACCAATGAGGCTACTCAAATATGATTTGGACATCCAATAAGAACATAAAAAATATTAATTATCCTAAAGTATTAATTATCTTAAAGTATTAATTTCTATGAACATGTAAATGATGTCAAGAAAATCTCACCATATCTAGTTTAATATTACAAATTAAACATATATATTTAATTACTAATCAATGCTATAATTATTTTATTTAGATTATATGTTCCTTAATCTCACCATATTCCAAGTAGAAAGAGCATTTAGACATCAATGGTTCCTTTTTAGGTTATAAGCTGGTCTTTATTAGGTTATAAGCTGGTCTTTATTAGGTTATAATCTGGTCCTTTTGGTTGCTCTAGATGATTATCTATAATATTTTAAATTTTAACTTATTAAATATATTACTTAATAAGATTATTTGATTATAGTTATTAAAAAATGTCAGTTTGAATTATCCTAACATTTATCCTTTGGGTCTCTATTGGTTTTCCACACACAAGGAAATAAATAATAATTAATAAAAACAAGTGATAAATAACTTTAATCTTCATCATTTCATTATTCCAACCATTTCATAATAATAGTCCAAGTAAACTATCTGAATCTTAGTGATTTCATAACATAAAGTGGTAAAAATAAACAAAAGGGACAAGTCAACACAAATAAATCACACATTTTAGATAGAGTAAAAAAATATATTAAACACTATTAAGATTAAACACCTAAAAATAAGGATTTATAGAAATGATAGTAACAAATATGGTCAAAACTTTTAACACACTACAACTTGCTCTATTTTGATATGTCAGCACTCTATAGTGTATATGTAGAAAAAACTAGGAATACATAAGAAAAAGAATATATCTGATCAGACATGTTTCATAGTTTTGTTACTTTTTTAAAAAAATTAAAATTATATGGACCCCATTTTGAAAATTAATTTTTAATTTCAATTTTTTTGGGGACTCTTGCCTATTTCTTAATGCAAATGTACCTCAGGATTAGTCAAGTCAGATTGGAGGAAGTTGATATATTAAAATGTTTAAATGTTTTTCTAGAGTGGTTAGTTTTTGTTTCCTCATAAAATGAAATATTTTTGAATGGAATTTTATTTTCCTAAATTCCTTGTTCATATTCAAGTGGTGATAAATAGAAGAAGTAAATGCATACTGATAAAAAGATTTAAACACTCACAATTCTATTGCAAACATTTTAACAATTTTATACAAGTCTAAATCTCTCTGAATCTAGATAAGTTTCTATCCTCTGACCATAAGAATAACAAAAATCCCTCTACCATTTACCAAAATTAACCATACCAATTTTTTTTATACAAGTCCATCTCTAAATAAATTTTAATGACTTGGCATGTATGTTCAGAGTTGTTTATATATTTCACTTGAAATACAATCAAATATTTTGAAACAAATTTCATACTTAATATAATTTTAACTAATTCATGCACCCCTGATATTGAATTAGACAACCACAAACCATTGACAGTGGTAGTTATCTAGGTTTCATCTAAGAATTCTTGAAAGTGTAGATCTCTAACTATGGCTTGTAAAAATGAGTTGTTTCATTTTACTAAGACTCAAAATAGTAACAACTACTAGATGGTTGTGTAACATTGACTAATTAATTTTTTTAGTAAACATTATCTATATGCATATTATAATATAATGAACTAATACATCACATAATATAATTATCATAGTTTAATTCCATGGTGCATCCATCCAATTTCTATGCTTCTCCATAAATATGAATACAAGAAATTAAGACAAGTATATGAAGTACAACATCATGAGTTATTTAAAATTATGATAGGAAGACATTAGTTGGGTATTTAAAATCGTATTGTAGTTACTCAACACTATCATAAGATGATATGTTTGACATATTAGGAATCTATTAATTATTTTATCTGGTGCATTTTGTAATATAACTTAATGTGGTGATCCCATATTCATTGTTTGATTGGTATCACATTTTTGTCCATTTAGATTAACTTTGTAATATGGCTTGATATTAAATTTTGTATTAAATGAGGCCAATGTAGTGCCCCCATACTTTAGCTTACTTAATGCAATAAGTTTCATTTCTTGATCATGCTCAGGGTCAAAATTTATGTTTCTCATAAGTAAGAAATTTTAGTGACACAAAGTGTGGTGGCAAGGGGTGAAATGATACATTTAATGTAAGAAGGTTATGCAAGACATATTGTGAATTAAGTGAGCCATATTTAAATTCCTTGTAGGTGTTCTTCTTAATGAGATAATTTTATTTCTCTAATTCTTTAATCATTTATAATGAGAATTATAAAAAAGACCCACCTTAGTTTAAAGTATTCATTGAAGTTGACATCAAGGGGGATGAGTATATATTCTCACTCTATGTACACTCAATGTTCGATGTGATTAATAGACTTAAAAGAGGAATTTCCTCTATATTAGTCTATATCATATTTGATATCGGACCATGAAAGACATCTATTATGTTATAAGTGTTTAAATTAATTGATAGAGTCACAAATGTAAATTAATTCATAGAGTCACAAATGTAATATCAAGAAATGTAAATTAAAGAATTGGTGAATTTTATCTCAAAGGTATTCCAAAGGGGCTAAAAATTGACTAAAATACCTATTAAACAATTTAATAATGTAAATTAATTAATATAAATAAACTTGTCTAATAAGAATAATTATAATATATTATAAAAAAATTAATTATTTTTATATTTAAAAATTGTGTTTATTATTTATTTTTATTTATCATGTTTAAATATTTAAATATTTTTACTAAATAATTTATGTTTAAATTATTTTTTAGTGGTTAGTTTCTACCTCCTCATAAAATAAAACATTTTTAAATGGAATGTTATTTTACTAAATTCCTTATTCGTATTCAAATCATGATAAATATCTAAGAATTAAATATATAATGATAAAAATATTTAAATACTATCACAATTTCATTGCAAATATTTTGACTATTTTCTACATGTCTAAATCTCTCTGAATCTAGATAAGGTTCTATCTTCCAATCATATAAATAATAAGAATACCTATGCCATTTACGAAAAGAACCATGCTAATTTTTGTAAACAAGTCCATCTCTAAATTAATTTTAATGACTTGACATGCATGTTCAAAGTTTTTTATATATTTTATTTGAAATACAATCAAATGTTTAGAGAAACACATTTCATACTTAATATAATGTTGACTACTTCATGTGCCCATGTTATTGAATTAAATAATCACAAACCATTGATAGTGGTAGTTATCTATATTTCATCCAAGAATTCTTAAAAATGTAGATCTCTAACTATGGATTGTAAATATGAGTTGTTTGATTTGACTAAGACTCAAAATAAAAATTTCTATGCCTCTCCATAAATGCGAATACAAGAAATTAAAACACCTTTATGTATATGAAGTACAATATAACTAGTTATTTAAAATTATGATACGAAGCCATTAGTTGGGCATTAAAAATATTACTATAGATGATCAATAATACCAAAATAAGATATTTTGGACATAATGTGAATCTAGTGATTTTTTTATGTGGTTCATTCTATAATACAACTCGGTGTGGCACCACCATGTTCATTATTTGATTGGTATCACATTATGATTCATTTGGATTAACAATGTAAGATTGCTTGATATTAAATTTTGTATCGGATGAGGTCAATGTAGTGGCCCCATACTTTATATTTTTCAGTGCAAGGAGTTTGATTTCTCGGTCATGTTCAGGGTCACCTTTCATATTTCTCATAAGTAGGAAATTTTAGTGCCACAAAGTGTGGTGGCAAGGGTTGAAATGATACCTCTAATGCAAGCGGGTTATGTAAGACATTTTGAATCAAGCAAGGAATATTTGGATGCCTTTTAGATATTTTTATTAATGAGAGATTTTTTTCCTCTAATGCTTCAATAATTTGTAATGAGGATTGTGAAAAAGGCCCACCTTGGTTCAAATAATTCATTGAATTTGACATTAAGGGAGATGAATAAATATCTCACTCGATGTAAGCTCAATGTTTGATGTGATTAATGGAATTGAAAGAGGAATGTCCTTTGTATTGGTCTCTATCATATTTGATATCTGACCATGTCAGATATCTATTTTGTTATGTGTTTAAATTACCTAATAGAGTCACAAGTGTAAATTCAAGAAAGATGACTCACTATCACAAGTATTTAAATTGATGAATTTTATCTCAAAGATATTATAGGGGGGACTAAAAATTAAGGATTCAAATCCCTATTAGATAATTTAATCATGTAGATTAACAAATATAAATAAACTTGTTTAAGAATAATTATAATAAATGATAAAAAATTATAATTATTTTTATATTTAAAAACTATGTTTATTATTTATTTTTATTTATCATGCTTAAATCTTTAAATATTTTTACTTAATAATTTATGTTTAAATTTTGTTTCAAAGTGGTTAGTTTTTTCCTCCTCATAAAATGAAACATTTTTGAAATGAATGTTATTTTACTAAATTCCATATTCATATTAAAGTGGTGATAAATAGAAGTAGAAAATCCATACCAATAAAAATATTTAAACATTGTCACAATTTCATGGAAAATATTTTGATTATTTTATACAAGTCTAAATCTCTTTGAATCTAGATAAGGTTCTATCCTCACACCATAAGAATAAAAATAATCCCTTTGCCATTTACCAAAATGAATCATGCCAATTTTTATATACAAGTCCACCTCTAAATCAATTTTAATGACTTGGCATGTATGTTTAGAGTTGCTTATACATTCCACTTGAACTACAATCAAATGTTTAGAAACACATTTCATACTTAATATAATTTGACTACTTAATGTGTCCTTGATATTGAATTAAGAAACCACAAATCATTGATAGTGGTAGTTATCTAGGTTTCATCCAATAATTCCTGAAAGTGTAAATCTCTAACTATGGCTTATAAATATGAGTTGTTTTGTTTGACTAAAATTAAAAATAGAAACAACTGATAGATAGTTGTGTAGCATTGACTAATTAATTTTCTTCATAAACCTTATAAATATACATATTATAATATAATTCATTAATACATCACATTATATAATTATCATATTGTCACTCCATGGTGCATTCATCCAATTTTCATGCCTCTCCATAAATGTGAGTAAAATAGATTAACACATCTTTATGTATAAGAAGTACAACATCACTAGTTATTTAAAATCATGATAGGAAGCCATTAATTGTGTATTAAAAATCTCATTATAACTTCCCAATACTGCCACAAGAAGCTATGATGGACATATTGTGAATCTAGAAATTTTTTTGCATGGTGCATTATGCAATATAACTCAATGTGGCATTGTCATGTTTATTATTTGATTGGTATCAGATTTTGTTTCAATTAGATTAAATGTGTAAGATGGATTGATCTTAAATTTTGTATTGGATGATGCCAATCTAGTGGTCCCATACTTTAGCTTGTTTAATGTAATAAGTTTCATTTCTTGATCATGCTCAAGGTCACCCTTCATATTTCTCATAATTAGGAAATTCTACTGCCAAAAAGTGTGGTGACAAGGGTTGAAATGATACTTCTAATGTAAGAGGGTTATGTAAGACATATTATAAATCAAGAAGGCCATATTTTGATACCTTCTAGGTGTTCTTCTTAATGAGAGATTTTTTTAATTCCAATGCTTTAATCATTTATAATGAGGATTGTGAAAAAGTCCCTCTTTGGTTCAAAGTATTCATTGAAGTTGAGATCAAGAGGGATGAATATATATTCCCACTCGATGTATGCTTAATGTTTGATGTGTTTAATGTAATTGAAAGAGGAATTTCTTCCATTTTGATCTTTATTGTATTTGATATCTAGCCATGTTCAATGTCTATTGTGTTTAATTATTTAAATTAACTGATAGCATCACAAGTGTAAATTTGATAAAGGTGACTCCCTATCATAGGTATTTGAATTGGTGAATTTTATCTCAAAGGTATTCTAGGAGGACTAAAAATTAAGGAGTTAAATTCCTATTAATAAATTTAATCATATAAATTAATAAATATAAATAAACTTGTTTAATAATAATTATTATAATAAATGCTAAAATATTGTAATTATTTTTATATTTAAAAACTATGTTTATTATTTATTTTTATTTATAATATTTAAAAACTTTTACTAAATAATTTATGTTTAAATTTTTTTCAAAGTGCTTAGTTTGTACCTCCTCATAAAATATACATTTTTGAATGGAATGTTATTTTACTAAATTATTTATTCATATTCAAATCTTGATAAATAAAAGAAGTAAATCCATATTGATAAAAATATTTAAACACTATTATAATTCCATTGAAAATATTTTGACTATTTTCTACAAGTCTAAATCTTTCTAAATATAGATAAGGTTCTATCCTCTAACCATAAGAATAACAAGAATCCCTCTGCCATTTACCAAAATGAACCATGCTAATTTTTATACACAAGTCCACCTATATATCAATTGTAATGGCTTTACATGCACGTTCTGAGTTGTTTGTTTATTCCACTTGAACTACAATCAAATGTTTAGAAACACATTTCATACTTAATGTAATTTTGACTACTTCATGGGTCCTTGATATTGAATTAAATAACCACAAACTGTTGACAATGGTAGTTATTTAGGTTTCATCCAAGAATTCATGAAAGTTTTTATCTCTAATTATGTCTTATAAATATGAGTTGTTTTGTTTGACTTAGACTCATGATAGAAACAACCACTAAATAGTTATGTATCATCAAGTAATTTTTTTTTTAGTAAACCTCATCCATATGCATATTATAATACATTGAACTAATACATCACATAATATAATTATCATAGTGTCACTCCATGGTGCATCCATCCAATTTCCATGTCTCTCCATAAATTTGAATACAATAAATTAGAACACTTTTATGTATATGAAGTACAACATCACTAGTTTTTTAAAATTATGATAGGAAACCATTAGCTGGGTACTAAAAATCTTATTCTAGCTTCTCAATACTAATATAGTAAGATATGGTGGATATATTTTGAATCTAGTAATTTTATTGTGTGGTGAATTCTGTAATATAGTTTGATGCGACACTGCCATGTTCATTATCTGATGAATAGCACATTTTGGTTCTTTCAGATTAACTTTGTAATATGGCTTGATCTTAAATTTTGTATTAGACGAGGCCAATGTAGTGGCCCCATAATTTAGCTTATTAAATGCAAGGAGCTTCATTTCTCAATCATGATCAGGATCATCCTTCATGCTTCTTATAAGTAGGAAATTCCAGTGCCACAAAGTGCAGTGACAAGGGTTGAAATGATACCTCTAATGCAAGAGAGTTATGCAAGACATATTGTGAATCAAGTGGTCCATATTTGGATGCCTTTTACGTGTTCTTCTCAATGAGATATTTTTTCCTCCAATGCTTTAATCATTTATAATTAGGATTTTGAAAATACCCCCACCTTGGTTGAAAGTATTCATTGAAATTGACATCAAAGGGGATGAATATATGTTCCCACCCTATGTACACTCAATGTTTGATGTGATTAATGGAATTGAAAGAGGATGACTTATGTATCGGTCTTTAACATATTTAATAGCTAACCATGTCAAATGTCTATTGTGTTATAAGTATTTAAATTAACTGATAACACAAGTGTAAATTAAAGAAAGGCAACTCTCTATCATAGGTATTTGAATTGGTGAATTATATCTCAAAGTTATTTTAGGGGGCCTAAAAATTGAGCCAAATCCCTATTAGACAATTTAATTATGTAAATTAATAAATATAAATAAACTTGTGTAATAAGAATAATTATAATAAATGATAAAAAAATTTAACTATTTTTGTATTTAAAAACTATGTTTATTATTTATTTTTTTATATCCTGTTTAAATATTTAAATATTTTTACTAAATAATTTATGTTTAAATGTTTTTCCAGAGTGGTTAATTTTTGTGTCCTCATAAAATGAAACATTTTTGAATCGAATGTTATTTTAATAAATTGCTTATTCGTATTCAAGTGGTGATAAATAGAAGTAAATCCATACTGATAAAAATATTTAAACACTCATTATTTCAATGCAAATATTTTAACTATTTTTTACCAGTCTAAATCTCTCTAAATCTAGATAAGATTCTCTAAATCTCTCTAAATCTAGATAAGATTCTATCTTGAAACCATAAGAATAACAAGAATCCCTCTACCATTTACCAAAATGAACCATGATAACTTTTATATACAAGTCCATCTCTAACTCAATTTTAATGACATGGGATGTATGTTTAGAGTTGTTCAAATATTTCACTTGAACTATAATAAAATGTTCAAAAATGCATTTCATACTTAATATAATTTTGACTACTTCATGTGTCCCTGATATTGAATTAAATAACCACAAATTGTTGACAATGGTAGTTAGTTAGGTTTCATCCAAGAACTCCTAAAACTGTTTATCTTTAATTATGGCTTGTAAATATGAGTTATTTTGTTTGACTAAGACTCATAATAGAAACAATTTCTAAATGGTTATGTAGTATCAACTAATTATTTTTTTAGTAAACCTCATCCATATGCATATTATAATACAATGAACTAATACATCACATAATATAATTATCATAGTGTCACTCCATGGTGCATCCATCTAATTTCCATGCCTCTCCATAAATTTAAATACAAGAAATTAACACCCCTTTATGTATATGAAGTACAACATCACTAGTTACTTAAAATTATGATAGGAAACCATTAGTTGGGTATTGGAAATCTTACTGTAGCTTCTCAATACTACTATAGTAAGATGTATTGGACATATTGTGAGTCTAGTAATTTTTTTGTTTGGTGAATTATGTAATATAGATTGATGTGGTACTTCCATGTTCATTGTTTGATTAATATCACATTTTGTTTCATTTGGATTAACTTGTAAGATGGCTTGATCTTAAATTTTGTGTCAAACAAGGTCAATGTAGTGGCCCTATACTTCAGCTTGTTTAATGCAAGGAGTTTCATTTCCCAATAATGTTCAGAGTCATCCTTCATGCTTCTTATAAGTAGGAAATTCTAGTGCCACACAGTGTGGTGACAAGGGTTGAAATGATACCCCTAATGAAAGAGGGTTATGGAAGACATATTGTGAATCAAGTGGGCCATATTTGGATGCCTTTTAGGTGTTCTTCTCAATGAGATATTTTTTCCTTCAATTCTTTAATCATTTATAATGAGGATTGTGAAAACCCCCCACCTTGGTTGAAAGTATTCATTGAAATTGACATCAAAGGGGATGAATATATGTTCCCACTCTATGTACACTCAATGTTTGATGTGATTAATGGAATTGAAAGAGGATTTCCTATGTATCAGTATTTAACATATTTAACAGTTAACCATGTCAAATGTATATTGTGTTATAAGTATTTAAATTAATTGATAACACAAGTGTAAATTAAAGTAAGGCATCTCTCTAGCACAGGTATTTGAATTGGTGAATTTTATCTTAAAGGTATTTTAGGGGGCCTAAAAATTGAGTCAAATCTTTATTAGATAATTTAATCATGTAAATTAATAACAATAAATAAACTTGTTTAATTAGAATAATTATAATAAATGATAAAAAAATTTAATTATTTTTATATTTAAAAACTATGTTTATTATTTATTTATCATGTTTAAATATTTAAATATTTTTACTAAATAGTTTATGTTTAAATTTTTTTCAGAGTGGTTAATTTTTGTCTCATAAAATGAAACATTTTTGAATCGAATGCTATTTTACTAAATTACTTATTCATATTGAAGTGGTGATAAATAGAAGAAGTAAATCCATACTGATAAAAAGATATAAACACTATCACAATTTCATTGCAAATATTTTAACTATTTTATACAAGTCTAAATCTAGATAAGATTCTATCTTCCAACCATAGGAATAACAAGAATCCCTCTACCATTTACCAAAATAAACCATGATAATTTTTATATACAAGTCCAACTCTAAATCAATTTTAATGACATGGCATGTATGTTTAGAGTTGTTTATATATTCCACTTGAAGTAAAATCAAATGTTTAGAAATACGTTTCATACTTAATATAATTTTGAATACTTCATCTGCCCCTAATATTAAATTAAACAACCACAAACCATTGATAGTGTTAGTTATCTAGGTTTCATTCAAGAATTCCTAAAAGTGTAAATCTCTAAATATGACTTGTAAATATGTGTTATTTCATTTGACTAAGACTCAAAATAGCAACATTTTTTAGATGGTTGTGTATCATTGACTAAGTAATTTTTTTAATAAACCTCATCGATATGAATATTATATTAAAATGAACTAGTAAATCACATAATATAATTATCATAGTGTCACTCCATGGTGCATTCATCCAATTTCCATGCCTCTCCATAAATGAGAATACAAAAATTAACACACTTTATGTATATGAAGTACAACATCATTAGTTATTTAAAATTATGATAGAAAGTCATTAGTTGGGCATTGAAAATTATTATAGGTACTCAATACTACTACAAGAAGATATGGTGGACATATTTTTAATTTAGTAATTTTTATGCATGATGCATTATGTAATAAGTTTGATGTGGCACTGTCATGTTTATTGTTTTATTTGTATCACATTTTGTTTCATTTATATTAACTTTGTAATATATCTTCATCTTAAATTTTGTATTGGATGAGGCCAATTTATTGGCCCCATAGTTTAGCTTGTTTAATGAAAGATTTTCATTTCTCAGTCATGCTTAGGGTCACCCGTCATGTTTTTCATAAGTAAGAAATACCATTGCCACAAAGTGTGGTGTCAAGGGTTGAAATGATACCTCTAATGAAAGAGGGTTATACAAGACATATTGTGAATCAAGTGGGCCATATTTGGATGCCTTTTAGGTGTTCTTCTCAATGAGATATTTTTTTCCTCCAATGCTTTAATCATTTCTAATGATAATTGTGAAAAACAGCCACCTTGGTTTAAAGTATTCATTAAAGTTGACATCAAAGGGGATGAATATATGTTCCCACTTGATGTACGCTCAATTTTTGATGTGATTAATGGACTTGAAAGAGGATGTCCTCCATATTGTTATTTATCATATTTGATATATAACCATATCAGATGTCTATTGTGTTATAAGTGTTTAAATTAACTAATAGCACAAGTGTAAATTCAAGAAACGGTGACTCTCTATCACATGTATTTGAATTGGTGAATTTTATCTCAAAGTTATTCTAGGGGGACTAAAAATTGAGTCAAATCCCTATTAAATAATTCAATCATGTAAATTAATAAATATAAATAAAATTATTTATAAAAAATAATTATTTTTATATTTAAAAACTATGTTTACTATTTATTTTTATTTATCATGTTTAAATCTTTAAGTATTTTTACTAAATAATTTATGTTTAATTTTTTTTCTAGAGTGGTTAATTTTTTTCTCCTCATAAAATGAAACATTTTTGCATGGAGTGTTATTTTACTAAATTGCTTATTCATATTGAAGTGGTGTTACATAGAAGTAAATCCATACTATTAAAAAGATTTAAACACTATCACAATTTCATTGTAAATATTTTCACTATTTTTGATAATTCTAAAACTCTCTAAATCTAGATAAGATTATATCCTCTAACCATAGAAATAACAAGAATCCCTCTCCCATTTACCAAAATGAACCATGATAAATTTCATATACAATTCCATCTCTAAATCAATTTTAATGACATGGCATGTATGTTTAGAGTTGTTTATATATTCCACTTGAACTACAATCAAATGTTCAGAAACGCATTTCATACTTAATATAATTTTGAGTACTTCATGTCCCCCTGATATTGAATTAAACAACTACAAACCATTGATAGTGGTAGTTATCTAGGTTTCATTCAAGAATTCTTGAAAGTTTAGATCTCTAACTATGACTTGTAAATATGTGTTGTTTCATTTGAGTAAGACTCAAAATAATAACAACTGTCAGATGGTTGTCTAGCATTGACTAATTAATTATTTTAATAAACCTCATCCATATGCATATTATAATACAATGAACTAATACATCGCATAATATAATTATCATAGTGTCACTCCATGGTGCATCCATCTAATTTCTATGCCTCTCTATAAATGCGAATATAATAAATTAACACACTTTTATTTATATGAAGTACATCACTAGTTATTTAAAATTATGATAGGAGGTCATTATTTGGGTATTAAAAATCTTACTGTAGCTAATAAATACTACCACAAGAAGATATGGTGAACATATTGTGAATCTAGTAATTTTTATGCATGGTGCATTTTGTAACACAATTCGATGTGGCACTACCATATTTATTGTTTTATTAGAATCATATTTTAGTTCATTTAGATTAATTTTGTAAGATGGCTTGATCTTAAATTTTGTATTGTATGAGGCCAATTTAGTGGCCCCATGGAGGTAGAGTATAGGGGAGCTGTTAACATAACTATTGAGGCTATTTGGCTTCAAGGAATTCTTTTTGAGCTTCGTATCCAAATCAGCTAGCTTACAATCATATTTTTTGACAATCAGAGCACCATTAAAATTTAAAGGAATCCATCCTTTATCAGACGAACAAACACATTGAGATTCACATTTATTTCATTTGGAAGCTAATTCATGAGTAGGTTATCAACTTAGTATTTTGCCAATCTTTAGAGTAGGTTGCTAATATCTTCACCAAACCTTTCACTAAGAGCAAGTACATTCATCTATGAGCTCTTCTTAGGGTGCGGTCCAATTCAGTAGCTTCCTAATCTTTAGGAGGGGATTCTAACCTCTTCTCTTCTTTTTTTTGTCTCTTTTTTAGGTGGATTTTTTTCCACTAGGTTTTCTCCTTTTCTCTACTTTATGAGAGATTGCATTGTACATGGGTACCTCATCAGGGCTTATTTTGAAGACCCATTTTTTTGCATTTTTCTATATCATCACCTGCCTAAGCTGTGTTGTGGGGAATGTTGGTGTATACCTTTTTTAACATATTTTTTGGATACATGGTTGCATATTTCTTGCCTAGGGGCTTTAGTTTCATGTTGGTTATTTGGAAAGTTTAATATCACATTCACTAGAATGGGTTATATCTTTCCTCCTACAACCTATTTATGTACTTGTTCCATTTCATATTCTAATGCAATATTGTCTGGATTATTCTTTGCTCTTTCTCTCTTATTCATTCTTGTAGTTGCATATATGTGTTTGCTCAGTATTATCTTGTGCAATATGCATCTCATATAGCATATCAAATTGATGCATTCACTTGGTTTAGTATTCCTAGAGCTGATTTTGATAGTTGAGATAGAACAAATTATACATAATTTTAGATACTACACTCAAAGGTGAATTTGTGTTCTATTCTTTCTTGTTGATTCTAATCAATTGTGACATCCATTATGTTACAATAAAGAAGTCAACGAGAAGTCCTCATTATGTATATGACCTTAGTTTAGACATTCCCCTCAAATCTTTAGGGATTGAATGATAGTTTTAGATGGAGCATCAACCATTTGGGATGGTATTCCCATATTTGTTGGATAGCCATCCCATACCTGTGAATAACCAAAGGTGGAATCCTATTGAGTGATCAATTCTTTACTAAATAAAGATGCAAAAAGGGGGAATTCATAGGTAATTTTATGTATTTTCCATGTCTTATTTAAAATTCTTATCACATATGTAAAATGTTTAATATTTTAAACTTTGTAACTAATT